>CAUYUJ010002469.1:0-89410 GCA_963575745.1 Prorocentrum cordatum
CATCGTCGCCGTGCACCCCCGACGGGCCGTGGTAGATCGGCCACTTGCTCTCTGCGTCGCCGTGCTTGTTGAGCTGCGATCTGTCCACATAGCCCTTCAGGTCGTCCGAGAAGCCGTGGGGCTTGGTCGCAAAGAGGTGATGCTCCAATCCCATGTTCGACATGGCGTCGTCGTCCGCGAAGAAGAGGACGTGCAGGTGCGGTCGGCCAGAGCCGTCGTAGCGCTTTGTGCCCTCCTTGCGGCTGCCGTCCTGGAACTCCAGCCGCGTGAACGTCTGGACGCGAACCTGTTTGCCGTCGGCGTCTGTCGCGGCGAACACGTGCTTTGTCCAGCTGCGGCCGCTGCGGTCCATCTTCTGGTTGTTATTGCCCGCCAGCATGCCTCGGACGATCTGCATGAGCACATGCGTCATGTGCAGCGTCTCCCCCACGGGGAGGTACATGCGGGTCCGCAGTGTCTTCTCCATCTCATCGCGCAGCCAGTCGTGGTACTTGAAGCACGGCTCCCACGGCGCAATGGTGAAGAACAGCTTCGGGAAGCCCACCTGGCGCACGAGGTCGACAAGGGCGTTGTGCACCTCCTTCCAGTAGAGCGGTGAGAAGGTATGGCCCTTCATGAGCATCCGCATCGGCACGTTGTCGAGGCCCAGGTTCTTCTTCGCACCGAGCGTCGCCCAGAGGTTCAGTCGTACACGAACTGGAGCAGCTCGAAGTTGGATCCGTACCCAAGCAGCGGCGAGAGGCACTTGGTCATGAACGACCGCTTGACGCTGGTGCGCTGGCCACCGCCGTCGCCGCCCTCGTCCTCCTCGGCGTCCGAGTCGTAGCCGTACTTTGCCTTCTTCTTCTTGGCCTCCTGGGCGTCGCGCCTCTCCTCGCGCCTCGCGTCGGACCACTGCTCGTGCGTCAGAGCTCTCCCCCAGAGCTCTCCCCCAGAGCTCTCCCCCGGAGCTTTCCCCCAGAGCTCTCCCCCAGAGCTCTCCCCCAGAGCTCTCCCCCAGAGCTCTCCCCCAGAGCACTCGCCCAGAGCTCCCCCCTAGAGCTCTCCCCCAGAGCTCTTCCCCAGAGCTCTCCCCCCCAGAGCTCTCCCCCAGAGCTCCCCCCCAGAGCTCCCCCCCCCCAGAGTCACCCAGAGCTCCCCCCAGAGCTCTTCCCCAGAGCTCTCCTCCAGAGCTCTCCCCCAGAGCACTCGCCCAGAGCTCTCCCCCAAGGCTCTCCCCCAGAGCTCTCCCCTGGAGCTCTCCCCCAGAGCGTCCGGGGGGCCTTCCCCAGAGCCACTCGCCCAGAGCTCTCCCCCAAGGCTCTCCCCCAGAGCTCTCCCCTGGAGCTCTCCCCCAGAGTTTCCCCCCAAGAGCTCTCCCCCAGAGCTCTTCCCAGGCGCGCCCCTGGATCGAGCCTGCTATGCGGATCTTCACGGCCCCCTCAACAATCCTATGCAAAACATAGTATAAACAAACCATGCGTGTTCCCAGGCGCGCCCCTGGATCGAGCCTGCTAACATCCGCCGCTCTGGGGTTGATCGGGAGTTTCTGTATATATAGAAGAAGGGGCGCGCGCTTCTGGGCGAGAGGGAAACGACCGAGAGAAGAAGGGGCGGCCGCCCCACAGGACCTCTCCATGGTGCCGGAAGCCCATCAGGGCTCCCTCAGGGCCCCTCCCCCAGGGCCGGGGCTCCCTCGCCTGCCCCCTCCCCCTCCTCTTCCTCCTCCTCCTCCTCCTCCTCCTCCTCCTCCTCCTCCTCCTCCTCCTTCGCCCCCGTCGGCATATCCAGGCGCGTTATGCAGTCAGGTCGTCCGTCCGGAAACGGTGCCGGAGGCCGCTCTGGGCTCCTCTGGGCATCCCCCCCGGGGCCCGTTTTGTGCGGATGTCTCAGGCGAGGGCGCCGGTTTGGGATTCGTCACCGGATCCAGCGGATCCAGCGGATCCAGCGGATCCGTCCGGAAACGGTGCCGGAGGCCGCTCTGGGCTCCTCTGGGCATCCCCCCCGGTGCCCGTTTTGTGAGGATGTCTCAGGCGAGGGCGCCGGTTTGGGATTCGTCACCGGATCCAGCGGATCCAGCGGATCCAGCGGATCCGTCCGGAAACGGTGCAGGAGGCCGCTCTGGGCTCCTCTGGGCATCCCCCCCGGGGCCCGTTTTGTGAGGATGTCTCAGGCGAGGGCGCCGGTTTGGGATTCGTCACCGGATCCAGCGGATCCAGCGGATCCAGCGGATCCGTCCGGAAACGGTGCCGGAGGCCGCTCTGGGCTCCTGTGGGCATCCCCCCCGGGGCCCGTTTTGTGAGGATGTCTCAGGCGAGGGCGCCGGTTTGGGATTCGTCACCGGATCCAGCGGATCCAGCGGATCCGTCCGGAAACGGTGCCGAGGCCGCTCTGGGCTCCTCTGGGCATCCCCCCCGGGGCCCGTTTTGTGAGGATGTCTCAGGCGAGGGCGCCGGTTTGGGATTCGTCACCGGATCCAGCGGATCCAGCAGATCCGTCCGGAAACGATGCCGGAGGCCGCTCTGGGCTCCTCTGGGCATCCCCCCCGGGGCCCGTTTTGCGAGGATGTCTCAGGCGAGGGCGCCGGTTCGGGATTCGTCTCCGGATCCAGCGGATCCACGGATCCAGCGGATCCGTCCGGAAACGGTGCCGGAGGCCGCTCTGGGCTCCTCTGGGCATCCCCCCGGGGCCCGTTTTGTGAGGATGTCTCAGGCGAGGGCGCCGGTTTGGGATTCGTCACCGGATCCAGCGGATCCAGCGGATCCAGCGGATCCGTCCGGAAACGGTGCCGGAGGCCGCTCTGGGCTCCTCTGGTCATCCCCCCCGGGGCCCGTTTTGTGAGGATGTCTCAGGCGAGGGCGCCGGTTTGGGATTCGTCACCGGATCCAGCGGATCCAGCGGATCCGTCCGGAAACGGTGCCGCGGCGGAGGCCGCTCTGGGCTCCTCTGGGCATCCCCCCCGGGGCCCGTTTTGTGAGGATGTCTCAGGCGAGGGCGCCGGTTTGGGATTCGTCACCGGATCCACCGGGATCTGTCCGGAAACGGTGCCGGAGGCCGCTCTGGGCTCCTCTGGGCATCCCCCCCGGGGCCCGTTTTGTGAGGATGTCTCAGGCGAGGGCGCCGGTTTGGGATTCGTCACCGGATCCAGCGGATCCAGCGGATCCAGCGGATCCGTCCGGAAACGGTGCCGGAGGCCGCTCTGGGCTCCTCTGGGCATCCCCCCCGGGGCCCGTTTTGTGAGGATGTCTCAGGCGAGGGCGCCGGTTTGGGATTCGTCACCGGATCCAGCGGATCCAGCGGATCCAGCGGATCCGTCCGGAAACGGTGCCGGAGGCCGCTCTGGGCTCCTCTGGGCATCCCCCCCGGGGCCCGTTTTGTGAGGATGTCTCAGGCGAGGGCGCCGGTTTGGGATTCGTCACCGGATCCAGCGGATCCAGCGGATCCAGCGGATCCGTCCGGAAACGGTGCCGGAGGCCGCTCTGGGCTCCTCTGGGCATCCCCCCCGGGGCCCGTTTTGTGAGGATGTCTCAGGCGAGGGCGCCGGTTTGGGATTCGTCACCGGATCCAGCGGATCCAGCGGATCCGTCCGGAAACGGTGCCGGAGGCCGCTCTGGGCTCCTCTGGGCATCCCCCCCGGGGCCCGTTTTGTGAGGATGTCTTAAGGCGAGGGCGCCGGTTTGGGATTCGTCACCGGATCCAGCGGATCCAGCGGATCCAGCGGATCCAGCGGATCCGTCCGGAAACGGTGCCGGAGGCCGCTCTGGGCTCGTGCTCTTCGCGCCGGGGGTGAGGATGACGTGAGTTCCACAGAAACTCCCTCAAATAAGCTGATCATGCGTGCTCCCAGGCGCGCCCCTGGATCGAGCCTGCTATGGTGATCTTTACGTCCCGCTATGTAAACAATCCTATGCAAAACATAGTATAAATTGATGACGCGTGTTCCCAGGCGCGCCCCTGGATCGAGCCTGCTATGCTGATCTTCACGGCCCCCTCCACAATCCGATGCAAAACATTTTTTAAATTGATCATGCGTGCTCCCAGGCGCGCCCCTGGACCGAGCCTGCTATGGTGATCTTTACATCCCGCTATGTAAACAATGTATGCAAAACATAGTATACACTGACCATGCGTGTTCCCAGGCGCGCCCCTGGATCGAGCCTGCTATGCGGATCTTCACGGCCCCCTCCACAATCCTATGCAAAACATAATATAAACTGATCATGCGTGTTCCCAGGCGCGCCCCTGGATCGAGCCTGCTATGCGGATCTTCACGGCCCCCTCCACGATCCCATGCAAAACATGCTATAAACTGATCATGCGTGCTCCCAGGCGCGCCCCTGGATCGAGCCTGCTATGATGATCTCTACGCCCCGCTATGTAAACAACCATATGCAAAACATAATATAAATTGATCATGCGTGTTTCCAGGCGCGCCCCTGGATCGAGCCTGCTATGCGGATCTTCACGCTCCCCTCCACAATCCTATGCAAAACATATTATAAGCTGATCATGCGTGCTCCCAGGCGCGCCCCTGGATCGAGCCTGCTATGTGGATCTTTACGTCCCGCTATGTAAACAACCATACGCAAAACATAGCATAAACTGATCATGCGTGTTCCCGGGCGCGCCCCTGGATCGAGCCTGCTATGCGGATTTCACGGCCCCCTCCACAATCCTGCGCAAAACATAATATAAATTGATCACGCGTGCTCCCAGGCGCGCCCGTGGATCGAGCCTGCTAGTGTGATCTTTACGTCCCGCTATGTAAACAATCCTACGCAAAACATTGTATACACCGACCATGCGTGTTCCCAGGCGCGCCCCTGGATCGAGCCTGCTATGCGGATCTTCACGGTCCCCTTCCACAATCCTATGCAAAATATATTATAAGCTGATCATGCGTGCTCCCAGGCGCGCCCCTGGATCGAGCCTGCTATGTGGATCTTTACGTCCCGCTATGTAAACAACCATATGCAAAACATAGCATGAACTGATCATGCGTGTTCCCGGGCGCGCCCCTGGATCGAGCCTGCTATGCGGATCTCCACGGCCCCCTCCACAATCTCATGCAAAACATATTATAAACTGATCGTGCGTGCTCCCAGGCGCGCCCCTGGATCGAGCCTGCTATGTGGATCCTTACGTCCCGCTATGTAAACCATCACAATCCTATGCAAAAAAATATTACACACTGATCATGCGTGCTCCCAGGCGCACCCCTTGATCGAGCCTGCTATGGGGAGCTTTACGTCCCGCTATGTAAACCACCACAATCCTATGCAAAGCACGTTGAGGTCGGGCGAGCCCTCGAGTGCGCTCGACCCGACCCGCCCGCTTGTTACGGTTCACGCGTGTTTCTGGGACGCACATCACTCACTCAGGCTGACGCCAGCACTCCTTCCCCCCTTGATAGGGGGGAGCGTGGGGGGTAGATCCCTAAACCCTAAAAGCAATGACTCTGGGTGGATGGGGTGGGACAGAACGCATCCATCCATCCCCCCCTACCTCCTGAGGAGGGGGGGATAGGATGGTTCTGCGCAGAAACCCTAAACCCTAAACCCTAAACCCTAAACCCTAAACCCTAAACCCTAAACCCTAAACCCTAAACCCTAAACCCTAAGAACTAAGAACCTATAAATATTTAAACCCTAAAACCCCTTGGGCGGCCCTTGAAGCGCCCTAATTCCTAAACCCTCATTCCATGCGTGCAGGCACACGGATCGTGCCCCTCCCGCCTGGCGGCTAATTCCTAAACCCCCATCGCATGCGTGCAGGCACACAGATTGTGCCCTTCCCGCATGGCGGCTAATTCCTAAACCCCCATCGCATGCGTGCAGGCACACGGATCGTGCTCCTCCCGCATGGCGGCTAATTCCTAAACCCGCATTCCATGCGTGCAGGCACACGGATCGTGCCCCTCCCGCAAGGCGGCTAATTCCTAAACCCCCATCGCATGCGTGCAGGCACACAGATAATGCCCCTCCCGCATTGCGGCTAATTCCTAAACCCCCATCGCATGCGTGCAGGCACACGGATCGTGCCCCTCCCGCATGGCGGCTAATTCCTAAGCCCGCACTCCATGCGTGCAGGCACACGGATCGTGCCCCTCTCGCATGGCGGCCCATTCCTAAACTCCCATCCCATGGGCGCCCTCGCACGGATTCTGCTTCTCCCGCGGATCCCGAATCTCCGTTCCTAAAAATCGAGGCGCGGAGGCGCAAGAGGGCGAAACAATTTCAAACATGCCCCAGGGCGTCGGTTCTCGCTTACGTCCTGGCGCTGCACTCGGAGCCCGAATTTCCGTCCCCAAAAATGGACGGGGTGCAACAGGGCGAAATAGTATTCAAACGAGCTCCAGGGAATCGGTTCTCGCTTACGTCCTGGCGCTGCACACGGAGCCCGAGTTTCCGTCCCCAAAAATGGACGGGGCGCAAGAGGGCGAACCAATACCCAAACGGGCTCCAGGGAATCGGTTTTCGCCTACGTCCTGGCGCGGGCCGGCGCGCGTCGCCGTCATCCTGATCGCATGATTGCGCATCGACTCCGCGTCGCCGATGAATTGAGTTCTGTATGTATTGGGTCATGGGTGGGTGGGATACATCCAGAAGGCTTCGAGTTGAGCTAGTGGACCCTAAACCCTAAACCCTAAACCCAAACCCTAAACCCTAAACTGCAAGCCACGGGCGGTGCATCGTCAGAAGCCCGTGGCGTCTGGCCGAGCGCTCAGCGAGCCTGCCCATACGGCGTTCGCCGCACCGACGAAGCGGCGATAGCCGCTGAGGAGGAATTCGCACGCCGCGCGGTGCATCCCCATGGTGTTCTCCTAAGAAAAGGAACCCCTAACCCTCAGCCCTAGCAAGCGGGTTCGCCGCGGTCCGCTACATCCCCTGGGGCTCCAAACCTATGAAAATACAGCATGCGGTGCCCCCTGGGTGCTCCAAACGTATGAAATTACAGCATGCGGCGCCTCTTCGGCTGCCTCTAGGGGCTGGCGCGCGTCCCAAACGCTCCCAGGCGCTCCCAAGCGCTCCCAGGCGCTCCCAGACGCTCCCAGGCGCTCCCGGCGCGTTCCCAAGCGCTCCCAGGTGCTCCCAGGCGCTCCCAGGCGGTCCCCCGCGTTCCCGGCTATTTCCAGCACCTTGCGAATCGCTCTCAAGCGCTTCCAAGCGCTCCCAGGCTCTCCCAAGCGCTCCCGGCAGCTCCCAGGCGCTACCAAGCGTTCCCAGGCGCTCCCGGCGCGCTCCAAGGCGCAGCTAGGCGCCTCCGAACGCTCACGGGTGCTCCCAAGCGGGCAGCGCCACGCATGCGGGCGGCGTTCCGCGGGGGGGCTGCAAATCGTATGCAAATACGGCATTCGGCGTTCTTGGGGCCTGCAAACCCTTTGAAAATTCAGAACGCGGATCTCCTGGGGTTTTCTAAACGTTCTGGAGCGATTCCTCAGGAAATCCGGCCGCCCGGCTCCAAGGATGCGCTCGCGATGCGAGGGGGCGCCAGACCCGCCCCCTCGCGCTCCCCCCCCCGCCGCTCGCATTCTCTGGGCTTCCGAAGACTTCTGGAACAGATTCTGAGGAAACCTGGATCCTGGGCATCCATTGATATGCAAAGGCCGCCCGACGTGCGAGGGGCGCCACGCCCGCCCCTGCTCAGATACTGCATGCACCATATCCCATCGTTTTTTGTTATTATGCTTCCGTGCTGTCCGCTCGTAACGCGCATCACAAGTCTTCCGGGGTCTTCGCGGGTCTTCAGACGTACTCACGAGCCTTCGGGGGTTTTCCAGCTTCTCCGAAGTCTTCGACGCCAGGCGACGCCCCGGCCTTCTGGCGGCCCTGCTCTGCTATTGGGTCTAAATTCATGTCTTGGGATTTGCGCTCTTCCGTGTCATCCGATCCCGCCGTGCATCGGCGGTATTCAGGGTCTTCGCCCGTCACCTGACATGCTTGCAAGTCGTCGGCGGTCTCACGGATTCTCAGGGATCTTCAACGCTCTACACGCTCCGTCTTCGGCAGTCTTCACGATCCTGCAAACATTCTCGCGGGTCTTCGGCGGTCTCCTGGCTCCTCGGAGATTCTCAGGCTCTGCAACACTCTTGCATTTGATTTTTTCTCGCCATCCTGCCGCGCAGCGCAAAGAAAGACTTCAGTCCCGCTCGACAGATGCCGCCGCGTCGCTGCTGCGAGCGGCGCCGGGAAAGGCACGCGTCCGGCCGTGGCGAGCCGCCGCGGTCCGCATCCTGCAATTCCGCCTCTCAGGTTTCAGAAGGCCGGAATGAAGCTCTCCCGTTCTACGTGGCCGCCGATCAAGTAGTCATCCGAAGTGGCAACGCGGCTCAAGGCCGTGTACCCCGCCGCCGGCCTCGGATACCCGTCCAGGTAAATCGTGATGTGAGGAAATTCATCCCCTTGCACCTTGTCTATTGTGCTGGCATACCCCGGGCGGATGGGGAAGTACACGGCGTTCCCCTTGTCCCGATCGGTCCACCTAGAGATCGCCAGGCGGTGGCCCGTTTTGGTGCGCACGCGCAGCATGTCCTCGTCGGCATGATAATTCTCCACCTCGCAGAGCATGCCGTTCACGTAGTCATCCTCTTTGCGCACGTTCTTCGTCAAGTAGACCTTCATCTTCTTGTGCACGGGAACTGCGCTTGGAATGGGCCGGCGGTCCGTGCGAAACTTGCCGTCCCAATAGTTCTCCGGATTCAGCTCCACGTCCCCGGGGAGCGTGCCCAGGGGACTCTTCCGGCCGTACAGAGCAACGATGGCGGCCTCATTCACGGTGGCGGCGCCTTTGCGCGTGCAGGTCACAATCCGCGTCTCCGGGTGCTTCTCGAACAGCGCCTTCAGGTCTGCCGGAGTCGGCGCGCCGATCTTCCAAGCCTTGTGGCCGCGACAGATCTTCTGCAGCGTTTCCTTCGACGGCTTGCTGGTGCGGAGCTCGTCCAGGATGTGCTGGAAGCGTTCCTCCTTGCAGCGCCACGTCTCGTCCAGCTTCACGTGGTAGCAATTCGGGCGAGGCCACGCAGCGCTCTCCCACGGACGCGTCTCTCCAACCCCCGGCAGCTGGTACTTATCCCCAAGGAAGACCAGCGCGGGCACTTTCTCTGCCACGCTCCACAGTTTGATCAGTCGCTCGAACTGCGGGCAGTCCAAGAGCGACACCTCGTCCACGACGACCAGGTCGTACATGGTCATCAGCGGGAGCGCCTCTGTGATGGGTTGGTTCAGCTTGAACGCCGCATGGCACGTCGCGATCTCTACGCTCTCCAGGTCCTGCAAGACCTGCTTCATGCGACTCGACAGCTGCGCCGTCGGGAGGGCGAACAGGACGCGGGCGCCTCGCTCCTGCGCGCGGCGGATGCAGCACTTTACAACCGTGGTCTTCCCCGTCCCTGGCTTTCCGAGGCATACTATGGGTTTGTTCTTCTGGAAAGCCTCCTCGCGCGCCTCGTCTGCCTTCTCCCAGTTCTCCGAATGATTTGCCTGCAGAGCGCGGTCCACGCTCTCGTTGACCGTCTCCTCGAAGTGCAACTGCTTCCGAAGGAAGGTCACGTCTGGTTGCGCTCCATCGCGCGCCTGCCGGCGGCCCCCGGTCACGGCGGCCTCGGCGTCCCGCGCGGTTCTCTCGTCGTTCTTGTCCAGGACACCCGTGAGGTACAAGTCGATGAGCTTCCGCTGCCCGACAATCATGCGGTATACGCTCTCGCTGAACTTCTGGGAGCTCGCCGCGCTTTTCATGTGATCCATGAACTTCCTCTCGTCGGCGAAAAGCTCGCGGAATTCCTCGGGGACTCTGCTGCGATCGGCGCAGAGCTTCAGCGCCGCGGCGAGGTGCCGGAACTTCGCCGGCACGAGCTTGTCCACCACGTCGAATCGCAAATCCTCCAAGTCCCGGAATGGCACGTTCATGGCCGCCCATTGCCCGTAGTACCTGTCGTTGAACTCGAACACCGTGTCCACCGCGACAATCTTCTCGCCTCTCACGACGTAGTCCCGCGCGAACTCCTCCAGCGAGGGGAACTCGGCGGCGCTCGCGCCCGCGCGCACGGACATCTCCTCCATCCACACCAAGAACGGGGCACCCTCGCCGCTCTGCTTGTACTGCTTTCGGAGATCGCTGCGAAATCCCGCGGGCGACGGCGGCTCTCCTCCGGGCGTCAACGTGGCACAGTGATGCTGGTACGCGGCCTCGTATAGAGCCGCCTTGTGGCGAGCTTTCAGCCACCCAGCAATCCCGCCATCGTCGTTCGTCTTCCGCAGCCACTCCAGCAGGCACATCTCCTCGCTCCGCCACTCGCAGGTGGCGTACTTCTCCACCCACGCGGGCGTCTCCGCCATGCCGACGTAAGGAGCTGTCACCGACCTCCACCCTCCGCTGACCGTGGAGATGTCGACCTGGCGGAACTGCGCACCGCAGAGCTGCAGAATCATCTCGGGCTCGTACGGGTGGTACTCGAAGCAGACTCTGCGAGCCACGCTGTCCGCGGACGCCTGGTCATTCATCCACTCGTCGTAGCTCGAGTCCGAGAATTTTGCCACGTACTTCGTGACGTATTGCAAGAGCAGCGACTCCCCATCCGATTCCAACCAGTCCTGGTGGATGGGGACAGCGTCCATGACGTCTACACAGAAAGCGCGGAGTCCCGCTTCCTTGTCGGCCTGGGAATGCTGGAGCAACAATTTCTCTGCTTGAATATGGTACCCTGGCTCTCCACTGTACACCGGCCACTTGCTCTCGGAAGCGCCCCGCTTGTCCAACTGCGAGCCGTCGATGTAGCCCTTCAGGTGATCGCTGAACTCATCAGGCTTCGAAGCGAAGAGGTGCCGCTCGAGCTTGGCGTCGGCCAGGACGTCTTCTTCCGCGAAGAACAGCACGTGCAAATGTGGGCGCCCTGATCCGTCGTAGCGCTTCGTCCCCTCCTTGCGGCTTCCGTCCTGGAACTCCAAGCGCGTGAACGACGTGACAGTCTTCGTCGTCTTGCCGTCCTCGGTCTTGCAGGAGAAGACGTGCTTCTTCCACTTCCGATCAGCCCGATCCTGGCTCTGCTGGTTGTTGCCTGCGATGACGCCGCGGACGATCTGCATGAGCGAGTGGGTGATGTGCAGGGTCTCGCCCACGGGCAAGTGCATCCGCGTCCTCAGCGTTTTGTGCATCTCGTCGCGGAGCCACTCGTGGTACGGGAAGGACTGCTCCCAAGGCGCTATCGTGAAGAACAGCTTGGGCAGCCCCACCTGTCGAACGAGGTCCACGAGCGCGTTCAGCGTGTCCTTCCAGTACAGCGGCGAGAACGGGTGGCCCTTCATGCGGATGCGCATTGGCACGTTCTCCAAGTTCAAATTTTTCTTCGCCCCTAGAGTAGCCCAGAGGTTCAAGTCGAAGACGAACTGGAGAAGCTCGAAGTCGCTTTGATACCCAATCAGATCCGAAAGGCACTTCGCCATGAAAGAGCGCTTGACACTGGTGCGTTGCCCTCCGTCGTCGCCCTGCTCCAGCTCGTCCGCGCCGCACTTGCCATGCCCGTCTTCTGCATCGGACTCATCGCTGTCGTAGCCGTACTTGGCGCGCTTCTTCTTCGGGTCCTTCGCCTCGCGGTTCTCTTCGCGCCGCACGTCAGACCACTGCTCGTGGGTCTCTGTCATGTCCGTGCGCCAGTACAGGTTGGGCCACTACGCGCACTCGAGGCCGACCTCTTGGAGGAAATGGTACGGGCGTTTCCTCTTTCTGTCCGCCGCGTCTTCCCCGTGCTTGGCAATGAACTTCTCGTGCATGTCGTGTAACCGCCGGTACGCTGACTCCTCGCACGAGAGCAAATACCTGTGCGCCTTCCTGGCTGTGCTCCGCGCCTGCTTCCCCTCTAGCTCCTTGATCTTGTCCTCCACGTGCCACTTCGAAAAGTAGAAGGTGATCATCTTCACCTTCTTGCGGAAGCCGTTCCAACGCCCCAGCGAGTCCGTCGAGCGCGTCTCCGGGCCCACGTCCACCTCGATCGGCCTCAGGGCCTTCACAATGTCGTCGGACAGACTGCGGAGCGCCCGAGGAACATCGTCTGGCGTCGGCGCCCAGTAATCCCGCGCCGCGTTGCAGCGGCGACACTGGCTCTCGCGCACCTCCACCTTCGGGTCTCCAGCCAAGTCGATCTCGTGCATTGGCCGAGGCTGCAGGCATCCGCACTTCACGCACTTCCCCCAGGAACCGCGCTCCAGCCATGAGCGTAGGCCTGCAGACAAGTCGGAGTGCGTCGCGTCCCTCAGCGGCGGGAGAGCGTCCTCCGGCGCCGGGACGTCGTCCGCGCGACCCCGCGCTCTCCGATCGGCCTCGTCCGGGAAGAAAGAGTTCATGACCTTCTTCTGGTCGGCCAGGACGCCCGCCCTGTACCTCTTCCGCGTCTCCCGGTCGTCATGCGGCGACTCCCTCTGCAGCTTGCGCTTCTGGAGAGCCTCGGCCCACTCCTTCTTCTGGTCCCCCTTGCGCCGGAGATGCCGCGCCCGCTGCTGATGAGCCCTGGCGCGTTTCTGCTGCAGTTTGGCCATGTAGTCGTCTCCCAGGAACTCCTCGGCAATCGCCTCGGCGTTCGCGGCAACGGCGGCGTCCTTCTGCCGGAACGCCTGGAGCTGCGCCAACACGCCGCCTGCCCTGCTCGTCTGCATGTCCCGCAGCCGCTCCGGATTGCACCAGCTGCAGAGACCTTTGTCATCCTTCTGGACTCTCGCCGGAGCCCCTGGGGATTTTGTGTTGAAGAGGCACATGTCCGCGCCGGCGCCGCGGCAGCAGTTCCTCGGCGTGACGATGTCTTTGAACTCGCCCACTGTCAAGTGCCTGCGGAGACGGCCCAGCGCCTTCTCGTACACCGCGGGCTTCTGACCTTCGACTGCGGGCATCTCCTTCTCGAACTTCTTCAAGGCGGCGACGACGTTCTGCTGTTTCATTCTATTCTTCGCGGCTTCCTTCATGCGATCTGGTGTGCAGAACACGCATTGCCCGCCAAGCGCCTTAGCGCGATTCCCGGGCGCGGCCGTCGAGAAGACGCACGTGCCGCAGTCCTGCTTGCCGCGGAGCTGGCGACCCATGGCCCGCGCCAGCGCGTAGCCCTCGCAAAGCCGTTTAGTCCGGCGCTGCTGGCGTTCCTCGAGCGGCGCCGCTGCCTCTGCCGCGAGCTGCATGGCGACGTCGCCCTGGTCCCCCTCATTCGGCTCCTGTGGCAGATGCTGCAGGCATGGCCTTCTGTGGCCTCCTGGATCCCTTGGAGCGGCTTCCAAACCTTCCTGGGAGCTCCTGAAATTCCTAAGATCTCCTGGAAGTCCTGGAGCCTGCTGAATTCTCCAAGAGCTTCCTGCGGCTTCCTGGAACCTCCTGGGCGCGCAGCTGCGACGACTGCAAGGCAGGGAGCTGGGAAGGCCACGCGGCCCCTCGAACCTCGAATCCTCCTGGAGGTCCTGGTGCTTCCTGGCGCATCCGGCGGCTTCCAAACGCTTCCAAGGACCTCCTGGCATTCCTGAAGCCTCTGGAGCCAATTGCGCCCTCCTAATCCGGCAGGTCCTCCTCAGCCGCCACTGCTGCCACGGCCGGCTGCTGGTCGACGACCTCCGCGCGCTCGGCCAGGATGGCGCTGGCGCGGTCCACGACCTCGTTGCCGTTCTCGTGCGCGGAGACACGCTCCATGGCCATGTCGAAGACGCCCTGGTCCAGGTCGCGCAGGATGACCAGGAAGCGCGCCGCCAACTTCTGCTGCCGCGCGTCCTTGCAAACCGTCTCGAGGCGCACCGGCGAGCACCACATGCAGCGACCGTTGAACTTGGCCTGCGCCTTCTTCCCAGCCTCGTGCGGATTGAAGCAGCACTCCATCACGGCGCCGTCCCCCATGACGAATCCCTCGCAGCGACGCGGCCCCATGGTGAGACTGCGCGCCAAGTACCAATGTCAAGAAACTGCACAGACTGATGGCGGCGGGTGCGCCTGCCAGACAATCGGGGAGCGTTGCAGATCTCTCCTGAGCCCACATGGCAACGGCGGCGTGCCAGAGCACATGCTACAGCATTTCTATGCGTCATCCCGCGATGCATCGCCGCTGCGTCGAGAGCCCCATCTGGAGCGCAACCAGCATTCCACCATCTACCGCGGGCCATTGAGGCGCATCGCCAATGCATCGTGCATCTGGAAGAGGCCGCTGCCTGCTGCGCCTATCAGGAAAATGAGAGCCGCGACTCCAATACAAATGTTCCGACGCTGTCCTTCCAGGCGGCATTGCACCACATGCCTCCACTGCGACTTGCTGGAACGCATCGCCAATGCATCTCGCACGCAAAGCTCGCAAATTGCATCCGCGCTTCAGCATTCGCTCACAGACATTCGAACAACGGAGATAATCCTTCATGCCCGACGCCTGCCGTTGAGAACTGCACCGCCCATGCATCTCTCCATCCATTTGAAACACTCCCTGCTCCGAATGACTATTGCAGCACATTGCAATACATATGTCTCTACTGTCCTCTGCGAAAGATGTGTTCGACAATGTTTCCTAAACCTGTGCGCGAGCAACTCGTCCCTGGCAACGCATGTTCCTTTTAAAAGTGTGCGAGGGGGAGCCAGACCCTCCCCCTCGCTCTCCCCCTTCCAACCTGCGAACACGTGCGCGTGTCATGCCATAAAACGCACTCTCCAACACTGCCCGTGCGTCGCCTCTCCTCTCCCGAGTCTGTGAATGGCCACAGCTGTGTGCAACTTCTCTTGCTGACACTACATCGCCTAGGCCAGAACCCTGCGACGACCGAAACGAGCGCCCGAGGCACGCCTGGCGTGGGCGGCGGCCGCAGCGGGCGCAAAGGCTACAGCGAAGGCGCCGACTGCGGCGTCCTTCAAGATAGCTCGGAGATAGCCGCTGACGAGCGCCCGAGGCACGCCTGGGCGTGGGCGGCCCGGCGCAAGGCTACAGCGAAGGCGCCGACTGTGCGTCCTTCAAAGATAGTCGGAGATAGCGCTCACGAGAGATACAGCGCTCACGTGGCGTCCTTCAGATAGCTCGCGCTCACGAGCGCCCGAGGCACGCCTGGCGTGGGCGGCGGCCGCAGCGGCGCAAAGGCTACAGCGAAGGCGCCGACTGTGGCGTCCTTCGAAGATAGCTCGGAGATAGCGCTGACGAGCGCCCGAGGCACGCCTGGCGTGGGCGGCGGCCGCAGCGGGCGCAAAGGCTACAGCGAAGGCGCCGACTGTGGCGTCCTTCAAAGATAGCTCGGAGATAGCGCTCACGAGCGCCCGAGGCACGCCTGGCGTGGGCCGCGGCCGCAGCGGGCGCAAAGGCTACAGCGAAGGCGCCGACTGTGGCGTCCTTCAAAGATAGCTCGGAGATAGCGCTCACGAGCGCCCGCGGCACGCCCGTCGTATAGCTCGGAGATAGCGCTCACGAGCGCCCGAGGCACGCCTGGCGTGGGCGGCGGCCGCAGCGGGCGCAAGGGCTACAAAGGCGCCGACTGTGGCGTCCTTCAAAGATAGCTCGGAGATAGCGCTCACGAGCGCCCGAGGCACGCCTGGCGTGGGCCGCGGCCGCAGCGGGCGCAAAGGCTACAGCGAAGGCGCCGACTGTGGCGTCCTTCAAAGATAGCTCGGAGATAGCGCTCACGAGCGCCCGAGGCACGCCTGGCGTGGGCGCGGCCGCAGCGGGCGCAAAGGCTACAGCGAAGGCGCCGACTGTGGCGTCCTTCAAAGATAGCTCGGAGATAGCGCTCACGAGCGCCCGAGGCACGCCTGGCGTGGGCGGCGGCCGCAGCGGGCGCAAAGGCTACAGCGAAGGCGCCGACTGTGGCGCCCTTCAAACATAGCTCGGAGATAGCGCTCACGAGCGCCCGAGGCACGCCTGGCGTGGGCGGCGGCCGCAGCGGGCGCAAGGCTACAGCGAAGGCGCCGACTGTGGCGTCCTTCAAAGATAGCTCGGAGATAGCGCTCACGAGCGCCCGAGGCACGCCTGGCGTGGGCCGCGGCCGCAGCGGCCGCAATCGCTACAGCGAAGGCGCCGACTGTGGCGTCCTTCAAAGATAGCTCGGAGATAGCGCTCACGAGCGCCCGAGGCACGCCTGGCGTGGGCGGCGGCCGCAGCGGCCGCAAAGGCTACAGCGAAGGCGCCGACTGTGGCGTCCTTCAAAGATAGCTCGGAGATAGCGCTCACGAGCGCCCGAGGCACGCCCGGCGTGGGCCGCGGCCGCAGCGGGCGCAAAGGCTACAGCGAAGGCGCCGACTGTGGCGTCCTTCAAAGATAGCTCGGAGATAGCGCTCACGAGCGCCCGAGGCACGCCTGGCGTGGGCGGCGGCCGCAGCGGGCGCAAAGGCTACAGCGAAGGCGCCGACTGTGGCGTCCTTCAAAGATAGCTCGGAGATAGCGCTCACGAGCGCCCGAGGCACGCCTGGCGTGGGCGCGGCCGCAGCGGCCGCAAAGGCTACAGCGAAGGCGCCGACTGTGGCGTCCTTCAAAGATAGCTCGGAGATAGCGCTCACGAGCGCCCGAGGCACGCCTGGCGTGGGCGGCGGCCGCAGCGGGCGCAAAGGCTACAGCGAAGGCGCCGACGGTGGTGTCCTTCAAAAATAGCTCGGAGATAGCGCTCACGAGCGCTCGAGGCACGCCTGGCGTGGGTTGCGGCCGCAGCGGGCGCAAAGGCTACAGCGAAGGCGCCGACTGTGGCGTCCTTCAAAGATAGCTCGGAGATAGCGCTCACGAGCGCCCGAGGCACGCCTGGCGTGGGCGGCGGCCGCAGCGGGCGCAAAGGCTACAGCGAAGGCGCCGACTGTGGCGTCCTTCAAAGATAGCTCGGAGATAGCGCGCACGAGCGCCCGAGGCACGCCTGGCGTGGGCCGCGGCCGCAGCGGGCGCAAAGGCTACAGCGAAGGCGCCGACTGTGGCGTCCTTCAAAGATAGCTCGGAGATAGCGCTCACGAGCGCCCGAGGCACGCCTGGCGTGGGCGGCGGCCGCAGCGGGCGCAAAGGCTACAGCGAAGGCGCCGACTGTGGCGTCCTTCAAAGATAGCTCGGAGATAGCGCTCACGAGCGCCCGAGGCACGCCTGGCGTGGGCGGCGGCCGCAGCGGGCGTAAAGGCTACAGCGAAAGGCGCCGACTGTGGCGTCCTTCAAAGATAGCTCGGAGATAGCGCTCACGAGCGCCCGAGGCACGCCTGGCGTGGGCGGCGGCCGCAGCGGGCGCAAAGGCTACAGCGAAGGCGCCGACTGTGGCGTCCTTCAAAGATAGCTCGGAGATAGCGCTCACGAGCGCCCGAGGCACGCCTGGCGTGGGCCGCGGCCGCAGCGGGCGCACAGGCTACAGCGAAGGCGCCGACTGTGGCGTCCTTCAAAGATAGCTCGGAGATAGCGCTCACGAGCGCCCGAGGCACGCCTGGCGTGGGCCGCGGCCGCAGCGGGCGCAAAGGCTACAGCGAAGGCGCCGACTGTGGCGTCCTTCAAAGATAGCTCGGAGATAGCGCTCACGAGCGCCCGAGGCACGCCTGGCGTGGGTTGCGGCCGCAGCGGCCGCATAGGCTACAGCGAAGGCGCCGACTGTGGCGTCCTTCAAAGATAGCTCGGAGATAGCGCTCACGGGCGCCCGAGGCACGCCTGGCGTGGGCGGCGGCCGGCGCGGGGCACGCGGCCCGCAAAAGGCTACAGCAAAGGCGCCGACTGTGGCGTCCTTCAAAGATAGCTCGGAGATAGCGCTCACGAGCGCCCGGGGCACGCCTGGCGTGGGTTGCGGCCGCAGCGGCCGCAAAGGCTACAGCGAAGGCGCCGACTGTGGCGTCCTTCAAAGATAGCTCGGAGATAGCGCTCACGAGCGCCCGAGGCACGCCTGGCGTGGGCGGCGTCCGCAGCGGGCGCAAAGGCTACAGCGATGGCGCCGACTGTGGCGCCCTTCAAAGATAGCTCGGAGATAGGCGAGCGCCAGGGCACGCCAGGCGTGGGTTGCGGCCGCAGCGGGCGAAAAGGCTACCCGAAGGCGCCGACTGTGGCGTCCTTCAAAGATAGCTCGGAGATAGCGCTCACGAGCGCCCGAGGCACGCCTGGCGTGGGCGGCGGCCGCAGCGGCCGCAAAGGCTACAGCGAAGGCGCCGACTGTGGCGTCCTTCAAAGATAGCTCGGAGATAGCGCTCACGAGCGCCCGAGGCACGCCTGGCGTGGGCGCGGCCGCAGCGGGCGCAAAGGCTACAGCGAAGGCGCCGACTGTGGCGTCCTTCAAAGATAGCTCGGAGATAGCGCTCACGAGCGCCCGAGGCACGCCTGGCGTGGGCGGCGGCCGCAGCGGGCGCAAAGGCTACAGCGAAGGCGCCGACTGTGGCGTCCTTCAAAGATAGCTCGGAGATAGCGCTCACGAGCGCCCGCGGCACGCCTGGCGTGGGCGGCGGCCGCAGCGGGCGCAAGGGCTACAGCGAAGGCGCCGACTGTGGCGTCCTTCAAAGATAGCTCGGAGATAGCGCTCACGAGCGCCCGCGGCACGCCTGGCGTGGGCGCGGCCGCAGCGGCCGCAAAGGCTACAGCGAAGGCGCCGACTGTGGCGTCCTTCAAAGATAGCTCGGAGATAGCGCTGACGAGCGCCCGAGGCACGCCCGGCGTGGGTTGCGGCCGCAGCGGGCGCAAAGGCTACAGCGAAGGCGCCGACTGTGGCGTCCTTCAAAGATAGCTCGGAGATAGCGCTCACGAGCGCCCGAGGCACGCCTGGCGTGGGCCGCGGCCGCAGCGGGCGCAGAGGCTACAGCGAAGGCGCCGACTGTGGCGTCCTTCAAAGATAGCTCGGAGATAGCGCTCACGAGCGCCCGAGGCACGCCTGGCGTGGGCCGCGGCCGCAGCGGGCGCAAAGGCTACAGCGAAGGCGCCGACTGTGGCGTCCTTCAAAGATAGCTCGGAGATAGCGCTCACGAGCGCCCGAGGCACGCCTGGCGTGGGCGGCGGCCGCAGCGGGCGCAAAGGCTACAGCGAAGGCGCCGACTGTGGCATCCTTCAAAGATAGCTCGGAGATAGCGCTCACGAGCGCCCGAGGCACGCCTGGCGTGGGCGGCGGCCGCAGCGGGCGCAAAGGCTACAGCGAAGGCGCCGACTGTGGCGTCCTTCAAAGATAGCTCGGAGATAGCGCTCACGAGCGCCCGAGGCACGCCTGGCGTGGGCGCGGCCGCAGCGGGCGCAAAGGCTACAGCGAAGGCGCCGACTGTGGCGTCCTTCAAAGATAGCTCGGAGATAGCGCTCACGAGCGCCCGAGGCACGCCTGGCGTGGGCGGCGGCCGCAGCGGGCGCAAAGGCTACAGCGAAGGCGCCGACTGTGGCGTCCTTCAAAGATAGCTCGGAGATAGCGCTCACGAGCGCCCGAGGCACGCCTGGCGTGGGCGGCGGCCGCAGCGGGCGCAAAGGCTACAGCGAAGGCGCCGACTGTGGCGTCCTTCAAAGATAGCTCGGAGATAGCGCTCACGAGCGCCCGAGGCACGCCTGGCGTGGGCGGCGGCCGCAGCGGGCGCAAAGGCTACAGCGAAGGCGCCGACTGTGGCGTCCTTCAAAGATAGCTCGGAGATAGCGCTCACGAGCGCCCGAGGCACGCCTGGCGTGGGCCGCGGCCGCAGCGGGCGCAAAGGCTACAGCGAAGGCGCCGACTGTGGCGTCCTTCAAAGATAGCTCGGAGATAGCGCTCACGAGCGCCCGAGGCACGCCTGGCGTGGGCGGCGGCCGCAGCGGGCGCAAAGGCTACAGCGAAGGCGCCGACTGCGGCGTCCTTCAAAGATAGCTCGGAGATAGCGCTCACGAGCGCCCGAGGCACGCCTGGCGTGGGCGGCGGCCGCAGCGGGCGCAAAGGCTACAGCGAAAGCGCCGACTGTGGCGTCCTTCAAAGATAGCTCGGAGATAGCGCTCACGAGCGCCCGAGGCACGCCTGGCGTGGGCGGCGGCCGCAGCGGGCGCAAAGGCTACAGCGAAGGCGCCGACTGTGGCGCCTTCAAAGATAGCTCGGAGATAGCGCTCACGAGCGCCCGCGGCACGCCTGGCGTGGGCGGCGGCCGCAGCGGGCGCAAAGGCTACAGCGAAGGCGCCGACTGTGGCGTCCTTCAAAGATAGCTCGGAGATAGCGCTCACGAGCGCCCGCGGCACGCCTGGCGCGGGCCGCGACCGCAGCGGGCGCAAAGGCTACAGCGAAGGCGCCGACTGTGGCGCCCTTCAAAGATAGCTCGGAGATAGTGCCCAGAGTGCGCCAGGCGCCACGCCAGGCGTGGGTTGCGGCCGCAGCGGGCGCAAAGGCTACACCGAAGGCGCCGACTGTGGCGTCCTTCAAAGAATGCTCGGAGATAGCGCTCACGAGCGCCCGAGGCACGCCTGGCGTGGGCGGCGACCGCAGCGGGCGCAAGTGGCGCTCTTCAAAGATAGCTCGGAGATAGCGCCCAGAGTGCGCCAGGCGCCGCGCCAGGCGTGGACAGCGGCCGCAGCGGGCGCGGGGGCGAGGCCGAAAGCGCCGTCTGTGGCGCCCTTCAAAGATAGCTCGGAGATAGCGCCCAGGGGGCGCCAGGCGCCACGCCAGGCGTGGGCCGCGGCCGCAGCGGGCGCGGGAGCGAGGCCGAAGGCGCCGTCTGTGGCGTCCTTCAAAGATAGCTCGGAGATAGCGGGAACCCATGGGATTGCCGCGCCAGCGCCCTCGCAGTGCTGCTTTCCAATGCCGAAGGCAAATGCCGGGCCCTTGTGGAACTGCTGCGCCAGCGGCAGCCCACCGGCAAAGCTCCACGCCGAAGGTGCAAACGGCTACCCCATCGACGAGGCGACCTGACGCGCCAGCGCCATGCACCCTGCGCGCGTGCTCGCATCGGCGCGCATTGCTACGGCCGCGGCCGCACGCGCGCATCCCAGCATTCACAGCCCAGTGTCGCAATCCAGTGCCGAAGGCAAAAGCGGCAACGCATGGACATGCTGCGCCAGCGGCAGCCCAACGGCGAAGCTCAACGCCGAAATCGCCAAAGGCTGCCTCTTCGACGGGGCGACGCGCCGACGCGCCTACGTCACGCGCCCTGCGCGCATGCTTAAATGGATGCGCAGTGCCACGGCCGCGTCGGCGATCGCCTGCGCGCGCCACTTCGACAGCCCCCCGTGATAGGGGGGTGGGGGGGAGAAACCCTAAACCCTAAAAGGCTTCACTCTGGGTGGTCTGGGGCGGGAGTGCGACTAACCGTGGCGCGCGCGGCTTGGGCAGCGATCCCCCCCAACAACCTTGATGGGGGGGGGATCGCAGCCAGCGCGCGCTTGCGCCAATGCAGGCCCTAAACCCTAAACCCTAAACTGCAAGCCACGGGCGGTGCATCGTCAGAAGCCCGTGGCGCCTGGCCGAGCGATCAGCGAGCCTGCCCATACAGCGTGCGCCGCACCGACGAAGCGGCGATAGCCGCTGAGGAGGAATTCGCACGCCGCGCGGTGCATCCCCGTGGTGTTCTCCTAAGAAAAGGAACCCCTAACCCTCAGCCCTAGCAAGCGGGTTCGCCACGGTCCGCTACATCCCCTGGGGCTCCAAACCTATGAAAATACAGCATGCGGTGCCCCCTGGGTGCTCCAAACGTATGAAATTACCGCATGCGGCGCTCCAAGCGCTTCCAAACGCTCCAGGCGCTCCCAAGGACTCTCCAAGCGCTTCCGGCACGCTCCCAGGCGCTCCCAGGCGGTCCCAGGCGCTCCCAGGCGCTCCCAGGCGCTCCCAGGCGCTCCCAAGCGCTCCCAAGCGCTCCCAGGCGCATCCAAGCTTTCCCAGGCGCTCCCGGCACGCTCCCAAGCGCTCCACGGCGCTCCAGGCGCTCCCGGCACGCTCCCAGGCGCTCTCGGCACGCTCCCACGCGCTCCCAAGCGCTCCCAGGCGCTCCCAAGCGTTCCCAAGCGCTCCCAAGCGCTCCTGGGCGCTCCCGGCACGCACCCAGGCGCGTTCCCAGGCGCGCGCTGGCTGCGCTCCTAGACGCTCCCAGGCGCTCCCAAGCGCTCCCGGCACGCCCCCAGGCGCTCCCAGGCGCTCGCAGGCGCTCCCAAGCGCTCCCGGCACGCTCCTGGCGCGCTCCCAGGCGCTCGCAGGCGCTCCCCAGCGTTCCCAGCGCTGCCACAACTCCGAAGCGCTCCTAAGCGCTCCCCTGCGCTCCCAGGTGCTCCCAAGCGCCCAAGCATTCCCACGCGCTTTTCAGCACCCACAAGCGCTCCAAGGCGCCACGCGGCGCTCCCATGCGCTCCCGCGCGCTCCCAAGCGTGCCCAGGCAGTTCCAGGCAGTCCCAGGGCTCCTCCCAGCGCTGCCAGAGGGCCCCCCCAAGGCATTCCACGGGCTCTGCCATGGAGGTGCTGCCGCAGCCATGCGCGCGCATCGTAGCGAGGGGGTGCCAGACCCACCCCCTCGCGCTCCCCCTCCAGCCGTCCGAAGCTCGCGCCGAAGGCGGCTGCGTCGATGATTGCAATCGCTTCAGCGGGGGGGGCGACCCCAAAGGCGAAACCCAAAGCCGCGGGCGAATGCAACTGCCGTGCGCGTCGCCGTCAGCGAGGAGCCCGAGGGCGCAAACACTCGCTTGAAGCGCAGGGGAACCCATAGTATTGTCACGCCAGCGCCTTCGCAGTGCTGCTTTCCAATGCCGACGGCAAATGCCGGACCCCGGTGGATCTGCTGCGCCAGCGGCAGCCCAACGGCGAAGCTTCACGCCGAAGGCGCAAACGGCTGCCTCATCGACGAGGCGAGCTGGCGCGCCAGCGCCATGCACCCTGCGCGCGTGCTCGCATCGGCGCGCATTGCTACGGCCGCGGCCGCGCGCGCTTCCCAGCATTCGCAGCCCAGTGTCACAACCCAGTGCCGAAGGCAAAGGCGGCAACGCATGGACATGCTGCGCCAGCGGCAGCCCAACGGCGAAGCTAATCACCGCCATCGCCAACGGCTGCCTCTTCGACGGGGCGACGAGCCGAAGCGCCGCCTACGCCACGCGCCCTGCGCGCGTGCTCACGTGGATGCGCAGTGCCACGGCCGCGTTGGCGATCGCCTGCGCGCGCCACTTCGACAGCCCCCCGTGATAGGGGGGTTGGGGGGAGAAACCCTAAACCCTAAAAGGCTTCACTCTGGGTGGTCTGGGGCGGGAGTGCGACTAACCGTGGCGCGCGCGGCTTGGGCAGCGATCCCCCCCAACAATCTTGATGTGGGGGGATCGCAGCCAGCGCGCGCTTGCGCCAATGCAGGCCCTAAACCCTAAACCCTAAACCCTAAACCCTAAACCCTAAACTGCAAGCCACGGGCGGTGCATCGTCAGAAGCCCGTGGCGCCTGGCCGAGCGCTCAGCGAGCCTGCCCATACGGCGTGCGCCGCACCGACGAAGCGGCGATAGCCGCTGAGGAGGAATTCGCACGCCGCGCGGTGCATCTCCGTGGTGTTCTCCTAAGAAAAGGAACCCCTAACCCTCAGCCCTAGCAAGCGGGACCCCTACGAGTCGCTACATCCCCTGAGGCTCCAAACTTATGAGAAAAAAAAAAAAAAACATGCGGTGCTCTCTGGGTGCTCCAAACGTATGAAATTACAGCATGCGGCGCTCCAAGCGCTTCCAAACGCTCCAGGCGCTCCCAAGGACTCTCCAAGCGCTCCCGGCACGCTCCCAGGCGCTCCCAAGCGTTCCCAGGCGCCCCCAGGCGCCCCCAGGCGCTCCCAGGCGCTCCCAAGCGCCCCCTAGCGCTCCCATGCGCTTCCAAGCTTCCCCAGGCGCTCCCGGCACGCTCCCAAGCGCTCCACGGCGCTTCAGGCGCTCCCGGCACGCTCCCAGGCGCTCTCGGCACGCGCCCAGGCGCTCCCAGGCGCTCCCTGCAGGCGATCCCAAGCGCTCCCAAGCGCTCCCAAGCGCTCCTGGGCGCTCCCGGCACGCTCCCAGGCGCGTTCCCAGGCGCGCGCTGGCTGCGCTCCCAGGCGCTCCCAGGAGCTCCCGGCACGCCCCCAAGCGCTCCCAGGCGCTCGCAGGCGCTCCCAAGCGCTCCCGGCACGCTCCTGGCGCGCTCCCAGGCGTTCGCAGGCGCTCCCCAGCGTTCCCAGCGCTGCCACAACCCCGAAGCGCTCCTAAACGCTCCCCGGCGTTCCCAGGTGCTCCCAGGCGCCCAAGCATTCCCACGCGCTCTTAAGCACCCACAAGCGCTCCAAGGCGCCACGCGGCGCTCCCATGCGCTCCCGCGCGCTCCCAAGCGTGCCCAGGCGGTTCCAGAAGGTCCCAGGGCTCTTGGGGGAAGCTCCAGCAGAGGGCCCCCCCAAGGCATTCCACGGCCCCTGCCATGGTGGTGCTGCCGCAGCCATGCGCGCGCATCGTAGCGAGGGGGTGCCAGACCCACCCTCTCGCGCTCCCCCTCCAGCCGTCCGAAGCTCGCGCCGAAGGCGGCTGCGTCGATGATTGCGATCGCTTCAGCGGGGGGGCGACCCCAAAGGCGAAACCCAAAGCCGCGGGCGAAAATAACTGCCGTGCGCGTCGCCGTCAGCAAGGGGCCCGACGGCGCAACCACTCGCTCGAGGCCCGCGGGAAACCATGGGATTGCCGCGCCAGCGCCTTCGCAGTGCTGCTTTCCAATGCCGAAGGGAAATGCCGGACCCCCGTGGAACTGCTGCGCCAGCGGCAGCCCACCGGCGAAGCTCCACGCCGAAGGTGCAAACGGCTGCCTCATCGACGAGGCGACCTGACGCGCCAGCGCCATGCACCCTGCGCGCGTGCTCGCATCGGCGCGCACTGCTACGGCCGCGGCCGCACGCGCGCATCGCAGCATTCACAGCCCAGTGTCACAACCCAGTGCCGAAGGCAAAGGCGGCAACACATGGACATGCTGCGCCAGCGGCAGCCCAACGGCGAAGCTCAACGCCGAAATCGCCAAAGGCTGCCTCTTTGACGGGGCGACGCGCCGACGCGCCTACGTGACGCGCCCTGCGCGCATGCTTTAGTGGATGCGCAGTGCCACGGCCGCGTCGGCGATCGCCTGCGCGCGCCACTTCGACAGCGCCCCGTGATGGGGGGGTTGGGGGGAGAAACCCTAAACCCTAAAAGGCTTTACTCTGGGTGGTCTGGGGCGGGAATGCGACTAACCGTGGCGCGCGCGGCCTGGGCAGCGATCCCCCCAAACAACCTTGATGTGGGGGGGATCGCAGCCAGCGCGCGCTTGCGCCTATGCAGGCCCTAAACCCTAAACCCTAAACCCTAAACCCTAAACCCTAAACCCTAAACCCTAAGCCCTAAACCCTAAACCCTAAACTGCAAGCCACGGGCGGTGCATCGTCAGAAGCCCGTGGCGTCTGGCCGAGCGCTCAGCGAGCCTGCCCATTCCACGTACGTGGCACCGACGAAGCGGCGATAGCCGCTGAGGAGGAATTCGCACGCCGCGCGGTGCATCCCCGTGGTGTTCTCCTAAGAAAAGAAACCCCTAACCCTCAGCCCTAGCAAGCGGGTTCGCCGCGGTCCGCTACATCCCCTGGGGCTCCAAACCGATGAAAATACAGCATGCGGTGCTCTCTGGGTGCTCCAAACGTATGAAATTACAGCATGCGGCGCTCCAGGCGGCCCAGGCGCTCCCAAGGACTTTCCAAGCGCTCCCGGCACGCTCCCAAGCGCCCCCAAGCGTTCCCAGGCGCTCCCAGGCGCTACCAGGCGCTCCCAGACGCTCCCAAGCGCTCCCAGGCGCTCCCAAGCGCTTCCAAGCTTTCCCAGGCGCTCCCGGCACGCTCCCAAGCGCTCCACGGCGCTTCAGGCGCTCCCGGCACGCTCCCAGGCGCTCTCGGCACTGGGAACGCGCTGGCTGCGCTCCCAGGCGCTCCCAAGCGCTCCCGGCACGCTCCCAGGCGCTCCCAGGCCCTCGCAGGCGTTCCCAAGCGCTCCCGGCCCGCTCCTGACGCGCTCCCAGGCGCTCGCAAGCGCTCCCCAGCGTTCCCAGCGCTCCCACAATTCCGAAGCGCTTCTAAGCGCTCCCTGGCGCTCCCAGGTGCTCCCAGGCGCCCAAGCATTCCCGCGCGCTCTCAAGCACCCACAAGCGCTCCAAGGCGCCACGCGGCGCTCCCATGCGCTCCCGCGCGCCGCCAAGCGTGCCCAGGCGGTTCCAGGCGGGCCCAGGGCTCCTGGGGGAAGCTCCAGGCGCTCTCCCAGCGCTGCCAAAGGGCCCCCCCGAGGCATTCCACGGCCCCTGCCATGGAGGTGCTGCCGCAGCCATGCGCGCGCATCGTAGCGAGGGGGTGCCAGACCCACCCTCGCGCTCCCCCTCCAGCCGTCCGAAGCTCGCGCCGAAGGCGGCTGCGTCGATGATTGCAATCGCTTCAGCGGGGGGGCGACCCCAAAGGCGAAACCCAAAGCCGCGGGCGAATGTAACTGCCGTGCGCGTCGCCGTCAGCGAGGAGCCCGACGGCGCAGCCACTCGCTCCAGGCCCACGGGAAGCCATGGGATTGCCGCGCCAGCGTTTTCGCAGTGCTGCTTTCCAATGCCGAAGGCAAATGCCGGACCCCTGTGGAACTGCTGCGCCAGCGCCATGCACCCTGCGCGCGTGTTCGCATGGGCGCGCATTGCCACGGCCGCGGCCGCGCGCGCTTCCCAGCATTCGCAGCCCAGTGTCACAACCCAGCGCCGACAGCAAAAGCGACAACACATGGGCATGCTGCGCCAGCGGCAGCCCAACGGCGAAGCTAATCGCCGCCATCGCGAGATAGCGCCCAGAGTGCGCCAGGCGCCACGCTACAACGAAGGAACCCCTAACCCTCGGCCCAAGCGGGTTCCACAGGCTACAGCGAAGGCGCCGACTGTGGCGTCCTTCAATGATAGCTCGGAGATAGCGCTCACGAGCGCCCGAGGCACGCCTGGCGTGGGCGGCGGCCGCAGCGGGCGCAAAGGCTACAGCGAAGGCGCCGACTGTGGCGTCCTTCAAAGATAGCTCGGAGATAGCGCTCACGAGCGCCCGAGGCACGCCTGGCGTGGGCGGCGGCCGCAGCGGGCGCAAAGGCTACAGCGAAGGCGCCGACTGTGGCGTCCTTCAAAGATAGCTCGGAGATAGCGCTCACGAGCGCCCGAGGCACGCCTGGCGTGGGCGGCGGCCGCAGCGGGCGCAAAGGCTACAGCGAAGGCGCCGACTGTGGCGTCCTTCAAAGATAGCTCGGAGATAGCGCTCACGAGCGCCCGAGGCACGCCTGGCGTGGGCGGCGGCCGCAGCGGGCGCAAAGGCTACAGCGAAGGCGCCGACTGTGGCGTCCTTCAAAGATAGCTCGGAGATAGCGCTCACGAGCGCCCGAGGCACGCCTGGCGTGGGCGGCGGCCGCAGCGAGCGCAGAGGCTACAGCGAAGGCGCCGTCTGTGGCGTCCTTCAAAGGTAGCTCGGAGATAGCGCTCACGAGCGCCCGAGGCACGCCTGGCGTGGGCGGCGGCCGCAGCGGGCGCAAAGGCTACAGCGAAGGCGCCGACTGTGGCGTCCTTCAAAGATAGCTCGGAGATAGCGCTCACGAGCGCCCGAGGCACGCCTGGCGCGGGCGGCGGCCGCAGCGGCCGCAAAGGCTACAGCGAAGGCGCCGACTGTGGCGTCCTTCAAAGATAGCTCGGAGATAGCGCTCACGAGCGCCCGAGGCACGCCTGGCGTGGGCGGCGGCCGCAGCGGGCGCAAAGGCTACAGCGAAGGCGCCGACTGTGGCGTCCTTCAAAGCTAGCTCGGAGATAGCGCTCACGAGCGCCCGAGGCACGCCTGGCGTGGGCGGCGGCCGCAGCGGGCGCAAAGGCTACAGCGAAGGCGCCGCTGTGGCGCCTTCAAAGATAGCTCGGAGATAGCGCTCACGAGCGCCCGAGGCACGCCTGGCGTGGGCGGCCGCAGCGGGCGCAAAGGCTACAGCGAAGGCGCCGGCTGTGGCGTCCTTCAAAGATAGCTCGGAGATAGCGCTCACGAGCGCCCGAGGCACGCCTGGCGTGGGCCGCGGCCGCAGCGGGCGCAAAGGCTACAGCGAAGGCGCCGACTGTGGCGTCCTTCAAAGATAGCTCGGAGATAGCGCTCACGAGCGCCCGCGGCACGCCTGGCGTGGGCGGCGGCCGCAGCGGGCGCAAAGGCTACAGCGAAGGCGCCGACTGTGGCGTCCTTCAAAGATAGCTCGGAGATAGCGCTCACGAGCGCCCGAGGCACGCCTGGCGTGGGCGGCGGCCGCAGCGGGCGCAAAGGCTACAGCGAAGGCGCCGACTGTGGCGTCCTTCAAAGATAGCTCGGAGATAGCGCTCACGAGCGCCCGAGGCACGCCTGGCGTGGGCGGCGGCCGCAGCGGGCGCAAAGGCTACAGCGAAGGCGCCGACTGTGGCGTCCTTCAAAGATAGCTCGGAGATAGCGCTCACGAGCGCCCGAGGCACGCCTGGCGTGGGCCGCGGCCGCAGCGGGCGCAAAGGCTACAGCGAAGGCGCCGACTGTGGCGCCCTTCAAAGATAGCTCGGAGAAAGCGCTCACGAGCGCCCGAGGCACGCCTGGCGTGGGCGGCGGCCGCAGCGGGCGCAAATGCTACAGCGACGGCGCCGACTGTGGCGTCCTTCAAAGATAGCTCGGAGATAGCGCTCAGCAGCGCCCGAGGCACGCCTGGCGTGGGTTGCGGCCGCAGCGGGCGCAAAGGCTACAGCGAAGGCGCCGACTGTGGCGTCCTTCAAAGATAGCTCGGAGATAGCGCTCACGAGCGCCCGAGGCACGCTGGCGTGGGCGGCGGCCGCAGCGGCCGCAAAGGCTACAGCGAAGGCGCCGACTGTGGCGCCCTTCAAGATAGCTCGGAGATAGCGCTCACGAGCGCCCGCGGCACGCCTGGCGTGGGCCGCGGCCGCAGCAGGCGCAAAGGCTACAGCGAAGGCGCCGACGGTGGCGTCCTTCAAAGATAGCTCGGAGATAGCGCTGACGAGCGCCCGAGGCACGCCTGGCGTGGGCGGCGGCCGCAGCGGGCGCAAAGGCTACAGCGAAGGCGCCGACTGTGGCGTCGGTTCGCAGCGGGCCGATGTATCCCTTGGGGCTCCAAACTTGTGAAAATATAGCATGCAGCGCCCTTTCGGCCGTCCATGGGGCCGCAAACCATATGAAAATACTGCATGCGGCGTCCTTTCGGCTGACGCACGTCCCAGGCGCTCCCAAGCGCTCCCAGGCGCTCCCAGGAGCTCCCAGGTGCTCCCCAGAGCTTTCGGCACGTTCCCAAGCGCTCCCAAGCGCTCCCAAGCGCATGGCGCTCCCAGGCGCTCCCCAGCGCTCCCGGCACGCTCCCAGGCGCTCCCTGGCGCGCTCCGCATGCTTCCACGCGCTCCCAAGCGCTCCCAAGCGCTCCCAGGCGCTCCCAGGTACTCCCAAGCGCTCCCGGCACGCTCCCAAGCGCTCGAGCATGCTCAAGCGCTCCCTGCGCGCTCCCAAGCGCTCCCTGGCGCCTCCGAGCGCTCCGGGGCGCTCCCAAGCACTCCCAGGCGCTCCGGCACGCTCCCAGGCGCTCCCGGCACGCTCCCAGCACGCTCCCCAACGCTCCCAAGCGTTCCCATGTGCTCCCAGGCGCTCCGAAGCCACCACAGGTGCTCTCAAGCGTTCCCTGGCGCTCCCCAGTGCGTTTAAGCAGTCCGAGCGGACCCATGGCGCTCCCAAGCGTTTGCATGCATTCGCAAGCACTCGGCAGCGCTCCCTGGCGGCGCTGCCCAGCGCTCCCCCGCCATGCAGGTGCTGCCGCAGCCATGCGCGCGCATCGTAGCGAGGGGGTGCCAGACCCACCCCCTCGCGCTCCCCCTCCAGCCATGCGAAATTCGCGCCGAAGGCTCGCGCGTCGAACGACGAAGCGCCGAAGCCCGTCTTCCGAAGCTCGCGCCGACAGCGTGCCTCACACGTGAAAACACGGCTACGGCGGCCTCTGGGGCGTACTGAGCAGCGTTCTGAAGCGTGAATTACAAGCTCTGCTGCCCGCAGAAGCTTTCCAAGCGATTCAAACCGCAGCATGGCAAGCCTGCGTCGTCTGCGATGCGCCCAGGCGCTCCCGGCACGCTCCCAAGCGCTCCACGGCGCTTCAGGCGCTCCCGGCACGCTCCCAGGCGCTCTCGGCACGCTCCCAGGCGCTCCCAGGCGCTCCCAAGCGCTCCCAAGCGCTCCCAAGCGCTCCTGAGCGCTCCCGGCACGCTCCCAGGCGCGTTCCCAGGCGCGCGCTGGCTGCGCTCCCAGGCGCTCCCAGGAGCTCCCGGCACGCCCCCAAGCGCTCCCAGGCGCGCGCAGGCGCTCCCAAGCGCTCCCGGCACGCTCCTGGCGCGCTCCCAGGCGTTCGCAGGCGCTCCCCAGCGTTCCCAGCGCTGCCACAACCCCGAAGCGCTCCTAAACGCTCCCCGGCGTTCCCAGGTGCTCCCAAGCGCCCAAGCATCCCCACGCGCTCTTAAGCACCCACAAGCGCTCCAAGGCGCCACGCGGCGCTCCCATGCGCCCCCGCGCGCTGCCAAGCGTGCATGGCGGTTCCAGAAGGTCCCAGGGCTCTTTGGGGAAGCTCCAGGCGCTCTCCCAGCGCTCCCAGAGGGCCCCCCCAAGGCATTCCACGGGCTCTGCCATGGAGGTGCTGCCGCAGCCATGCGCGCGCATCGTAGCGAGGGGGTGCCAGGCCCACCCCCTCGCGCTCCCCCTCCAGCCGTCCGAAGCTCGCGCCGAAGGCGGCTGTGTCGATGATTGCAATCGCTTCCGCGGGGAGGCGACCCCAAAGGCGAAACCCAAAGCCGCGGGCGAATGCAACTGCCGTGCGCGTCGCCGTCAGCGAGGAGCCCGACGGCGCAGCCACTCGCTCGAGGCCCGCGGGAAACCATGGGTTTGCCGCGCCAGCGCCTTCGCAGTGCTGCTTTCCAATGCCGAAGGGAAATGCCGGACCCCTGTGGAACTGCTGCGCCAGCGGCAGCCCACCGGCGAAGCTCCACGCCGAAGGTGCAAACGGCTGCCTCATCGACGAGGCGACCTGACGCGCCAGCGCCATGCACCCTGCGCGCGCGCTCGCATCGGCGCGCATTGCTACGGCCGCGGCCGCACGCGCGCATCCCAGCATTCACAGCCCAGTGTCGCAACCAGTGCCGAAGGCAAAGGCGGCAACGCATGGACATGCTGCGCCAGCGGCAGCCCAACGGCGAAGCTCAACGCCGAAATCGCCAAAGGCTGCCTCTTCGACGGGGCGACGCGCCGACGCGCCTACGTCACGCGCCCTGCGCGCATGCTTAAGTGGATGCGCAGCGCCACGGCCGCGTCGGCGATCGCCTGCGCGCGCCACTTCGACAGCCCCCCGTGATAGGGGGGTTGGGGGGAGAAACCCTAAACCCTAAAAGGCTTCACTCTGGGTGGTCTGGGGCGGGAGTGCGACTAACCGTGGCGCGCGCGGCTTGGGCAGCGATCCCCCCCAACAACCTTGATGGGGGGGGATCGCAGCCAGCGCGCGCTTGCGCCAATGCAGGCCCTAAACCCTAAACCCTAAACCCTAAACCCTAAACCCTAAACCCTAAACTGCAGGCGCGGCCCTGGGGGCGCGCATCGCCACGCCTGTAAGGATCTGCTAGTGAGAGCGAGCTGCCAGTCGAGCTCACCGCCACAATCGGCCTGCCGGCCTGAGGCTGTGTCTCGCTCAGAAACACATAACCCCTAACCCGGGGCCGGATGCTCCCAAATCGCGGCCGGCCCTGGTGAGTTTAGGGTATTGGGCCGCGGGTTTAGGCTTTCCCTTAAAAACCATTGGATTTCCTTAGAAACTGCCCCAGGACGCTTGGCTTCGCTACGGAAGCGCGCTGCGGCGCTTAGATAGCCGAAATCGTAAAATTAGCGCTTGGGTTTGCCCGCCGCCGCGCTGGTCCCCCTTGTCGCGCTCGCATGCAGCCTCTCTGATATCCAAGCACTTGTATCGGCGCTTAAAAACCTCCGGATTTGCTTAAAACTGACCCCAGAACGCTTGGTTTCTCTGGAAGAGCGCGCTGGGGCAGGTTTTATTGCCGAAGGCGTAAATCCAATGGTCCAAAGGTTCTGTGCGTCCGCCGGCCAAAATCCTCCCTGATGCCGGCCGGCATCACGGAGGATTCTGGGGGGTACCCACAACGAGCTCCCCCGGGCTCCTTGGCTCCTTGTGGGCTCCCATAACGAGCTCCCCCAGGCTCCTTGTGGGCTCCCACAACGAGACCCCCTTCCCCCCAGAGCTCTCCCCCAGAGCTCCCCCCAGAGCTCTCCCCCAGAGCTCTCCCCCAGAGCTCTCCCCCAGAGCTCTCCCCCAGAGCTCTCCCCCAGAGCTCCCTCCCAGAGCTCTCCCCCAGAGCTCTCCCCCAGAGCTCTCCCCCAGAGCTCTCCCCCGGAGCTCTCCCCCAGAGCTCTCCCCCAGAGCTCTCCCCAAGAGCTCTCCCCCAGAGCTCTCTCCCAGAGCTCTCCCCCAGAGCTCTCCCCCAGAGCTTTCTCCCAGAGCTCTCCCCCAGAGCTCTCCCCCAGAGCTCTCCCCCAGAGCTCTCCCCCAGAGCTCTCCCCCAGAGCTCTCCCCCAGAGCGCTCTCCCCCAGAGCTCCCTCCCAGAGCTCTCCCCCAGAGCTCTCCCCCAGAGCTCTCCCCCAGAGCTCTCCCCCGGAGCTCTCCCCCAGAGCTCTTGGCGTGAAGGAGCTCCCAGAGGATCGTTCCCAGGGTAGTGAACAAAACATATCCTCAAGAGCGTGCGCAGACCTCTCTGGGAGAGCTAAACCAAGGAAAATTACCGATATACCGGATTCACATTCCCCCGGGCTCCGGCGCGGTGCCGGCTCGGGCTCTGATTCCGGCTCGGGCTCCGAACTTGGGCGAAACTCCGAGCTCGGGCTGGCTCGGTGGGCGACTGTGGCGCCGGTCTGCGTTCTCCTGTGGGCTTGGTTTGTGTCCCTTGGGTGCTCCTTTGGCCGCAGACTCTCTCAAGGGTGTCTGTTTCGAGCTCCCTTGAATGCTGTTTCGGCCGCGGGCTCTCTCAAGCGTGTCTGTTTCGAGCTCCCTTGGGTGCTGCTTCGGCCGCGGGCTCTCTCAAGGCTACGCGTGCGACTCTTCGCCCGCGCGGGCCTAGGTCGCACGCGTAACTTTCGCGAAGGACGACTCTTCTCATTCATCCCTGGTACGCGGCCACTCACTCTTGCCGACGCCTGCACACTTCCCCCCTTGCTAGGGGGGAGCGAGGGGGGTAGACCACCCTAAACCCTAAAAGCAATGACTCTGGGCGGATGGGGCGGGACTCAACGCACCCATCCATCCCCCCCTACACCCTGGTGAGGGGGGGATAGGATGGTTCTGCTCGGAAACCCTAAACCCTAAACCCTAAACCCTAAACCCTAAACCCTAAACCCTAAACCCTAAACCCTAAACCCTAAACCCTAAACTGCAAGCCACGGGCGGTGCATTGTCAGAAGCCCGTGGCGCCTGGCCGAGCGCTCAGCGAGCCTGCCCATACGGCGTACGCCGCACCGACGAAGCGGCGATCGCCGCTGAGGAGGAATTCGCACGCCGCGCGGTGCATCCCCGTGGTGTTCTCCTAAGAAAAGGAACCCCTAACCCTCAGCCCTAGCAAGCGGCTCCCCTGCGCGCTCCTACATCCCCTGAGGCTCCAAACCTATGAAAATACACCATGCGGCGCTCCCTGGGTGCTCCAAACCTACGAAATTAACGCATGCGGCGCTCCACGCGCTTCCGAACGCTCCAGGCGCTCCCAGGGACTCTCCAAGCGCTCCCGGCACGCTCCCAGGCGCTCCCAAGCGTCCCCCAGCGCTCCCAAGCGCTCCCAGGCGCTCCCAAGCGCTCCCAAGCGCTCGCAGGCGCTCCCAGGCGCTCCCAAGCTTTCCCAGGCGCTCCCAGCGCGCTCCCAAGCGCTCCACGGCGCTTCAGGCGCTCCCGGCACGCTCCCAGGCGCTCTCGGCACGCGCCCAGGCGCTCCCAGGCGCTCCCTGCACGCGCTCCAAGCGCTCCCAAGCGCTCCTGGGCGCTTCCGGCACGCCCCCGGGCGCGTTCCCAGGCGCGCGCTGGCTGCGCTCCCAGGCGCTCCCAAGCGCTCCCGGCACGGCCCCAGGCGCTCCCAGGCGCTCGCAGGCGCTCCCAAGCGCTCCCGGCACGCTCCTGGCGCGCTCCCAGGCGCTCGCCAGCGTTCCCAGCGCTGCCACAACTCCGAAGCGCTCCTAAGCGCTCCCCAAGGCGCCAAGCGGCGCTCCCATGCGCTCCAGGCGGTTCCAGGCGGTCCCAGGGCTCCTGGGGGAAGCTCCAGGCGCTCCCCCAGCGCTGCCAGAGGGCCCCCCAAGGCATTCCACGGGCTCTGCCATGGAGGTGCTGCCGCAGCCATGCGCGCGCATCGTAGCGAGGGGGTGCCAGACCCACCCCCTCGCGCTCCCCCTTCAGCCGCCCGAAGCTCGCGCCGAAGGCGGCTGCGTCGATGATTGCAATCGCTTCAGCGGGGGGCGACCCCAAAAACGAAACCCAAAGCCGCGGGCGAATGCAACTGCCGTGCGCGTCGCCGTCAGCGAGGAGCCCGACGGCGCAACCACTCGCTCGAGGCCCACGGGAAACGATGGGATTGCCGCGCCAGCGCCTTCGCAGTGCTGCTTTCCAATGCCGAAGGCAAATGCCGGACCCTTGCGGAACTGCTGCGCCAGCGGCAGCCCTCCGGCGAAGCTCCACGCCGAAGGTGCAAACGGCTGCCTCATCGACGAGGCGACCTGACGCGCCAGCGCCACGCACCCTGCGCGCGCGCTCGCATCGGCGCGCATTGCTACGGCCGCGGCCGCACGCGCGCATCCCAACACTGGGCGCCGGCGGTAAACCGTCAACCTTTGTTACCGCCGGGGGACTCGTAGAGCTTCCTGACTCGTAGGATGTGAAAAAAATCTAAAGAACGACTCGTTTTTCAGCCCAAGCGATTTCAGACCACTCTAACAAAAAAACGAACGACTCCAATAATACAATCGCTTCGCGGACCTAGTTCGAGCAACAGACCGAGTTCCGAGCTCTGGGTTCGACAGACAGACACGTCTGATGTCTCAGAATCGATTTCCGTGACAAGCAGTACTGTAGCCCTCCCCAGCACGAGTTAAGTGCGGAATACCGAGAGCACTTCTCAGAATAACTCGAACAATGCGAATAGTTTTGCGAACCTAGCTCGGGCAGCAGGCCGAGTCCAGAGCTCTCGATTCGACGCACGAACGCGCCTGATGATTCCCAATCGATTTCTGTGACTATGAGCTCTGTAGCTGCCCTAGAGCTCGAGTTAAGCACAGAAAACCGAGGGCGTCTGTGAAGATAACCAAAATGATACGAATATATTTGCGGACCTAGCTCGGGTAGCAGAACGAGTTGAGACGTCTAGATTCAAAAGGCGAACGTGCCTAATGATTCTGAATGCGATAGGCGTGCTTATCAGCTCGAAGGCTGTCCTGTACCTCGAGTTAAGTACAGAGAACCCAGGGCGTCTATCAAGATGAGCCAAATAATACCAATAGGTTTGGAGACCTAGCTCGGCTAGCAGACTGAGTTCAGACCTCTAGATTCAACAGACGAACGCGGTTAATGATTCTAAATGCGATAGGTTTGCTTACCAGCTCTGTAACTGTCCTGTAGCTCGAGTTAAGTACAGAGAACCGAGGGCGTCTATCAAGATGACCCAAATAATATCAATAGGTTTGCAGACCTAGCTCGACTAGCAGACCGAGTTCAGACCTCTAGATTCGACAGACGAACGCAATTAATAATTCTGAGTGCGATAGGTGTGCTTACCAGCTCTATTGCTGCTCTACAGCTCGAGTTAAATAGAAAATACCGATAACGCGTGTCAAGATGACTCGAAACGGTCGATCCCGCCAGAGTGCTTTTTGGCAGTAAAAGCTAACCGATCGAGCTGAGATCAAGATGGCGAGCGGGAATAAGATCGAATATCACGGGAAAAAATACTAGACCTCTAACGAATGGTCAAATTTCGAGAACCGAATTTTCAACCGACCGAAAGTCAGCAAAAGTTCCGTCGAGATTTTTCTTGCCAACTAGCTCTCCAGCGCTCCAGAATTACTCAAAAGCTTCCAGCAATAACTTGCTAAGGGAAGCTCTACGAGTTATTCACAGACCAGTGTCACAACCCAGTGCCGAAGGCACAGGCGGCAACGCATGGACATGCTGCGCCAGCGGCAGCCCAACGGCGAAGCTCAACGCCGAAATCGCCAAAGGCTGCCTCTTCGACGGGGCGACGAGGCGACGCGCCTACGTCACGCGCTCTGCGCGCATGCTCAAGTGGATGCGCAATGCCACGGCCGCGTCGGCGATCGCCTGCGCGCGCCACTTCGACAGCCCCCCGTGATAGGGGGGTTGGGGGGAGAAACCCTAAACCCTAAAAGGCTTCACTCTGGGTGGTCTGGGGCGGGAGTGCGACTAACCGTGGCGCGCGCGGCTTGGGCAGCGATCCCCCCCAACAACCTTGATGTGGGGGGGATCGCAGCCAGCGCGCGCTTGCGCCAATGCAGGCCCTAAACCCTAAACCCTACCTAAACCCTAAACTCTAAACCCTCAAGACGAAAAACACCACGTATTGAGCAAGCTCGAATGGTGCCATTGCGAAAAACAGTGAAACGATACCATGCCGAACGATGTAAGCGAGCCCGACGCAAACTTGCGCCAGCGCCTGATGGGCGCGCCAACCATATCCGACGCTCCGAGCGAGCCCGCGCGAGCGGAAGCGGCTCCAGAACAACGCGCCGGCACGCTCCCAGGCGCTCGCAGGCGCTCCCGTTACGCTCCCAGGCGCTCGCAGGCGCTCCCGGCACGCTCCCAGGCGCTCCCGGCACGCTCCCGGCATGCTCCCGGCACGCTCCCAGGCACTCCCAGGCGCTCCCGTTACGCTCCCAGGCGCTCCCAGGCAGGCGCTCCCGGCACGCTCCCAGGCGCTCCCGGCAGGCACGCTCCCGGCACGCTCCCAGGCGCTCCCAAGCGCTCCCAGGTGCTCCCAGGCGCTCCCAGGAGCGCGCGCAGCGCGCGACGCGAATCCGACGTGTTGTACGAGGGATCGCGGCATCGGCAGGCCCGAAATCTTGCCGTCGCGATGCGAATCCCACGTGTTTTACGAAGGATCGTAGCCAAGCCGACTGGCGGGGACCAATTGGAAGCCCGAAGCTCCCAGGCGCCCCGAAGCGCTCCCAGGCGCTCCCAAACGGTTCCGGCACGCCCCCAGGCGCTCCCGGGCGCTCCCGGGCGCTCCCGGCACGCTCCCGGCACGCTCCCAAGCGCTCCCAAGCGCTCCCGGCACGCTCCCGGCACGCTCCCGGCACGCTCCCAGGCGCTCCCAGGCGCTCCCAAGTGCTCCCAAGAGGTCCCAGGAGCGCGCGCAGCGCGCTTCGCAGCTAGCGGGAATGCCGCAGTCGCTGCATCTCGCGCCCGCGTCGCGACGTCGCTAGAAGCGCGCGCAGCGCGCTCCGCAGCAGGCGCAGCGCCTGCGATCGGGCACGCGCGAATGGCGCGCAATGGGCGCTTCTGGGACGTCTGGGAGACAGCCGCCGCGCGGGAGGGAGCGCGATCTTCGAGCGGGCACGCGCGGAAGCGCTCTCGGAACAGCGCAGGCAGACAGCCGACGCGCGAGAGGGAGCGCGATCTTCGAGCGGGCACGCACGGAAGCGCTCTCGGCGATAGCGCAGGCCAATTGACACCGCCGCGACACCCGCAGACGCTAATACGTTGTGTAAACCCTAAACCCTAAACCCTAAACCCTAAATCCTAAACTGCAGGCGCGGACCTGGGGGCGCGCACCGCCACGCCTGTAAGGATCTGCTAGTGAGAGCGAGCTGCAAGTCGAGCTCACCGCGACCATAGGCCTGCCGGCCCGAGGCGGTGCTTCGCTTGCACAATGATAACCCCTAACCCTCGGCCATATGCTCACGGATACCGCTCGGCTCCCCCAGAGCTCTGCCCCAGAGCTCTCCCCCAGAGCTCTCCCCCAAAGCTCTCCCCCAAAGCTCTCCCCCAGAGCTCTCCCCCAGAGCTCTCCCCCAGAGCTCTCCCCCAGGGCTCTCCTCCGGAGCTCTCACCCGGAGCTCTTCCCCAGAGCTCTCCCCCAGAGCTTTCCCCCAGTGCTCCCCCCCAGAGCTCTCCCCCAGAGCTCTCCCCCAGAGCTCTCCCCCAGAGCCTTCCCCCAGAGCTCTCCCACAGAGCTCGCCCCCAGAGCCCTCCCCCAGAGCTCTCCCCCAGAGCCTTCCCCCAGAGCTCTCCCCCAGAGCTCTCCCGCAGAGCTCTCTCCCCAAACTGGACGCCGGCGGTAAACCGTCAACCTTGGTTACCGCCGGGAGACTCGTAGAGCTTCCAGCTCGACTGCAATTGCGAACACTGAGGACCTACCAACATTCCGACTCATAGTAAATATTTTGTGTCCTCTCAATGCGACAGGCGGACGCGTCTGATGTCTGCGAGTCGACTTCTATCATTACCAGCCCTGCAGCCCCCCCTACAGCCCGAGTTGAGTGCAGAAAACTGACAGCACCTCTCAGGATGACTCCAACAATACAGTAGTTTCGCAGACCTAATTCGGGCAGCAGACGAGTTCCGAGCTCTGGTCTCCGCAGGCGGATGCGCCTGATGTCTCTAAATCGATTGCTGTCCCCAGCAGCACTGTAGCCTCCCCCCAGCACGAAATACCGGCAGCACTTCTCAGGATGACTCGAACAATACGAATAGTTTTGCGAACCTAGCTCGGGCAGCAGGCCAAGTTCAGTGCTCTCGAGTCAACGAACAAAGGCGCCTGGTGATTTCCAATAGATTTCTGTGACTACGAGCCCTAGTTCGGCTAGCAGACCGAGTTCAGACCTCTAGATTTAACAGGCGAACGCGCCTAATGATTCTGACTGCGATAGGTGTGCTTGCCAGCTCTGTCGCTGTCTTACAGCTCGAGTTAAGACCAGAAAACGGAGAGTTTCTGTCAAGATGACTCGAATAATACGAACAAGTTTCCGGATCTAGCTCGGCTCACAGACCGAGTTCAGACCTCTGGTTTGAACAGGCGAACGCGCCTGATCATTCTGCATGCATTAGCTGTGCTCACCAGCCCTGTAGCTGCCCTAGAGCTCGAGTTATGTTCAGAAAACCGACAGCGTGTATCAAGATGACTCGAAACGGGCGTTCCCGCCACAGTGCTTTTTGGCCTTCAAAGTTACCCGATCGAGCTGAGATCAAGATGGCGAGCGGGAATAAGATCGAATATCACGGGAAAAAATACTAGAGCTCTAACGAATGGTCAAATTTCGAGAACAAAATTTTCAACCGAGCAAAAGTCAGCAAAAGTTCCGTCGAGATTTTTCTTGCCAACTAGCTCTCCAGCGCTTCGGAATTACTCTAAAGCTTCCAGCAATAACTTGTAAGCGTCCAAAACCCGGATAGCGAAGCCAAGCGCGGAACGTCGCACGGGACCTCTGCCAGGGTACCTGAGACGATGCGCGGGACGCTGGAAACCTCGCAGGAATCGCTTGCGGGGGCGCCGTTTACGATGCGTGGGGCCCTTCAAATCACGCAAGGAAGATCTGCCTGGGAGCCTGCGAGCACTGGCGAAGCTCTGCCGAAGCTCTGCCGAAGCGCTTCGCGCACCCTGGAGCCACGCGTATTGGGAAACGCTAGGAAGCCACGCTCCCGGACCCGCTGCAAGTTCCGGCAAGCCGCTGCGACGAGCGTGGACCGCCGTGGAGGAGCTCCTGGCAGGCACAAGCATCGTCCGGCTTCTTCTCTGAAGCCCTTAGCTCTCCAAGGAGCTATCCGGGAACTTGCTAAGGGAAGCTCTACGAGTTACTCTTTCCCCGAGCTCCCCCCCAGAGCTCTCCCCCCGAGCTCTCCCCCAGAGCTCTCCCCAGAGCCCTCCCCCAGAGCTCTCCCCTAGAGCCCTCCCCCAGAGCTCCCCCCCAGAGCTCTCCCCCAGAGCTCTCTCCCAGAGCTCTCTCCCAGAGCTCTCCCCCAGAGCCCTCCCCCAGAGCTATCCCCCCGAGCTCTTCCCCAGAGCTCTCCCCCAGAGCTCTCCCCCAGAGCTCTCCCCCAGAGCTCTCCCCCAGAGCTCTCCCCCAGAGCTCTCTCCCCAGAGCTCTCTCCCCCAAGCTCTCCCCCAGAGCTTCCCCCAGAGCTAGAGTAACTAGAGCTTCCCTAGCTAGTTATAGCTGGAAGCTAAGAGTAATTCCGGCGTGCTGGAGAGCTAGTTGGCAAGAAAAATCTCGACGGAACTTTTGATGACTTTTGCTCGGTTGAAAATTTGGTTCTCGAAATTTGACCATTCGTTAGAGCTCTAGTATTTTTTCCCGTGATATTCGATCTTATTCCCGCTCGCCATCTTGATCTCAGCTCGATCGGGTAACTTTGAAGGCCAAAAAGCACAGTGGCGGGAACGGCCGTTTCGAGTCATCTTGATACGCGCTGTCGGTTTTCTGAACATAACTCGAGCTCTAGGGCAGCTACAGAGCTGGTAAGCACAGCTAATGCATGCAGAATGATCAGGCGCGTTCGCCTGTTGAATCCAGAGGTCTGAACTCGGTCTGTGAGCCGAGCTAGGTCCGCAAACCTGTTTGTATTATTCGAGTCATCTTGATAGACACTCTCGGTTTTCTGTACTTGACTCGAGCTTTAGGGTCGCTACAGTGCTGGTAAGCACACCTATCGCACTCAGAATCATCACGCGCGTTCGCCTGTTGAATCCGGAGGTCTGAACTCGGTCTGCTAGCCGAGCTAGGTCCGCAAACCTGTTGGTATTATTCGAGTTATCTTGATAGACGTTCTCGGTTTTCTGTACTTAACTCGAGCTGTAGGGCAGCTACAGGGCTCATTGTCACAGACATCGATGGGAAATCACCAATGGCACGCGTCTGTTGAACCGAGAGGTCTGAATTCGGCCTGCTGCCCGAGCTAGGTTCGCGAAACTGTTCGTGTCCGAGCTAGGTTCGCGAAACTGTTCGTATTGTCCGAATGATTTTGAGACGTGCTCTCAATTTTCTGCACTGAACTCGTGCTGGGGGAGGGCTACAGTGCTGCAGGCCACATATATCGATTTTCACACATCAGGCGCGTCTTTCGGTCGATTCCAGAGCTCGGAACTCGGTCTGCTGCTCGAACTAGGTTCGCAACACTATTATATTATTCGAGTCGATACTGTCGGTTTTCTGCATTAACTCCGGCTGTAGGTGGGCTTTAGGGCTGGAATCGCATGAGTGGAATCGCATGATGTCGCATACAGAGGTCTGAACTCGGTTTGATACTCGAACTGGGTTGCGAAACTGTTTGTTTTTTGTTAGCGTTATCTTGAGAGGTCTGAAATCGCTTGGGCTTAAAACAAAGTCGTTCTTTGGAGTTTTTTCCCACAGTATATATTGTCAGGAAGCTCTACGAGTCCCCCGGCGGTAAGAAAGGTTGACGGTTTACCGCCGGCGCCCAGTTCCCCCCAGAGCTTTCCCCCAGAGCGCCGATGTCTTGTCATTCCTAGCATACACATCCCGCAGCGCTCACGCGCATCGCAGAGCCGACGTCCGCCAACCCCGCAAAAACAACGGCGCCCCCGCGAACTCTCGGCAAGGCGCAGTGAGCTCTCCCACAGGGCCCCTCCCCGGAGCTCCCCCCCAGGGCTCTCTCCCAGAGCTCTCCCCCAGAGCTTTCCCCCAGAGCTCTCCCCCAGAGCTCTCCCCCAGAGCCCCCCCCAGAGCTCTCCTTTAGAGCTTTCCCCCAGAGCCCCCCCCCAGAGGTCTCCCCCAGAGCTCCCTCCCAGAGCCCTCCCCCAGAGCGCCCCCCCAGAGCGCCCCCCCAGAGCTCTCTCCCAGAGCCCCCCCCCAAAGCTCTCCCCAGAGCATCCCCGGGAGCCTCGTGCGCAGTTGTTCCCGGAGAGCTCTCTGAGAGCTAAAGAGTTTTAGATTACAAGCCGGACGGTGGTGGTGCCCGCCAGAAGCCCATCTTCGCCGGTCCACGATCCTCGCAGCGCCTCGCCTGACCCGGCAGCGTGTCCGGGAGAGCCTCCGGCAAGCTTCCACGCGAGCCTGCACGCGTGCAGGCACGCGTGGAAGCGTTCCTGGCAGCGTTTCAGAGACGCTGCAGGGGGGCGCCCCGAGCCCCAGAAGAGCTTCACGAGAGCTTCTGTTCCCGGAAAGCTTTTTGAGAGCTAAAGGGTTTTAGATTAGAAGCCGGACGGTGGTGGTGTCCGCCAGCAGCCCATCTTCGCCGGTCCACGATCCTCGCAGCGCCTCGCCTGACTTGGCGGCGTGTCCGGGAGAGCTTCCGGTAAGCTTCCACGCGAGCCCCCACGCGTGCAGGCACGCGTGGAAGCGTTCCTGGCAGCGCTTCAGAGACGCTGCAGGGGAGCGCCCCGAGCCCCAGAAGAGCTTCACGAGAGCTTCTGTGGGCTCGCCAGGACGGCTTTTCAGAGCTTGTGCTCTTTGCTCTCCGGGTTTTTCCCGGACAGCGAGAGCTAAAGGGTTTTAGATTACAAGCCGGACGGTGGTGGTGCCCGCCAGCAGCCCATCTTCGCCGTTCCACGATCCTCGCAGCGCCTCGCCTGACCCGGCAGCGTGTCCGGGAGAGCCTCCAGCAAGCTTCCACGCGAGCCTCCACGCGTGCAGGCACGCGTGGAAGCGTTCCTGGCAGCGCTTCAGAGACGCTGCAGGGGAGCGCCCCGAGCCCCAGAAGAGCTTCACGAGAGCTACTGCGGGCTCGCCAGGACGGCGTTTCAGGGCGTGTCATCTTTGCTTTCCGGGTTTTTCCCGCAGGGCTCGCTGAGAGCCAAAAGGTTTAAGATTAGAAGCTGCACGGTGTTGGTGCCCGCCAGCAGCCCATCTCCGCCGGTCCAGAATTCTCGCAGCAGCTCGCCTGAGCCGGCAACTGGTCCGGGGGAGCTTCCGGCGAGCGTCAAGGCGTGCCTGCACGCGCGTAGGCACTCGTGGAAGCGTTCCTGGCAGCGCTTCGGAAGCGCAGCCAGAGAGCCCCCCAGAGCCCCAGAAGAGCTTCACGCGTGCTTCCGTGGGCTTGCCAGGAAGGTTTTCCGGTGTGTGTTCTCTTTGCTCTCCCGGTTTTGAACGCTACCAAGTTCCCGGAGAGCTCGCTGAGAGCTAAAAGGTTTCAGATTAGAAGCCGGACGGTGGTGGTGCCCGCCAGCAGCCCATTTCCGCCGGTCCACGATCCCCGCAGCGGCTCGCCTGACCCGGCAGCGTGTCCGAGCGAGCTTCCGGCAAGCGTCTACGCGTGCCTGCACGCGTGCAGGCACGCGTGGAAGCGTTCCTGGCAGCGCTTCAGAAGCGCTCCAGGGCAGCCCCCCAGAGCCCCGGAAGCTCTTCAAGGGAGCTTCCGAGGGATCCCTAGGAAGGCTCTCGTCTGTGTGTCCTCCTTACTCTCCGGGTTTTTCCCAGGGAGCTCGCTGAGAGCTAAAAGGTTTAAGATTAGAAGCTGGGCGGTGGTAGTGCCCGCCAGGAGCTCATCCGCGGCGCTCTAGAATCCCCGCAGCCGATCGTTCGAGCCGGCAACGTGTCCGGGAGAGCTTCCGGCAAGCTTCCACGCGTGCCTGCATGCGAGCAGGCACGCGTGGAAACGATTCTGGCAGCGATTTCGCCGCGCTCTCGGTACGCTCACGAAGCTCTCCAGAAAAGGTTCCCGGATAGCTCCTTGGAGAGCTAAGGGTTTCAGGAAATAAGCCGGAGGTGGGTGGTGGGGGGGACACGCCCACTTCTGCCGGTCCACGATCCTCGCAGCGAGTTGCCGGAGGTTGCAGCGGGTTCGGGGGCGTGGCTTCCTAGCGTTTTCAAAACGCGGGGCTCAAAGGTGCGCGAAGCGCTTCGGCAGAGCTTCGGCAGAGCTTCGCCAGTGCTCGCGGGCTCCTAGGCAGAGGTGTCGTGGTAGGTTTCACAGAGCTCCGCGCGTCGTAACAAACGCCCTCGCAGGCGTCTCCTGCGAGGTTTCCAGCGCCCCACGCATCGTTCCAGGCGGCCTGGCAGAGGTCGCCGTACGGCGCTTTGGAGCGCTCTGCGCTCCGCGCCTTGCCTCGCTATCCAGGTTTTTTCCCGGAAAGCTCCTTGGAGAGCTAAGGGTTTCAGAGAAGAAGCCGGCGGTGGGTGGTGAGGAGGACACGCCCACCTCCGCCGGTCCACGATCCCCGCAGCAGGTTGCCGGAGTTCGCAGCGTGTCCGGGAGCGTGGCTTCCTAGCGTTTCCCAATACGCGTGGCTCCAGGGTGCGCGAAGCGCTTCGGCAGAGCTTCGGAAGAGCTTCGGCAGTTCTTCCAGGCACCTAGGCAGACCTTCCTTGCATGCTTTGAAGGGCCCCACGCATCGTAAACGTCGCCCCTACAAGCGTCTCCTGCGAGGTTTCCAGCGTCCCGCGCTTCGTTTCAGGCGGCCTGGCAGAGGTCCCCGTGCAGCGTTCCGCGCTTGGCTTTGCTATTCCCGGATAGCTCCTTGAGAGCTGAGGGTTTCAGATAAGAAGCCGGCGGTGGGTGGTGAGGAGCACACGCCCACCTCCGCCGCTCCACGATCCTCGCAGCAACTTGCCGGTCCCGGCAGCGTGTTCCGGGGGCTCTCCATGCACGCGTCCACGCGTGCCTGCACGCGTGCAGGCACGCGTGGAAGCGTCGCTGGCAGCGTTCCAGGAGCGCCTCAGGAGACCTCTCCAGAGCGTTCAAGGAGAGCTCTCCAGAGTATTCAGAGCTTTCCAGGAAGCGTTTCCAGCTCCCGCAGAGCTCCGTCATGCGAATGCTCCAGCGTCTCCACGCACGCTAAACCGCTTGCGTGAGGCCGCCTCACACACGTGAATCGCGCGCGTGAGCGGCCCGGGCTGGAGACCCCAGGCATACGCGGCCCCGGGACGAAGACCCGGGGTTCGCACTCCCACCCCTTCTCCCACCTCTTCTTTGCCCCCGGGCGCGCGCGTTTGCGCCCTGAGCAGGGGGGCGCTAGGCGCAGGCTCTAGGAGCATACTTCCCTCCCCGACGGCTGGGTTTTCCCCCAGCCGCCCCGGGGGTGTGACGGGGAATGAGGTAGTACTTGGTGAACTGCCGGTGAGACTGGGTATCCCCCAGTCTCATTTCAGCCTGGGCGCTAGGCGCAATTCGAGCCTCCGGGCAGGAAATTCCCGGATAGCTCCTTGGAGAGCTAAGGGTTTAAGATTAGAAGCCGGACGGTGGTGGTGCCCGCCATGAGCTCCTGCACGGCGGTCCACGCTCGTCGCAGAACTTGTAAGCGTCCAAAACCCGGATAGCGAAGCCAAGCGCGCAACGCCGCACGGTGACCTCTGCCAGGCCGCCTGAAACGATGCGCGGGACGCTGGAAACCTCGCAGGAGACGCTTGCAGGGGCGCCGTTTACGATGCGTGGGGCCCTGCAAAGCGCGCAAGGAAGACTGGAGAGGTCTCCTGAAGCGCTCCTGGAACGCCGCCAGCGACGCTTCCACGCGTGCCTGCACGCGTGCAGGCACGCGTGGACGCGTGCATGGAGAGCTCCCGGAACACGCTGCCGGGACCGGCAACCTGCTCCGGGGATCGTGGACCGGCGGAGATGGGCGTGTGCTCCTCACCACCCACCGCCGGCTTCTTATCTGAAACCCTCAGCTCTCCAAGGAGCTATCCGGGAACTGGGCGCCGGCGGTAAACCGTCAACCTTTGTTACCGCCGGGGGACTCGTAGAGCTTCCTGACAACATATAATGTCGGAGAAAATTGCAGAGAACAAATAGTTTTTCAGCCCAATTCGAGTATCAGACCGAGTCCGGACCTCTGAATGCAGCAGACAGAGGCGTCTGATGTCTCCGAATCGAGTCCTGTGATTACCCGCCCTGCAGCCCCCCTACAGCCCGAGCTAAGTGCAGAACGCCGACAGTAGCTCTCAAGATGACTGGAAGAATACGAACAGTTTCGTGATTCTAGATCGCGCAGCAGACCGACTTCAGAGCTCTGGATTCGACAGGCGAACGCGCCTGATTATTCTGGGTGCGATAGGCGTGCTTACCTGTAACTGCCCTACAGCTCGAGTTAGTAGGAAATACCGACAAGGCGTATCAAGTTGAGTCGAATAATACGAATAGGTGTGCGGGCCTAGCTCGGCTAGCAGACCGAGTTCAGACCTATGAATTCAACAGGCGAACGCGCCTGAATATTCTGAGTGCGATAGGCGCGCTTACCAGCACTGCAGCTGCCATACAGCTCGAGTTAAGTAGAAAATACCGACAGCGCGTATCAAGTTGACTCGAATAATACGAATAGGTTTGCGAACCTAGGTCGGCTAGCAGATCGAGTTGAGACCTATGAATTCGACGACCGCGCCTGATCATTCTGCCTGCGATAGGCGTGCTTACCAGCACTGTAGCTGCCCTACAGCTCGAGTTAAGTCGAAAATACCGACAACGCGTATCAAGTTGACTCGAATAATACGAATAGGTTTGCGGACCTAGCTCAGCTAGCAGACCGAGTTCAGACCTATGGATTCAAGGCGAATTCAACGCGCCTGATTATTCTGAGTGTGAAAGGTGTGCTTACCAGCACAACAGCTGGCCTGCAGCTCGATTTAAGTGAAAAATACCGACAACGCATATCAAGTTGACTCGAATAATACGAATAGGTTTGCGGACCTAGCTCGGCTTGCAGACCGAGTTCAGACCTATGGATTCAACAGGCGAACGCGCCTGATGATTCTGCATGCGATGGATGTGCCCACCAGCACTGTAGCTGCCCTACAGCTCGAGTTAAGTTGAAAATACCGACAACGCGTTCAAGTTGACTCGAATAATACGAATAGGTTTGCGGACCTAGCTCGGCTAGCAGACCGAGTTCAGGCCTCTGGGTTCAACAGGCGAACGCGCCTGATCATTCTGCATGCATTAGCTGTGCTTACCAGCTCTGTAGCTGCCCTAGAGCTCGAGTTATGTTCGAAAAACCGACAGCGCGTATCAAGATGACTCGAAACGGCCGTTCCCGCCAGAGTGCTTTTTGGCCTTTAAAGTTACCCGATCGAGCTGAGATCAAGATGGCGAGCGGGAATAAGATCGAATATCACGGGAAAAAATACTAGAGCTCTAACGAATGTTCAAATTTCGAGAACATAATTTTCAACCGAGCAAAAGTTGTCAAAAGTTCCGTCGAGATTTTTCGAACAAACTAGCTGTGGGGCGCGCCGGAATTACTCTTAGCTTCCAGCTATAACTAGCTAAGGGAAGCTCTACGAATTACTTGCCGGAACTTGCAGCGGGTCCGGGAGCGTGGCTTCCTAGCGTTTCCCAATACGCGTGGCTCCAGGGTGCGCGAAGCGCTTCGGCAGAGCTTCGGCAGAGCTTCGCCAGTGCTCGCAGGCTCCTAGGCAGATCTTCCTTGCGCGCTTTGCAGGGCCCCACGCAACGTAAACGCCGCCCCTGCAAGCGTCTGCTCCCAGGTTTCCAGCGTCCCGCGCATCGTTTCAGGCGGCCTGGCAGAGGTCCCCGTGCGGCGTTCCGCGCTTGGCTTCGCTATCCGGGTTTTGCACGCTTACAAGTCCGGGTTTTGGACGCTTGAAATCCCGGATAGCTCCTTGGAGAGCTAAGGGTTTCAGAGAAGAAGCCGGACGATGCTTGTGCCTGCCAGGAGCTCCTCCACGGCGCTCCACGCTCGTCGCAGCGGCTTGCCGGAACTGGGCGCCGGCGGTAAACCGTCAACCTTTCTTACCGCCGGGGGACTCGTAGAGCTTCCTGACAGTATATAGTATGGGAAAAAATCCAGAGAACGACTAGTTTTCAGCCCAAGCAATTTCAGACCTCTCAAGATGACTCTAACAAAAGAACAAACAGTTTCGCAACCCAGTGAGTATCAGACCGAGTTCAGACCTCTCAATGCGACAGGCGGACGCGTCTGATGTCTGCGAATCGACTCATGTGATTACCAGCCCTGCAGCCCCCCTGCAGCCCGAGTTAAGTGCAGAAAACCGAGAGCATCTCTCAGGGTGACTCGAATAATAGAATAGTTTCGCGGACCTGTTTCGAGCAGCAGACCAAGTTCTGAGCTCTCGAATCGACCAACGAACGCGTCTGATGTGTGCAAATCGATTTCAATGACCCACAGCACTGTAGCCCTCCCCCAGCACGAGTTGAGTGCAGGAAAATGAGAGCACTGTTTACGATGATTCGGACAATACGAATAGTTTCGCGAACCTAGCTCGGGCAGCAGGCCGAGTTCAGAGCTCTCGATACAACAGACACACGCGCCTGATAATTATCAATCGATTTCTGTAACTACAGGCTCTGTAGCTGCCCTACAGCTCGAGTTGAGTACAGAAAACCGAGAGCGTTTGTGAAGATGACTCGAATAATACGAATAGATTTGCGGACCTAGCTCGGCTAGCAGACCGATTTCAGACCTCTGGATTCAACAGGCGAACGCGCCTGATGATTCTGAGTGCGATCCGTGTGTTTACCAGCACTGTAGCTGCCCTACAGCTCGAGTTAAGTAGAAAATACCGACAACGCGTATCAAGTTGACTCGAATAATACGAATAGGTTTGCGGACCTAGCTCGGCTAGCAGATCGAGTTCAGACCTATGGATTGAACAGGCGAACGCGCCTGATGATTCTGAGTGCGATAGGTGTGCTTACCAGCACTGTAGCTGCCCTACAGCTCGAGTTAAGTAGAAAATACCGACAACGCGTATCAAATTGACTCGAATAATACGAATAGGTTTCCGGACCTAGCTCGGCTCACAGACCGAGTTCAGACCTCTGGGTTCAACAGGCGAACGCGCCTGATGATTCTGAGTGCAATAGGTGTGCTTACCAGCTCTGTAGCTGCCCTAGAGCTCGAGTTATGTTCAGAAAACCGACAGCGCGTATCAAGATGACTCGAAACGGCCGTTCCCGCCAGAGTGCTTTTTGGCCTTCAAAGTTACCCGATCGAGCTGAGATCAAGATGGCGAGCGGGAATAAGATCGAATTTCACGGGAAAAAATACTAGAGCTCTAACGAATGTTCAAATTTTGAGAACAAAATTTTCAACCGAGCAAACGTCGTCAAAAGTTCCGTCGAAATTTTTCTTGCCAACTAGCTCTGGGGCGCGCCGGAATTACTCTTAGCTTCCAGCTATAACTAGCTAAGGGAAGCTCTACGAGTTACTTGCAGCGGGTCCGGGAGCGTTGCTTCCTAGCGTTTCCCAATACGCGTGGCTCCAGGGTGCGCGAAGCGCTTCGGCAGAGCTTCGGCAGAGCTTCGCCAGTGCTCGCAGGCTCCCAGGCAGATCTTCCTTGCGTGATTTGAAGGGCCCCACGCATCGTAAACGGCGCCCCCGCAAGCGATTCCCGCGAGGTTTCCAGCGTCCCGCGCATCGTCTCAGGTACCCTGGCAGAGGTCCCGTGCGACGTTCCGCGCTTGGCTTCGCTATCCGGGTTTTGGACGCTTACAAGTTCCCGGATAGCTCCTTGGAGAGCTGAAGGTTTCAGATAAGAAGCCGGCGGTGGCTGATGAGGAGGACACGCCCACCTCCGCCGGTCCACGATCCCTGCAGCGCCCTGCCGGAGGTTGCAGCGGGTCCGGGAGCGTGGCTTCCTAGCGTTTTCAATACGCATGGCTCCAGGGTGCGCGAAGCGCTTCGGTAGAGCTTCGGAAGAGCTTCGGCAGCTCTTCCACGCTCCCAGGCAGATCTTCCTTGCGCGCTTCGCAGGACCCCACGCATCGTAAACGGCGCCCCTGCAAGCGTCTCCTGCGAGGTTTCCAGCGTCCCGCGCATCGTTACAGCCGGCCTGGCAGAAGTCCCCTTGCGACGTCGCTTGGCTTCGCTATCCGGGTTTTGGACGCTTACAAGTAACTCGTAGAGCTTCCCTTAGCTAGTTATAGCTGGAAGCTAAGAGTAATTCCGGCGTGCTGGAGAGCTAGTACCTCGTAGAGCTCTTCGGCATCGATGAGCTAGAGGAATTCGGGCGCGGGGTGCAGCTAGTAACTCGTAGAGCTTCCCTTAGCAAGTTATTGCTGGAAGCTTAAGAGTAATACCTCGTAGAGCTCTTCGGCATCGATGAGCTAGAGGAATTCGGGCGCGGGGTGGAGCTAGTTGGTAGACCCGACCAGAAAGGACAAAGTGGTAACTTAACTCGTAGAGCTTCCCTTAGCTAGTTATAGCTGGAAGCTAAGAGTAATTCCCGGATAGCTCCTTGGAGAGCTAAGGGTTTAAGATTAGAAGCCGGACGGTGGTGGTGCCCGCCAGGAGCTCCTCCACGGCGGTCCACGCTCGTCGCAGCGGCTTGCCGGAGTTCGCAGCGTGTCCGGGAGCGTGGCTTCCGAGCGTTTCCCAATACGCGTGGCTCCAGGGTGCGCGAAGCGCTTCGGCAGAGCTTCGGAAGAGCTTCGCGAGTAACTCGTAGAGCTTCCCTTAGCTAGTTATAGCTGGAAGCTAAGAGTAATTCCGGCGCGCTGGAGAGCTAGTTGGCAAGAAAAATCTCGACGGAACTTTTGACGGCATTTGCTCGGTTGAAAATTTTGTTCTCGAAATTTGACAATTCGTTAGAGCTCTAGTATTTTTTCCCGTGATATTCGATCTTATTCCCGCTCGCCATCTTGATCTCAGCTCGATCGGGTGGATATTACTATCGAAAAGCTCCCTGGCGGGATCGGCCGTTTTGAGTTATCTTCATACGCGCCGACGGTTTTCGGAACATAACTCGAGCTCTAGGGCAGCTACAGAGCTGATAAGCACAGCTAATGCATGCAGAATGATCAGGCGCGTTCGCCTGTTGAACCCAGAGGTCTGAACTCGGTCTGTCAGCCGAGCTAGGTCCGCAAACCTGTTTGTATTATTCGAGTCAACTTCATACGCGTTGTCGGTATTTTCTACTTAACTCGAGATTTACGGCAGCTACAGTGCTGGTAAGCACTCCTATCGCACTCAGAATGATCAGATGCGTTCGCCTGTTGAATCCATAGGTCTGAACTCGGTTTGCTAGTCGAGCTAGGTCCGCAAACCTATTCGTATTATTCGAGTCAACTTGATACGCGTTGTCGTTATTCTCTACTTAACTCGAGCTGTAGGGCAGCTACAGTGCTGGTAAGCACACCTACCGCACTCAGAATTATCAGGCGCGTTCGCCTGTTCAATCCAGAGCTCTGAACTCGGTCTCTTGCGCGATCCAGAATCACGAAACTGTTCGTATTCTTCTAGTCATCTTGAGAGCTACTGTCGGCGTTCTGCACTTAACTCGGGCTGGAGGGAGGCTGCAGGGCGGATAATCACAGGAATCGATTCGGAGACATCAGACGCGTCCGTCTGTCGCATTCAGAGGTCTGAACTCGGTCTGATACTCGTGTTGGGCTGAAAAACTATTCGTTCTCTACAATGTCTTTCGACAGTATATGTTCTCAGGAAGCTCTACGAGTCCCCCGGCGGTAAGAAAGGTTGACGGTTTACCGCCGGCGCCCAGTTCTTCCAGGCTCCTAGGCAGATCTTCCTTGCGCGCTTTGCAGGGCCCCACGCATCGTAAACGACGCCCCTGCAAGCGTCTCCTGCGAGGTTTCCAGCGTCCCGCGCATCGTTTCGGGCGGCCGGCAGAGGTCCCCGTGCGGCGTTCCGCGCTTGGCTTCGCTATCCGGGTTTTGGACGCTTACAGTTCCAGCGCAGTTGGCTCGAAAAATCTCGACGAAACTTATCTCGTTGAGCTCTTCGACGAAATGAGCTAAGAGGAATAACTCGTAGAGCTTCCCTTAGCTAGTTATAGCTGGAAGCTAAGAGTAATTCCGGCGCGCCCCAGAGCTAGTTGGCTCGAAAAATCTCGACGGAACTTTTGACGGCGTTTGCTCGGTTGAAAATTTTGTTCTCGAAATTTGACAATTCGTTTGAGCTCTAGTATTTTTTCCCGTGATATTCGATCTTATTCCCGCTCGCCATCTTGATCTCAGCTCGATCGGGTAACTTTGAAGGCCAAAAAGCACGGTGGCGGGAACGGCCGTTTCGAGTCATCTTGATACGCGCTGTCGGTTTTTCGAACATAACTCGAGCTCTAGGGCAGCTACAGAGCTGGTAAGCACAGCTAATGCATGCAGAATGATCAGGCGCGTTCGCCTGTTGAACCCAGAGGCCTGAACTCGGTCTGCTAGCCGAGCTAGGTCCGCAAACCTATTCGTATTATTCGAGTCAACTTGAACGCGTTGTCGGTATTTTCAACTTAACTCGAGCTGTAGGGCAGCTACAGTGCTGGTGGGCACACCCATCGCATGCAGAATCATCTTGCGCGCTCGCCTGTTGAATCCATAGGTCTGAACTCGGTCTGCAAGCCGAGCTAGGTCCGCAAACCTATTCGTATTATTCGAGTCAACTTGAACGCGTTGTCGGTATTTTCAACTTAACTCGAGCTGTAGGGCAGCTACAGTGCTGGTGGGCACACCCATCGCATGCAGAATCATCTGGCGCGCTCGCCTGTTGAATCCATAGGTCTGAACTCGGTCTGCAAGCCGAGCTAGGTCCGCAAACCTATTCGTATTATTCGAGTCAACTTGATACGCGTTGTCGGTATTTTCTCCTTGACTCGAGCTGCAGGCCAGCTACAGTGCTGGTGAGCACACCTATCACACTCAGAATAATCAGGCGCGTTCGCCTGTTGAATCCAGAGCTCTGAACTCGGTCTGCTGCGCGATCCAGACTCACGAAACTGTTCGTATTCTTCCAGTCATCTTGACAGCTACTGTCGCCGTTCTGCACCTAACTCGGGCTGCAGGGGGGCTGCAGGGCGGTTAATCACATGAATCGATTCGGAGACATGAAACGCGTCCGTCTGTCGCATTCAGAGGTCTCAACTCGGTCTGATACTTGAGTTGGGCTGAAAAATTATTCGTTCTCTGCAATTTTTTTTAGGAAGCTCTACGAGTCCCCCGGCGGTAACAAAGGTTGACGGTTTACCGCCGGCGCCCAGTTCGGGCGCAGGGTGGAGCTAGTTGGCCGACCCGACCAAAAGAGACAATGTGTTAACCTGGGGTCGGTTTTTGAAACTTTGTGCAAGATTTGACAATTCGTTTTCAGAAAACGGATTTTTCTCACATACAGTAAGCTATGGCGCACCTGCTGGTAAAATTTTCAGGGCTCTAGGGGCAATATTACTGTCAAAAGACTTGCAGGAACCGACTTTGCCTGCAGTGCAGTTTGGCAGGTGACGGTGGTTGGCTTTACTTAACTCGAGCTGTCAGCAAGCTACAGACCTCTCACGCACACCAGTCGATGCAGAATGATCTGGCGCGTCACACTGGAAGCTCGAGAGTTCCTAGAAATGGCTGAGTCAGGAGTTATGCTCGAAATACTGTCTCTATGTATGCGTGTTGCGAACGGTGTTTCGATGATAACTCGAGCTGAGTGCATGCTATGCATGCCAGGTACATTCCAATCGAAGTAGCGACATGCGAGACATCGAATGGGAGCCTCGAGAGTGCCCAAATTGATTAGAATTTTCAAAATCAATGAAACAATATCGATTTGTACAATTTTGTATTTTTTGTGTCGGATGATTTTTTTCTAATTTATATCGATCTATGGGTGACCTAGAGAGTTCTGGTGCATTTTTGTCGACGCAGAATGGTCTCGCGCTCTCACTGAGAGCGCGAGACTTCATATGAATAGCTTCGCTGGGAGTGAGAACTTTGGTCCAGCCGGCCGAGGCGGACAATGTGACAACTTTTGGGTGGTTTTGCATTTTTTGAAAGATATTTGACAATTCATTTTGAAAAAGCAGATTTTTACTCCGAGCATTGAGATATAAACTTCGTTCCCTGATCAGCTCGGCCATCTAGAGTCATTTTCAGTACCAGTTCACTTGAAGGAACCGACTTCATGTTGACTCCGAAAAAATCTCAACTTGAAGTTTTTGTAGAAAAGCTCCCAGAAGCTCCCGCTTTGATGCTGAGCTTTCTCACGGATTCAAGGAGCTCTACGAGGTTCCCGGCGGTGACCAGGTTGACGGTTCACCGCCGGCGCCAGAGACGTTTGCTCGGTTGAAAATTATGTTCTCGAAATTTGACCATTCGTTAGAGCTCTAGTATTTTTTCCTGTGATATTCGATCTTATTCCCGCTCGCCATCTTGATCTCAGCTCGATCGGGTAACTTTGAAGGCCAAAAAGCACGGTGGCGGGAACGGCCGTTTCGAGTCATCTTGATACGCGCTGTCGGTTTTTCGAACATAACTCGAGCTCTAGGGCAGCTACAGAGCTGGTAAGCACAGCTAATGCATGCAGAATGATCAGGCGCGTTCGCCTGTTGAATCCAGAGGCCTGAACTCGGTCTGCTAGCCGAGCTAGGTCCGCAAACCTATTCGTATTATTCGAGTCAACTTGAACGCGTTGTCGGTATTTTCAACTTAACTCGAGCTGTAGGGCAGCTACAGTGCTGGTGGGCACACCCATCGCATGCAGAATAATCCATAGGTCTGAACTCGGTCTGCAAGCCGAGCTAGGTCCGCAAACCTATTCGTATTATTCGAGTCTTGATACGCGTTGTCGGTATTTTCTACTTAACTCGAGCTGCAGGCCAGCTACAGTGCTGGTGAGCACAGCTATCACACTCAGAATAATCAGGCGCGTTCGCCTGTTGAATCCAGAGCTCTGAACTCGGTCTGCTGCGCGATCCAGACTCACGAAACTGTTCGTATTCTTCCAGTCATCTTGACAGCTACTGTCGCCATTCTGCACCTAACTCGGGATGCAGGGGGGCTGCAGGGCGGTTAATCACATGAATCCATTCGGAGACATGAAACGCGTCTGTCTGTCGCATTCAGAGGTCCGAACTCGGTCTGATACTTGAGTTGGGCTGAAAAATTATTCGTTCTCTGCAATTTTTTTTGACATTATGTGTTGTCAGGAAGCTCTACGAGTCCCCCGGCGGTAACAAAGGTTGACGGTTTACCGCCGGCGCCCAGTTTGGGTTGTTTTGCAATGTTTTGAAAGATATTTGACAATTCATTTTGAGAAAGCAGATTTTTCGCACCTGTGAACGACTATGAGGGCCTCTCTGTCTTAGTATGAGCTATGTAGGCGCACTTTTACTATCAAAACACTTGGCGGAACCATCTCCATGTCGACACGAAAAAAAACAATTTTTCTTTTTTTCGAGAAATGCTTCCAGAAGCTCTCTCTTTCGACTCCAAGCACTCTCACGCGTGAAATGAGCTCTACGAGGTCCCCGGCGGTGACCAGGTTGACGGTTTACCGCCGGCGCCAGTAACTCGTAGAGCTTCCCTTAGCTAGTTATAGCTGGAAGCTAAGAGTAATTCCGGCGCGCTGGAGAGCTAGTTGGCAAGAAAAATCTCGACGGACCTTTTGGTGACTTTTGGTCAGTTGAAAATTTTGTTCTCGAAATTTGACCATTCGTTAGAGCTCTAGTATTTTTTCCCATGATATTCGATCTTATTCCCGCTCGCCATCTCGATCTCAGCTCGATCGGGTAACTTTGAAGGCCAAAAAGCAGGCAGGCGGGAACGGCCGTTTCGAGTCATCTTGATGCGCGCTGTCGGTATTTTGTACTTAACTCGAGCTGTAGGGCAGCTACAGAGCTGGTAAGCACAGCTATCGCACTCAGAATGATCAGGCGCGTTCGCCTGTTGAATCCAGAGGTCTGAACTCGGTCTGCTAGCCGAGCTAGGTTCGCAAACCTATTCATTATTCGAGTCATCTTGATAGACGCTATCGGTTTTCTGTACTCAACTCGAGCTGTAGGGCAGCTACAGAGCTGGTAAACACAGCTATCGCATTCAGAATGATTAGGCGCGTTCGCCTGTTGAATCGAGAGGTCTTAACTCGGTCTGCTAGCCGAGATAGGTTCGCAAACCTATTCGTATTATTCGAGTCATCTTGAAGACGCTCTCGGTTTTCTGGTATTAACTCGAGCTGCAGGGCAGCTATAGGGCTCATTGTGACATACATCGATGGGAAATCATCAGTCACGTTCGTCTATTGAACCGAGAGCTCTGAACAGGGCCTGCTGCCCGAGCTAGGTTTGCGAGACTGTTCGTATTGTCCGAATGATCTTGAGACGTGCTCTCAATTTTCTGCACTCAACTTGTGCTGGGGAGGGCTTCAGTGCTGCGGGTCACATATATCGATTTGCACACATCAGGCGCATCTTTGGGTCCATCCGAGAGCTCGAAACTCGGTCTGCTGCTGGAACTAGGTTCGCAACACTATATATTATTCGAGTCGATACTGTCGGTTTTCTGCACTTAACTCGGGCTGTATGGGGGCTTCAGGGCTGGGAATCACATGAGTGAATTCGCAGACATCAGACGCGACCCCCTGTCGCATTGAGAGGTCTGAACTCGGTTTGATACTCGAACTGGGTTGCGAGACTGTTTGTTTTTTGTCAGCGTTATCTTCAGAGGTCTGAAATCGCTTGGGCTTGAAAAATAGTCGTTCTTTAGAGTTTTTCCCCACAGTATATATTGTCAGGAAGCTCTACGAGTCCCCCGGCGGTAAGAAAGGTTGACGGTTTACCGCCGGCCCCAGTTAACTCGTAGAGCTTCCCTTAGCAAGTTATTGCTGGAAGCTTAAGAGTAATTCCGGAGCGCTGGAGAGCTAGTTGGCAAGAAAAATCTCGACGGACCTTTTGCTGACTTTTGGTCGGTTGAAAATTTGGTTCTCAAAATTTGACCATTCGTTAGAGCTCTAGTATTTTTTCCCATGATATTCGATCTTATTCCCGCTCGCCATCTTGATCTCAGCTCGATCGGGTAACTTTGAAGACCAAAAAGCAGGCAGGCGGGAACAGCCATTTTGAGTCATCTTGATACGCGCTGTCGGTTTTCTTAAGATAACTCGAGCTTCAGGACAGCTACAGAGCTGGTCAGCACAGCTAATGCATTCAGAATGATCAGGCGCGTTCGCCTGTTGAATCCAGAGGTCTGAACTCGGTCTGCTAGCCGAGCTAGGGTCGCGAACCTATTGGTATTGTTCGAGTTATCTTGAGAAGTGCTCTCGGTTTTCTGTACTTAAATCGTGCTGGGGGAGGGCTAGAGTGCTGCTAGTCACAGGAATCGAGTTCGAGACATCAGGCGCGTCCGTTCGTCGAACCGAGAGCTCCGAACTCGGTCTGCTGCTCGAACGAGATCCGCGAAACTGTTGTATTATTCGAGTCATTCTGAGAGGTACTCTCGGTTTTCTGCACTTAACTCAGGCTGTATGGGGGGCTGCAGAGCTGGTAATCACAGAAATCGATCTGCAGACATCAGACGCGTCCGTCTGTCGCATTCAGAGGTCTGAACTCGGTTTCATACTCGAGCTCGATTAGAAAACTGTTTGTTTGTTTTGTTGAGTCATCTTGAGAGGTCTATAATCGCTTGGGCTGAAAAACTAGTCGTTCTCTGAAATTCTTTCCCACATTATAAATTGTCAGGAAGCTCTACGAGTCCCCCGGCGGTAAGAAAGGTTGACGGTTTACCGCCGGCGCCCAGCTCCGTGGCAAGAGAAGCTCGAAACCTCTCGACGGACCTTTTGCTGACTTTTGGTCGGTTGAAAATTATTTCCCTTAGCTTTATAGCTGGAAGCGAGTAATTTGACATTCGTTAGAGCTCTAGTATTTTTTCCCGTGATATTCGATCTTATTCCCGCTCGCCATCTTGATCTCAGCTCGATCGGGTAACTTTGAAGGCCAAAAAGCACACTGGCGGGAACGGCCGTTTCGAGTCATCTTGATACGCGCTGTCGCTATTTTGTTCTTAACTCGAGCTTGAGGACAGCTACAGAGCTGGTAAGCACAGCTATCGCACTCAGAATCATCAGGCGCGTTCGCCTGTTGAATCCAGAGGTCTGAACTCGGTCTGCCAGCCGAGCTAGGCCCGCAAACCTATTCGTATTCTTTGAGTCAACTTGATACGCGTTGTCGGTATTTTCTACTGAACTCGGCTGTAGGGCAGCTACAGTGCTGGTAAGCACACCTATCGCACTCAGAATTATCAGGCGCGTTCGCCTGTCGACTCCATAGGTCTGAACTCGGTCTGCTAGTCGAGCTAGGTCCGCAAACCTATTCGTATTATTCGAGTCAACCTGATACGTGTTGTCGGTGTTTTCTGCTTAACTCGAGCTGTAGGGCAGCTACAGTGCTGGTTAGCACAGCTATCGCACTCAGAATCATCAGGCGCGTTCGCCTGACGAATACATAGGTTTGAACTCGGTCTGCTAGCCGAGCTACGTGCGCAAACCTATTCGTATTATCCGATTCAACTTGATACGCGTGGTGGGTATTTTGTACTTATTCCGAGCTGCAGGGCAGCTACAGTGCTGGTAAGCACGCCTATCGCACTCAGAATCATCAGGGGTGTTCGTCCGCCTGTTGGATCCAGAGCTCGGAACTCGGTCTGCTGTCCAAATTAGATCGGCACAACTTCTATATTGTTCGAGTCATTCTCAAAAGTGCTGTCGGTTTTCTGCACCTAACTCGGGCCTGTAGGGGGGCGGCAGGGCTGGTGACAGAAGTCGATTCGAAGAAATCAGACGCGTCCACCTGTCGCATTCAGAGGTCAACAAATATTTACTGTAAGTCAGAATGTTGGATGCGCGGTTTTCTCAACTAACATCAAGGTAGGAAGCTCTACGAGTCCCCGGCGGTAACAAAGGTTGACGGTTTACTGCCGGCGCCCAGTTTCGTTCTCAAAATTTGACCATTCGTTTGAGCTCTAGTATTTTTTCCCATGATATTTGATCTTATTCCCGCTCGCCATCTTGATCTCAGCTCGATCGGGTGACTTTGAAGGCCAAAAAGCAGGCAGGCGGGAACGGCCGTTTCGAGTCATCTTGATACGCGCTGTCGGTTTTCTCAAGATAACTCGAACTTCAGGGCAGCTACAGGGCTCGTCAGCACAGGTAATGCATTCAGAATGATCAGGCGCGTTCGCCTGTTCAATCTAGAGGTCTGAACTCGATCTGCTAGCCGAGCTAGGGTCGAAAACTTAATCGTATTATTCGAGTCATTGTAACAGACGCTCTCGGTTTTTCGTACTTAACTCGATCTGTAGGGCATCTACAGAGCTGATAATCACAGAGATCGATTGGGAACTAGCAAGCGCATTCGTCTGTTAAATTAAGAGCTCTGAACTCATCTTGTTTCCCGAGCTATGTTCGCGACCCTATTGGTATTGTTCGAGTCATCTTGAGAAGTGCCCTTGGTTTTCTGTGCAGAAATCGTGCTGGGGAGGCTACAGTGCTGCTGGTCACAGGAATCGATTTCGAGATATCAGGCGCGTCCGTTCGTCGAACCGAGAGCTCGGAACTCGGTCTGCTGCTCGAACGAGATTCGCGAAACTGTTGTATTATTCGAGTCATCCTGAGAGATACTCTCGGTTTTCTGCACTTAACTCAGGCTGTATGGGGGGGCTGCAGAGCTGGTAATCACAGGAATCGATCCGCAGACATCAGACGCGTTCGCCTGTCGGATTCAGAGGTCTGAACTCGATTTCATACTCGAGCTCGATTGGAAAACTGTTCGTTTGTTTTGTTGGAGTCATCTTGAGAGGTCTATAATCACTTGGGATGAAAAACTAGTCGTTCTCGAATTTTTTTGCACAGTATATATTGTCAGGAAGCTCTACGAGTCCCCCGGCGGTAAGAAAGGTTGACGGTTTACCGCCGGCGCCCAGTTGGCCGACCCGGCCCCGACGGACAATGTGCGAACTTTGGGTCGGTTGGACAAACTTCGTGAGAGATTTGAACATTCGTTTTGAGATCTGGTATTTTTCGCACCTGTAGTGAGTTATTTCGCGTTCGCGAATGAATTCTCAGGTCTGTAGGTGTAGTATTACTATCAAAACACTTGGCGAAACCATCTCCGGATAAAAACATAAAAACGTGTTTTTTCGAGTTTTCTGGGATTTTCTTCCAGAGGCTACCTGTATATGTAGCGAGCAGGGCCGTGCGAGAAAAGAGCTCTACGAGGGCCCCGGCGGTAATCTGGTTGACGGTTTACCGCCGGTTCCAGTTGGCAAGAAAAATCTCGACGGAACTTTTGATGACTTTTGCTCGGTTGAAAATTTGGTTCTCGAAATTTGACCATTCGTTAGAGCTCTAGTATTTTTTCCCGTGATATTCGATCTTATTCCCGCTCGCCATCTTGATCTCAGCTCGATCGGGTAACTTTGAAGGCCAAAAAGCACAGTGGCGGGAACGGCCGTTTCGAGTCATCTTGATACGCGCTGACGGTTTTCTGAACATAACTCGAGCTCTAGGGCAGCTACAGAGCTGGTAAGCACAGCTAATGCATGCAGAATGATCAGGCGCGTTCGCCTGTTGAATCCAGAGGTCTGAACTCGGTCTGTGAGCCGAGCTAGGTCCGCAAACCTGTTTGTATTATTCGAGTCATCTTGATAGACACTCTCGGTTTTCTGTACTTGACTCGAGCTTTAGGGTCGCTACAGTGCTGGTAAGCACACCTATCGCACTCAGAATCATCACGCGCGTTCGCCTGTTGAATCCGGAGGTCTGAACTCGGTCTGCTAGCCGAGCTAGGTCCGCAAACCTGTTGGTATTATTCGAGTTATCTTGATAGACGTTCTCGGTTTTCTGTACTTAACTCGAGCTGTAGGGCAGCTACAGGGCTCATTGTCACAGACATCGATGGGAAATCACCAATGGCACGCGTCTGTTGAACCGAGAGGTCTGAATTCGGCCTGCTGCCCGAGCTAGGTTCGCGAAACTGTTCGTATTGTCCGAATGATTTTGAGACGTGCTCTCAATTTTCTGCACTGAACTCGTGCTGGGGGAGGGCTACAGTGCTGCAGGCCACATATATCGATTTTCACACATCAGGCGCGTCTTTCGGTCGATTCCAGAGCTCGGAACTCGGTCTGCTGCTCGAACTAGGTTCGCAACACTATTATATTATTCGAGTCGATACTGTCGGTTTTCTGCATTAACTCCGGCTGTAGGTGGGCTTTAGGGCTGGAATCGCATGAGTGGAATCGCATGATGTCGCATACAGAGGTCTGAACTCGGTTTGATACTCGAACTGGGTTGCGAAACTGTTTGTTTTTTGTTAGCGTTATCTTGAGAGGTCTGAAATCGCTTGGGCTTAAAACAAAGTCGTTCTTTGGAGTTTTTTCCCACAGTATATATTGTCAGGAAGCTCTACGAGTCCCCCGGCGGTAAGAAAGGTTGACGGTTTACCGCCGGCGCCCAGTGGACGCTTACAAGTTTCCCGTTTCCCTGATTCTCTTTGCTCTCAGGGTTTTTATCTCGTAGAGCTCTTCGGCATCGATGAGCTAGAGGAATTCGGGCGCGGGGTGGAGCTAGTAACTCGTAGAGCTTCCCTTAGCTAGTTATAGCTGGAAGCTAAGAGTAATTCCGGCGCGCTGGAGAGCTAGTTGGCAAGAAAAATCTCGACGGAACTTTTGGTGACTTTTGCTCGGTTGAAAATTTCGTTCTCGAAATTTGAACAATTCGTTAGAGCTCTAGTATTTTTTCCCGTGATATTCGATCTTATTCCCGCTCGCCATCTTGATCTCAGCTCGATCGGGTAACTTTGAAGGCCGAAAAGCACGGTGGCGGGATCGGCCGTTTCGAGTCATCTTGATATGCGCTGACGGTTTTCTGAACATAACTCGAGCTCTAGGGCAGCTACAGAGCTGGTAAGCACAGCTTATGCATGCAGAATGATCACGCGCGTTCGCCTGTTGAAGCCAGAGGTCTGAACTCGGTCTGTCAGCCGAGCTAGGTCTGCAAACCTGTTTGTATTATTCGAGTTAACTGGATACGCGTTGTCGGTATTTTCTACTTAACTCGAGCTGTAGGACAGCCACAGTGCTGGCAAGCACTCCTATCGCACTCAGACTGATCAGACGCGTTCGCCTGGTGAATCCATAGGTCTAAACTCGGTCTGCTAGCCGAGCTAGGTCCGCAAACCTATTCGTATTATTCGAGTCAACTTGATACGCGTTCTCGGTATTTTCTACTTAACTCGAGCTGTAGGGCAGCTACAGTGCTGGTAAGCACACCTACCGCACTCAGAATCATCAGGCGCGTTCGCCTGTTGAATTCAGAGCTCTGAACTCGGTCTGTTGCGCGATCCAGAATCACGTAACTGTTCGTATTCTTCCAGTCATCTTGAGAGCTACTCTTGGCGTTCTGCACTTAATTCGGGCTGTAGGGAGGCTGCAGGGCGGGTAATCACAGGAATCGATTCGAAGACATCAGACGCGTCCGTCTGTCGCATTCAGAGGTCTGAACTCGGTCTGATACTCGAGTTAGGCTGAAAAACTATTCGTTCTCTGCACTTTTTTCCGACAGTATATGTTGTCAGGAAGCTCTACGAGTCCCCCGGCGGTAAGAAAGGTTGACGGTCTACCGCCGGCGCCCAGTTGGTCGACCCGACCAGAACGGACAATGTGACAACTTTTTGGTAGTTTCGCGATTTTTTGAAAGATATTTGACCATTTATTTTGAGAAAGCAGATTTTTCGCACCTGTAGACGATTATGAGGGCCTCAGCATCTTAATATGAGCTCTGTACATGCACTTTTACTATCGAAATACTTGGCGGAACGAACTCTATCTCGACATGAAAAAAATCATGTTTTATGATTTCCGAGAAATTCTTCCAGAAGCCCTCTCTTTTGGTAGTGAGCGCTCTTACGCGTGTTAGGAGCTCTACGAGGTTTCCGGCGGTGACCAGGTTGACGGTTCACCGCCGGCGCCATTCCGGATAGCTCCTTGGAGAGCTAAGGGTTTCAGATAAGAAGCCGACAGTGGGTGGTGAGGAGCACACGCCCACCTCCGCCGGTCCACGATCGCCGGAGCAATTCGCCGGAGTTCGCAGCGGATCCGGGAGCGTGGCTGCCTAGCGTTTCCCAATACGCGTGGCTCCAGGTGCGCGGCGCTTCGAAAGAGCTTCGGTAGTTCTTGCAGGCTGCTAGGCAGATCTTCCTTGCGCGCTTTGCAGGGCCCCACGCATCGTAAACGACGCCCCTGCAAGCGTCTGCTGCGAGGTTTCCAGCGTAACGCATCGTTTCAGGCGGCCTGGCAGAGGTCCCCTTGCGGCGTTCCGCGCTTCGCTTCGCTATCCGGGTTTTGAACGCTTACAAGTAGACGCTACCAAGTACCTCGTAGAGCTCTTCAGTATCGATGAGCTAGAGGAATTGGGCGCAGGCTGATCTAGTTGACCGGCCTTAAGGAACAATGTGGTAACTTTCGGTTGAGTTGTCTATCTGTCTGCAAAATTTGAAAATTCATAAGAACTGGTATTTTTCTGAAATGTAGTGGGATATTGTGCGTCTGCCAGTGGAATTTACAGCTTTCTAGCTGCAGTATTTCTATTCAAACACTTCCTGGAACCGACTTTCTCTCTCATCTTAGACGCGTTCACACTGTTTTGCACTTAACTCCAGATTTTAAAAAGCTATTCTGAGAGAAACTTATTCAGACACGTCGTATCTCGTCGAGCTCTTCATCAAAGAGCTAAGAGGAATTCGGCGCAGAGTAGAGCTAGTTGGCGGCCGACGAAACGAGAGGATGTGGTAACCGCGGATCGGTTTTGTCTCTGTATGCAAAATTCTAAAATCGTTTTAAGAACCAGTATTTTTCTCAAATGTAGTGGGTTGCGCCGCGTCTGCCAGTAAATTTCTCAGATCTACAGCTGAAGTATTACTATTAATAGACTTGAGGGAACCGACTTTGGAATAAACTTAAAAGAATGTGTGTTTCCGAGTTTTCTGCTTTTCTTTCAGACGGTTTACCCGCTGGCCCCAGTGGACGCAATCAAGTGCACGCTACCAAGTGCCTTCTTTGGCGGGCTGGCAGGAACGCGGAAGCTCGCGCTCGACGGGGCTTTCGCGCGGGATTCGCCATTGCCGCGCCGCGTAAATCGTTGAGCTCTTCGGCAAGATGAGCTAACATGAATTCGGGCGCAGGGTGAAGCTAGTAACTCGTAGAGCTTCCCTCAGCAAGTTATTGCTGGAAGCTTAAGAGTAACTCCGGGGCGCTGGAGAGCTAGTAACTCGTAGAGCTTCCCTCAGCAAGTTGTTGCTTAAGAGTAATTCCGGGGCGCTGGAGAGCTAGTTGGCAAGAAATATCTCGACAGACCTTTTGGTGACTTTTGGTCGGTTGAAAATTTTATTCTCGAGATTTGAACATTCTTTAGAGCTTTGGTTTTTTTTTCCCATGATATTCGATCTTATTCCCGCTCGCCATCTTGATCTCAGCTCGATCGGGTACCTTTTACTGCCAAAAGCAGGCAGACGGGATCGGCCGTTTCGAGTTATTTTGATAGGTGGTATTGGTTTTCTCAAGATATCTCGAGCTTAAGGACAGCTAGATAGCTGTTGAGCACAGCTAATCGATGTAGAATGATCAGGCTCGTTTGCCTGTTCAACTCAGAGGTCTGAACTCAGTCTGCTAGCCGAGCTAGGTCGCGCTGTCGGTTTTCCGAACATAACTCTAGCTTCAGGACAGCTACAGGGCCAGTAAGCACGGCTAATCGATCCAGAATGATCAGGCGCGTTCGCCTGTCGAACCCAGAGGCCTGAACTCGGTCTGCTAGCCGAGCTAGGTTCAAAAACCTATTCGTATTATCCGAGTCATCTTGACAGACGCTCTCGGTATTTGGTGCTTAACTCGAGCTGTAGGGCAGCTACAGAGCTCATAGTCACAGGAATCGATTGGGAATCGCTGGAATCGCGAATCTATTCGTATTGTTCGAATCATCTGAAGAGGTACTGTCGCTTTCTGAACTTAACTCGGGCTGTAGGGGGCTACAGTGCTGCTGGGGACAGCAATCGATTTGAAGACATCAGGCGCGTCCGCCTGTGGAAGCCAGAGCTCGGAACTCGGTCTGCTGCCTGAACTCGGTCCGCGAACCTGTTCGTATTGTTCGAGTCATCTTGAAAGATGCTACCGGTTTTCTGCACTTAACTCGGGCTGTAGGGGAGCTGCAGGGCTGGTAATGACAGGAATCGATTCGGAGACATCAGACGCGCCCGCCTGTCGCATTCAGAGGCCTGAACTCGGTCTGACACTCGAGCTGGGTTTAGGAAACTATTCGTTTTGTTTGAGTTATCTTCAGAGGTGCTGTTGATTAGCGCGCGTAACTCGGGCTGTAGCAGAACAGAGCTCGTACAGAAGACAATCCAAAGCATCAGGGGCGTTCGGCTGTTGCATCGAGAGGTCTGAAATCGCTGGGGCTGAAAAACTATTCGTTCTCTGCAATCTATTTTCTACATTATATATGTTCAGGAAGCTCTACGAGTCCCCCGGCGGCCTGCCGCCGCCTCTCTGTGTTGCTGGCTTGTATTGTGTCACGTGCTTGTTCAGTGAGACGTGTTTGAACTTTTGTGACTTGTGATTGCGTTGCTTTCTTCATGCTTGTGTGTTCATGCATGCACGCGTGTCGAATAAGAGCTTCGCTTGATGGCCACTTGTTGCATGCATTAATGATTGAGATCGCCTCGCGTGGTCTCTTTGTTTGTTATTGGGACTGCCTCGTGTGGTTATTCAGTGCATCTTTATTCAGTGCAGCCATGGCTGTAATGCTTGTATCTCATTTGTTCTTCTTTTCCTCACGTTATCTCTCATTGAGCTCTAACAATTCAGTGTGTGCATGTTCAGTCCCTGGCCAGGTCTCCTGGCTCTCCTGTCGCAGTCTTAGTCTTGCCTCTTCAGTGTTCTCACTGTTGTAGGGTTTAATTTTAGTTCCGCCTCATCAGTTTCATTTGACACGTTTGATCGCCTTGAGTGGTCTCCAATTGATTTGTTTTGTTGGGTGCTTCCTTCACTATCTTGATCGTTCCGACGTGCCTGTTGATTGAGACGTACTGTGGCCTCAAAGAGGTTCGATAGTATTTGATCTCCTTAATTCATCACTTCACATTTGACGTTGAGCATAAGACTCTTGTCATACCGCGGGTTGTACAAGCGTATTTCGGAGAGCTGAGGTTGTCGTCTTCCTGATCGTCAGGATCGGTGAGGCTTCGCCTGCTCCCTATACGTCCGCGTCCTTACTTCCGACTAGGCTGGAAAGCCTGCACAGTCGACCGCAAAGTCCGCAAAAAGAAAGGTTGACGGTTTACCGCCGGCGCCCAGTTGGCAGACCCGACCTTAAGAGACAATGTGATAACTTGAGGTAGATGTTTTAATCTTTTTGCAAAATTTGAAAGTTCGTTTTAAGAACTGGTATTTTCCCCACACGTAGTGGGTTATGCCGCGTCTGCCTGTAAAATTTTCAGGTCTGTAGATGCAATATCACTATCAAAACACTTGAGGGAACCGACTGTGTTCTGAGTCATCCCAACACGCGTTGACGGTTTTCGGTACTTAGCTCGAGATTTAGGATAGCTACAGAGCTCATACTTAGAAACGTATCCGGAATCATCATGCGCGTTCGTTTGTTGCTCTTTTCTCGCATCGAGAGGTCTTAACTAGGTCTGGTACTCGAGCTACGTTTACGAAAAAATATGCAACATGGAAAACAACGTATTTTTCGAGCTTTTTTCTTCACGCGTGAGAGAGCTTTTCTCGTGTGCTCCGAGCAGCGCCCTTCCAGAACAGAGCTCTACGAGGCTCCCGGCGGTTACCTGGTTGACGGTTTACCGCCGGATCCCAGTCCGCGAGCGAGAACGCCCGTCGGACTCCACGGCGCGGCGCCCACTGCCGCGCGGAAACCAGAGGGCCACGTCCAGCTTCCACGCGGCGGCCCCTGGGGAAGGCTACGCGGGCGACTCTGCACCTGGAAGGGTCGGGGTCGCGCGCGTAACTTTCGCAAATGAGAACTCTCGAATCGCGCTAATAACTCGTAGAGCGTCCCTTGGCAAGTTGTTGCTGGAAGATTAAGAGTCATAAATCGTAGAGCTTCCCTTAGGAAGTTCTTGCTCGAAGCGTAAGAGTAATTCCGGGGCGCTGGAGAGCTAGTTGCAAGAAGAATCTCGACATAGCTTTTGGTGACTTTTGGTCGGTTGACAATTTTGTTCTCGAAATTTGAACATTCGTTAGAGCTTTAGTATTTTTTCCCATGATATTCGATCTTATTCCCGCTCGCCATCTTGATCTCAGCTCGATCGGGTACCTTTTACTGCCAAAAAGCAGGCAGGCGGGATCGGCCGTTTCGAGTCATCCTGATACGCGCCGTCGGTTTTATTAAGATAACTCGAGCTTCAGGACAGTCACAGAGCTGATGAGCACAGCTAATCGATGCGGAATGATCAGGCGCGTTCGCCTGTTGAACCCAGACGTCTGAACTCGGTCTGCTAGCCGAGCTAGGTCCGCAGACCTATTCGTATTATTCGAGTCATCTTGACAGACGCTCTCTGTTTCCTGTACTTAACTCGAGCTGTAGGACACCTACATAGCTGATACGTACAGAATCTGATTCAGAATCATAGTGGCCGTTGTCTGATGAATCGAGAGCTCTGAACTCGGTCTGCTCTCCGATCTAGAATCGCGAAACTATTCGTAGTGTTCGAGTCATCTTGAGAGATGCTGTCGGCTCTCTGCACTTAACTCGGGCTGCAGGGGCTGCATAGCTGGTAATCACTGGAATCGATTTGGAGATATGAGGCGCGTCCGCCTTTCGAATCGAGAGCTGCGAACTCGTGTCTGCTGCCAGAACTGGATCCGCGAAACTATTTCTGCAGGGCTGGTAATCACATGATTCGATGCAGAGACATCAGACGCGCCTGCCTGTCCCATGCAGAGGTTTGAACTCGGTCTGATACTCGAGCTAGATTTGCCAAACTAGTCGTATTGTTCGAGTCATCTTGAGAGGTGCTGTCGATTTACGCACATAACTCGGGCTGTAGAAGAGCTACAGAGCTCGTACAGAAGACAATCTAGAAGCATCTGGGGTTCGGCTGTTGCATCCGAGAGGTCTGAAATTGGTTGGGCTGAAAAACTATTTTTTCGGTGTAGTTTGTTTTTCGACATTTTATGTTGTCAGGAAGCTCTACGAGTCCCCCGGCGGTAACGAAGGTTGACGGTTTGCCGCCGGCGCCCAGTTCCGGGGCGCTGGAGAGCTAGTTGGCAAGAAAAATCTCGACGGACCTTTTGGTGACTTGGTCGGTTAAAAATTTTATTATCGAAATTTGAACATTCGTTAGAGCTCTAGTATTTTTTCACATGATATTCGATCTTATTCCCGCTCGCCATCTTGATCTCAGCTCGATCGGGTACCTTTTACTGCCAAAAAGCAGGCAGGCGGGATCGGCAACTCGAGCTGTAGGACAACTACACAGCTGATACGTACAGAATCTGATTCAGAATCATAGTGGCCGTTGTCTGCTGAATCGAGTGCTCTGAACTCGGTCTGCTCTCCGATCTAGAATCGCGAAACTATTCGTATTGTTCGAGTCATCTTGAGAGATGCTGTCGGCTCTCCGCACTTAACTCGGGCTGTAGGGGCTGCATAGCTGGTAATCACTGGAATCGATTCGGAGATATGAGGCGCGTCCGCCTTTCGAATCGAGAGCTCCGAACTCTGTCTGCTGCCAGAACTGGATCCGCGAAACTATTCGTCTGCAGGGCTGGTAATCACATGATTCGATGCAGAGACATCAGACGCGCCTGCCTGTCCCATGCAGAGGTTTGAACTCGGTCTGATATTCGAGCTAGATTTGCCAAACTATTCGTATTGTTCGAGTCATCTTGAGAGGTGCTGTCGATTTACTCACATAACTCGGGCTGTAGAAGAGCTACAGAGCTCGTGCAGAAGACAATCCAGAAGGATCTGGGGCGTTCGGCTGTTGCATCCGAGAGGTCTGAAATTGGTTGGGCTGAAAAACTATTTTTTCGGTGTAATTTTTTTCGACATTATATGTTGTCAGGAAGCTCTACGAGCCCCCCGGCGGTAACGAAGGTTGACGGTTTACCGCCGACGCCCAGTGCTGACATATCTGTTTCTGGGACGCACATCACTCACTCAGGCTGACGCCAGCACTCCTTCCCCCCTTGATAGGGGGGAGCGTGGGGGGTAGATCCCTAAACCCTAAAAGCAATGACTCTGGGTGGATGGGGTGGGACAGAACGCATCCATCCATCCCCCCTACCTCCTGAGGAGGGGGGGATAGGATGGTTCTGTGCAGAAACCCTAAACCCTAAACCCTAAACCCTAAACCCTAAACCCTAAACCCTAGGCTTTAGGCTTTAGGTCTTTAGGCTTTTGCCTTTAGTCTTCAGGCTTGAGGCTTTAGGCTTTAGGCTTTCGGCGTCTGGGCTGGGAGCGGGAACAACCTGGGAGCGCCTGAAACGCCGGGGTTCGCCTAGCGCCTGGGAGCGCTTGGGAGCGCCTGGGAGCGCCTGGGAGCGTGCGGGAAACGCTTGGGAGCGCCTGGGAGCGCCTGGGAACGCTTGGAGCGTGCCAGGAGCGCCCGGAGCGCTTGGGAGCGCTTGGGAGCGCCGGAAGCGTGCAGGAAACGCTTCGGAGCGCCCGGGGGCGCCTGGGAGCGCTTGGGAACGCTTGGGAGCGTGCAAGGAGCGCCTGGAGCGCTTGGGAGCGCCTGGGAGCGCGGGAAGCGCGTGGGAGCGTGCGGGAAACGCTTGGGAGCACATGGGAGCGCCTGCGAGCGCCCTGAGAGCGCCTTGGGAGCGCCTGGGAATGCTTGGGAGCATGCCGGGAGCGCTTGGGAGCGCTTGCGAGCGCCTGCGCCTGGGAGCGCCTGGGAGCGCCTGGGCCTCGGAGCGGGGAGCGGGCCGGGAGCGCCTGGAAGCGCCTGGGAACGCCTGGGAGCGCGTGGGGGCGCCTGGGAGCGCCTGGGAGCGCTTGCGAGCGTCTGAGGGCGCCCGACGCGAGATCACATTTGGGCATGCTGATCGGGGTCTACAATGGCGCAACACGTTATCGCGGCCGCCAGCACTGTTTCCATCGCTTGTCAAGATATTGTTCGAGCTTCCCCAACTCGCCTCCCCGCGCCCCGCTTGTCCAACTTCGCCCTGCGCCGATCGCTCTCCCCTGCTCGGCCTTGCCCACCATCGCGTCCCTTGGCATTGTGCCCATCTGGCATTACACCCTCTTCGGCTTCCTCCTTCCACTCAACCTTCCTAGCTCCCAGCTCCCTTTGTCCCTCCCCCTTCATCCCTGACGCGCCGCCAGCATTTCAGCGCCCTCAGTGCGCAATGAGCCCGATCTCCGCCAGCGCCGAGGCAGTCGCCCCCGCCGCCGCGCCGCCGACGCCCTTGCGCGAGGAGACCAGAAGGAGAAACAGAGGGTGAGGGGCGAGGGAGAGAGCGCATAAAGCTTCTGTTCGAGCCCTCTGCGTTTGGCGCTTGTTGGCAGAAGCATTCGCGGGGGTTCTTCTGGTGCCTTGCGTTCCATCCTTGCATGGTGCCCTTTCTGCGCCCGCTCCTTCGCCGTTCGCCGCTCGTCCACCTACCCCTTGGAACTGTGCCTGTGTTCTCTTCTCCCATGTGGCGTGACAGCCTCTTCAGTTTCCTCTTCTCACTCAACCTTCCTGCCCCCCTCCCCTTGACCACCCCCATCGCTGACGCGCCGCCAGGATTTCAGCGCCCTGAGTGCGCGATGGGCTCGATCTCCGCCAGCGCCGAGGCAGTCCGCGCGACCCTGCCGCCGCGCCGCCGACGCCCTTGCGCGAGGAGACCAGGAGGAGAAACAGAAGGTGGAGGGCGAGGGAGAGGAGAAGGGAGACACGAAACAGGAGGAAGAGGAGGAGGAAGCGACGGGGGGATGGACGAGGAACGTGGGGAGGACACACGATGGTGAGAGAACGGTGCATGGACAAGCAGAAAGGGTGGAGGATAACGCTCGGCCTGGGCCCAACCTGGCATCGTTGTCCTCGGTGTACGCCGCGGATACACGGGCCTCCTCTTGTGTGCAGCGCTGCTAGCAGGCGCACCCCCCCGACCCGCACCGCGATGGTCGGAGCTCCTTTCCGCCACATCGTCCGTGAACGTTTCAGCTCAAGGCTCCAGGCGTCGCCGATCGATATCTCTATCTGACTCGCGGCAACTATGGCTTACGCTCACGCCGCCGCGATGACCTGGGGCCCCGCTGGATTTGCTGCGAACGTGGTCACGGCGGAGACGACCCGTGGCCGTGCTATCATGTGCATGCCCGAAGATATCTCAGACGTGGTCTCTGAGATTCTCCCGTCGGGGGCGGCGATACTGGCAATTGCGCGAGCCCTCTGCGCGCCAGAGGACCCCGCACCATCCCTTTCCCGCTCTCGTATCTCTCGCGCCCGCCCCCCCCCCCCTTCCCCCCTCGCCTCTTCGGCACTCTGCCTCGACTTCCTCCTCGGCCTCCGCCGGGCTCGCGCTTTCCCCCCGCGCCCCCCCTCCCCGCCCACCCCTCTCCCCCCCCTTCCCCCTCCCCCTCAAGCCCTATGCGCGGCCTATGCAGCCCCACCCAGTCTCGATTAATTCCGTGTACAGTTTATTCCCTTCCTATACTCTTCCCAAACAGCGCCTTGCAATTCCTTCCTGCCCAGGACGGCGAGATGGCCGACGTGGGGGCCGGCGCGACTGGCGCGAGTTGCGCTGGCACCGCGGCGGCCGCGGCGGCCGAGGGCGCGCCTGCGGCCGAGGCAGTGCCACCGCCGCCCGCCGCGGCGGCCTGGTGGAAGCGGGGGCGGGGGCGCCTGGAGAGCCGCCGCGGCAAGCCACTGCTCACTGGCCCCCAGTGGTTCTCTGGCGAGGATCTGCACGAACGAAATGGGTACGACAACGATGAGTACACTGCCCAACAGCAGTTCCTGTTCATTTTGAACGGGGCTCGCTGCCCGCGCCGCCGCGGCCTGTGTTCATTTGGGGCAGAAGGCTGCCTGCCCAAGGGCGGCCCGTGTTGTTCTGGGACATTATTTGTTCTTGGGCAGTGTGCGCATTTCTTCGTCCGTACCCAATTCGGGCGTCCAAAGGAGCCAGCGAAGTTTGCCGCCACCTTCCAGATCCTCGTGCGGACGCTCACAGGGGCGACCGTCGCGCTGGGCGTGTATGCCAGCGGCGCGGTCGGCAGCGTGAAAGCAGCGATCGAAGCCATGCGCAGCACCCCCGCCGAACTGCAGCGAATAATCTTCGAGGGGAAGCTGTTGGACAACGGGCGCATGCCCAGCGACTGCAACATCCATCGGGGCTCCACGCTGCACCTCTCGGTGGCCCTGCGCGGCGGCGGGGAGAAGGGAGTGGTCCCGCCCTTCGGCCCGTCCAGCACGCCGCCGTACGCATGTTTCATGCCTGGCTGCTGCGCCGAGCGATGCACTTACGACAGCCTGATGCACCACCTCGTGGACAATCATCCTGGAGCGCGCGCAGCCGACTTCAAGGGGGCATGGTTCGGCGACCAGGCGGAGCTGGAGAGGAAGGCGCGCAGGGGCGCTGGCCGCGACAGGGCAGCCGAGGGCGCCGCGGCCGCCGAGGGCGCGGCGGCCGCGGCTGACCTCTCTACAGGCGGCGCGAGCGGGGCGGCGGGCGCCGCAGGCGCCGAGGGCGCGGCGGCCGCGGCTGACCTCCCTGCAGGCGGCGCCAGCGGGGCGGCGGGCGCGGAGGGCGCGGCTGTTGAGGTAACGCCGCCGCCCCCGCAGCCAGAGGAGGGCGCAGGGGCTGCTGGCGCCGCGGCCGCGGCAGCCCCCCCCCCCCCCCCCCCCCCCGCAGCCGAGGCAGCAGCCCTCCCTGCGGCCGAGGCAGCCGCCGCCGCTGGGGCGCAGGCGAACGGCCCGCGCCCGCCATTTGACGCGGCCAGCGCGCCGCCCTTCGAGTGCTTCCACCCTGGCTGCACAACCACGCGAAAGAACTACTTGGGGCTCATGCGTCATCTCAAGACGGCACATGGTAACCGTTTGTCCGATTTCGATGGCACGTTCTTCGCCGACCAGGTCAGGGCGCAGAAGGCGGAGGAGAATGATGGGCGGATCGCCAGGGCCGCCGGGAGGGCCGAGGCAACCGCGGGCGCGTCAGCCGCAGGGGGGTCGGGGGCAGTGCCGCCCGCGCGACCCGCCACGCAGGCGAGGGCCAGGGCGTCCCAGAGGGCCGCGGTAGCCGAGGGCGCGTCGGCAGCAGGCGGCGCGACTGCCAAGGCGGCGCCAGCGCCTGCGGCCGCGGTGGCAGTTGCACCAGCCCGCGCCCGAGGCGCGACAGCCAGGGCGAAGGCGGCGACGCCCCCCGCCGCAGCGGCCAAGGCGGCACCGCGGGCAGCTGCAGCGGCGAAGGCAGCTGCGTCGAGCTCGGGGTCGGCGCCGTCCCTGTCAGCCGCCCCGCAGGCGCCAGCAGCAGCGGCTGCGGCTGTGGCAGAGGATGCCGCCGAGGGGGCGCAGCCGCGGAATAAGACTGGGAAGGCGCAGCCAGAAGTCGTCGCCGCCACATCCATCCATGCATGCACAGTTCCGCGCCAAGTTCATCAACAGCATCGACCGCATGTGGGCCGACGACCAGGCGGCGGGCCTCAAGATGATGGAGTGCAGCACAGGGAAGGGCCGATACAAGGCGGTCAACCCTGGCGACTTCATCATCCTCGTGACCAGTGGCACTGGCGAGCGAGTGACGGCAGTGTGCGACGCTGCCGCCCGAGCCGAGCCCGCCTCCGACCCCAGCGTGCTGCGGGGCATGGTGCTGCCCGCGAGGTGGACCGACCTCTGCAACTACCTCAACAACAAGCCCTTCGAGTACGTCCTGATGCGAGGCGCCTGGAACTTGGGCGACAAGGGCCTCACGGCGGGCGCGCTCCTCGACGCCATCGGGGCGCAGCCTCTCCCGCCGCGCTGGCATCAACGCTTCGTGCTCGTCTCCCAGGACGACGCCGTGGCCGCCAGGCTGCTGGAGCTCCTCGGCGGCTGCCCCCGCCACACCCACGACCACGCCCAGCCGCCGCGGCCCGCCACCATCGCACCGCAAAAGCAAGCCGCCCCCGCGCCGCCACAGCCACAGCTCCCCCATCCCCAGGCGGCAACCGCAGCGGCCTCCAGTTCCCGCGAGGTGTCCGACTCCCTCCTTGCGAATATGGTGGAGAAGGCCAACGCGGCTCTGGACCGCGGCGACATGGAGACATTCGAGAAGCTGTTCGACCTCGCTGAGAGGTTGCGCGACCGCCTCGACGCGCACGCGGGCGGCGCCTCCGCGGGGGGCACTGGCGCGTCGTCGTCCAGCGGGTTCCCGAGCAGCGCGCCCCATGGCACCGCCCCAGCATCGGCCCCAGTCGCCGCTGGTCCTGCTGCCGCGCCGCCGCAGGACGCAAGTGCCAGGCTGCTCGAGAAGATGGAGGTGCTCCAACAGGGCGGGGGGGGCGTGCCCGTGCCTCGCGTCGCGATCGCGCCCCACGCGCTGGATTGGGACGGGGCCAAGAAGTCGCGCACCGTGTGGCCCTTCCCCAAGAAAGTGCTGAAGGACGCGTGCATCGCGAGGGTGGGCGTCGACGGCTTCTTCGGCTACATGGTCCCGCTGCGCGAGAAGTCGGATTCGTTCAAGGGCTCGACGGGCATGTGGCTGAATTACCTCTTCACGCTCCTCGAGTTCGACGTGCCCCTCGACTTCTCTGCGGACGTGCCGACGGCCGTGGCCACTGGGGCGGTGGAGGCGCTGCACGAACAGGGCGCCTTGGATAGGCTGTCTCAGCTGGCGATCTTTCGGGCGGAGTGCAGCTGGTCTCGGAAAATCTCGGAGGCGCTGAAGCACCTGGTCGCCTACTTGCTCATTGAGTGCGACAGGCTCAGGCTCGGCCCCGCGCCCCGGGCGCTCCGCCAGCTCAGCGAGAAGTCGCTGACCGAGATCTTGATGGCCTGCACTACATACATGGGGGAGGACACACGAGCGCGAAAGGACCTCGAGGACGAGCGGGTGGGAAATTATATGACAAAGGAGGAGACCAGCCAGTCCACCCTCGAGGCCCTGATCGACCTCTACTCCATCTGGAAGATCCAGAGGGGCGAGAAGACGATCGACTCCTGGTGGATGCGGGTCGCCTCCGTGACGGTCGCCTGGGTCCTCACCGTGAACGGGGTGTTCGCCCGCTCGGGCGAGCTCCAGGGGCTCTTCGAGGACGAGGTGCTTGGGTCACGGCAGTGAAAGTTGGAGTACATCGTTATCTCCCGCCACAAGACCGTCAAGAAGCACGGGGAGCTGGGGCGGTACCTCACCCCAGCGATGTGGGAGATGGTGAAGCTATACCTGGAGCTGCCCACGCTGGAGGGCGCCACGTGGGATGACAAGGAAACGCCGTTCCTTAAGCCTGCCCTTCCCCACATGGAGTGCGCGGCGCTCTACCAGCTCCTCAAGAGCGGCGGCCGCGTCTACCTTCCCCGCAGGACCTTCCCCCGCACCAACCTGTCCAGGAAGAGAATGACAACCGGAGTCAGGCGGAGTGGCGCAGCGGAGAAGGCCAAGGGGTGGATGGCAGCGTTCAATGCACACCTCGTCTCGACCGCCGACGACGTATACACCGTCCTGACCGCCGCGGAGCAGGCGCTCAAGGGCAAGACCATGGTTGAGACGTACTTTGGCGCCCCCGTGGGGTGGCCCTCCGCACAGCAGCTGTCCGTCGAGTCGGCCGAGGAGGCCGCCGAGCGCCTCAATGAGAAGTTCGGGCGGCATCGCAGAGAGGAGGACGAGGAGGGCGACGAGGGTGGCGATTGCGGCGAGGAGAGCGACGAGGATCAGGATGAGGATGGGGGCCGAGGAGGAGGGCGCGGCGGGGGCGGCGGGCGCGGCGGCCGCGCCTTCTGCGGCCAGCGAGGGCCGCGCTGCGGCCCGCGGCGGCAAGGTTGCAGGGCGAGGGCGGCCAAGGCGCAAGCAGACAGGCCTCGTGAAGGCGAAGGGGAAGGCGAAGGCGAATGCCGCGGTGGCCAAGGCGAGGGCCGCGGCGGCCCCCAGGATGCGGCCCATGCGTCGGCCCGCCGCAGCAGCGCCGCAGCCTGCGGCGGGGGCCAAGGTCAAGGAGGAGCCCGCCGCGGAGGAGGAGGCGCCGAAGGGCAAGCTCCAGCTTCTCCCGCGCGCTCCGCCGCAGATATTCGTGCACGCGGACCAGCCGAGGCGGAGGCAGCTGACGCTGGAGGAGAGCGTCGGCCCTTCTCCCAGCCCTGCCACGGATGAGACTTGGTGGCGTCAGAAGGACGGCGAGGATGTCGCGGCGTGGGTCACCAGGGTCGAGAGGGCGAGGGCGCTCGACGCAGCCCAGAGGGCCCCCCAGGCCGCGGCGGAGGATGACCCAGAGAGCCCGTGGCGCGTCATCCTGCGCGGGCCTGCGACCGACTGGGACCGCGTCGTCGAGCAAGCAATCGATGACCAAATCCGCGTCGATGACAAGCGGAGAGCCGATCCAGACGCGCCCGAGCGCGCAACGAGGCAGAGGGTTGCTGCCGCAGGTGAGCCGCCCGCTGCCGCGGAGGACCCACCCGCTGCCGCGCAGGAGCCGCTCGCTGCCGCGGGGGAGCCGCCCGCTGCCGCAGAGGAGCCGCGCATCGAGGTCAGCAGCGGTGGCCAGAACAACATCTGGGCGTACATGGCGCTCCAGCGCCGCGGCGCCAAGTTCGACCACCTGGCCGAGAAGGAGATTAGGTTCCTGGTCCGCGAGTTCCGCACCAGGTGCGGCGAGGCAGCCTCGACGCCTCCGAACTTCGTCATCGACGATATCATCGGCAAGGGCAGGGGGGGCGTCGTCAAGGCTCTCGGGGATGGTGTCGGGAAGCAGCAGGTCAGACACTTCTACAAATACTTTCTCAACATGGCCAAGGACTCCGACTGAATGCGAGGGATGGGATTGGCACGCTCGCCGCGGGTAATGTTTGCTTAGCTGCCCTCCTAGACGAGCCCGCAGATTTGCACTGCCTCGCTCCAACAACTGTTCGACTTCCAGAGTCTGGTCAAGTCTGCGCCAGGGGCCGCGGCGAAGCTCGCAAGCCCTGTGTAGGAATTCCAGGACGCCACATGCATTACTCAGCGATCCAGCCTTGCGCATCAGATTTTCTGGGGCACTGCCACATAAGCTTTCCGAGGCATTGCGAGGAACGGTCACGCAGTGGACGCGGCTGGGATGGGCGAGAGATGGACACGGTTCGGCTGGCACGGTTCGGCTGACACGGTTCGGCCGACACGGTTCGGCTGACGCGGTTCGGCTGGCGCGGTTCGGCGGACACGGTTCGGCTGACGCGGTTCGGCTGACACGGTTCGGCTGACACGGCTCGGCTGACGCGGTTCGGCTGACGGTTCGGTTGACGCGGCTCTGCTGACGCGGTTCGGCTGACACGGTTCGGTTGATACGGCTCGGCCGACGCGATTCGGTTGACACAGTTCGGTTGACACGGTTCGGCTGTCACGGTTCGGCTGGTTCGGCGGCGGCGGTGCGCGGCGCGCCGTAAAATGCAGCGTCCTCGCGCCCTCCAGAGTGCGCGGCCACCAATCGCGAGCGGGCACGCACGGAACTGCATTTGGAGTTTTTGGCCGACGCGTTGCGTGCGTGCCCGCTCGCGTTCGGTGGCCGCGCATCCCCGAGGGTGCTAGGGCGCTGAGTTTTACGGTGCGCCGCGCACCCGCGGCGCACCGTAAAACACGGCACCCTCACGCCCTCCAGAGTGCGCGGCCACCAAACGCGAGCGAGCACGCACGGAACTGCATTTGGAACCCTCGGCCGACGCGTCGCGTGCGTGCCCGCTCGCGTTTGGTGGCCACGCATCCCCAGGGGTGTGAGGGCGCCGTGTTTTACGGTGCGCCGCGCACCCGCGGCGCACCGTAAAACACGGCGCCCTCGCGCCCTCCAGAGTGCGCGGCCACCAAACGCGAGCGGGCACGCACGGAACTGCGTGTGGAGCCCTCGGCCGACGTGTCGCGTGCGTGCCCGCTCGCGTTTGGTGGCCACGCATCGCCAAGGGTGTGAGGGCGCCGTGTTTTACGGTGCGCCGCGCACCCGCGGCGCACCGTAAAGCACGGCGCCCTCACGCCCTCCAGAGTGCCGGCCACCAAACGCGAGCGGGCACGCACGGAACTGCATTTTGAGCCCTCGGCCGACGTGTCGCGTGCGTGCCCGCTCGCGTTTGGTGGCCACGCATCCCCAAGGGTGTGAGGGCGCGGCCACCAAACGCAGCGGGCACGCACGAACTGCATTTTGAGCCCTCGGCCGACGTGTCGCGTGCGTGCCCGCTCGCGTTTGGTGGCCACGCATCCCCAAGGGTGTGAGGGCGCCGTGTTTTACGGTGCCGCGCGCGCGGCGCACCGTAAAACACGGCGCCCTCACGCCCTCCAGAGTGCGCGGCCACCAAACGCGAGCGGGCACGCACGGAACTGCATTTTGGAGCCCTCGGCCGACGTGTCGCGTGCGTGCCCGCTCGCGTTTGGTGGTCCGCATCCCCAAGGGTGTGAGGGCGCCGTGTTTTTACGGTGCGCCGCGCGCCCGCGGCGCACCGTAAAACACGGCGCCCTCACGCCCTCCAGGGTGCGCGGCCACCAAGCGCGAGCGGGCACGCACGCGACACGTCTGCCGAGGGCTCAAAATGCAATCTCGTGCGTGCCCGCTCGCGTTTGGTGGCCGCGCGGGGCCTCCCAAACCCTTCGGTGTAGGCTATAAATTTCTAATCCTATAATTATGTAACCTTGAATAACTTAAAACCGGTCCGTATGCAATCCGGCTCCATCTATTGCAAAAAATAGAATTTCCTGAGCATGCGCGCAGAATCTTTTGTATTTTACAGTACAAAGTGCCCGGCCCCCGTTGCGAGCCCGGTCCATCTATTGCAAATGATAGTATTTCCTGAGCATGCGTGCAGAATCTCTTGTATTTTACATTACAAAGTGCCCGGCCCCCGTTGCGAGCCCGTTATGTAAACCCGGTCCATCTACTGCAAACATAGCATTTGCTGAGCATGCGTGCAGAATCTCTTGTATTTTACATTACAAAGTGCCTGGCACCTGTTGCGTTCCCTATTCATCCATTGCAAAAAATAGCATTTCCTGAGCATGCGTGCAGAATCTCTTTTATTACATACAAAGTGCTCGGCCCTCGTTGCGACCTGGTTATGTAAACCCGGTCCATCTACGGCACAAAATAGCATTCCTGCGCATGCGTGCAGAACCTGTAGCCCGTTAGACCACTCGCGTGCCAACTGGATCGCACATCCGTCGTCGCCGTCGTCGTCGTCGTCGTCGTCGACGTTGCACTCGCTGTGGTTATACCGAGGGGAGAGATGATCTTTATGGTGGGGTGGCTTGCGGGTGGGACTGACGGCCACCGCAGGTGGGTTCGCGGTCAAGGTGTACTCGCGGCCGCGCCTAGTACATCTTTAATCTCTATAATTATTAAACCCTAAACCCTACAAAACCGGCCGCTATGTAAGTCGGCCTTTCTCCTATGCAAAAAATATTATTTCCTGATCATGCGATCAGACAACCATTTTTTTACAATACACAGTGGCCAGTCCCGGTCGCGAACCCGCATGTAAACCGGAGTTTCATATCGTAAAAATTTTTATAAACTTACCATTCTGCCTTTCAACATGCCCCATCCTTTGCAAAAATAGTACATCCTGATCATTCCTTGTTTCTGATGTGTGCTTCCCATTCTAAACAATAGTATAAACTCAACATTTTGCTCTTGCAAGATGTGTCCATGTCAATAGAATCCATTGCAACAAAAATTCGACAGAGTGCACATGCGCGCGGCAGCCGCGCGATCATGGCGAAATCCTTTGAAACACAATGTGTTTTCAATGTTTTTCAGAAGCGATATCAGCAAAACATATGAAAACATTTGACTTTCTCATACCAGAATTGTGCAGGATCGCCCTCCGCGTGATCCTGAATCATTGAAAATCCAATTTGTTTTGCAACATTCTTGTAAATCGGGGCGTCACAAACAACTTTTGAGCGCACGGCGAATGTGGCCATGCTCATATTCCATTGCACAAAATACGACAAAGTGCACACGCGCGCGGCCGCCGCCTCTTTGCTAAGCGCTTGCTCACAGGCGCACTCCTGGATCGAGCCACGCTTGCTATGGTATGCTATGCCATGCTACAGCCACGGTATCACATGAGAGGAGAGATGATCTTTATGTGGCGGTGGAAATGCGGGGGGGCTTGATAGCCACCGCAGGTGAGTGCCTATGCAGGTAGGTATTCCTGGCCTTGCCCTGTTAGACCCTAAACCCTAAACCCTAAACCCTAAACTCGAGTATGCGTCGCTGTCGGGATGCCCCAGACGCATACGAGCCTTGGTCGGAACGTTCAGTGGAGCGCCTGAAGGATCTACGGAAAGGGAGCGGTTAAGCTCGACCGCCCACACGCCACGCCTCAGGCTGGCTACGCCACAGGCTACCTGCGTAGCAGGAAATACGAACCCGAAAGCCGGAACCCAACGCCAGCGAGGTCACAATATCCCAGTCGCCACGATCTGAGCCCCACGATGGGTGCCGTCCCCTGGGGGCATGCCTGACACGTGAAAATACGCCTACGGCGGCCCCTGGGGCCTGCCGCGCACGTGAAACGACGCCTTCGGCGGCCGCTTGGGCCTTCCCCACACGGGAAAATACGTTCAGGTAGCTTGGAATCACGCCTACGGCGGCCGCTTGGGCCCGCCACATACGCTTGTGGCGGCCCGGGGAACCTGCAGGCATGGATTCGCATGCTTTGCGAGGGGGCGCCAGGCCCGCCCCCTCGAGCTCCCCCTCCCACCATCCGAGAGAAAGCGCTGCGCCTGCGCCACCGCGCAGAATCGCTCCTGCGAGAATTGGAAAAGGTCGCCCGGTCGGGCGTCCCCCAACGCGCGAACGAACCCCGGAGATTCTAGGACGACGTGGTGTCAGCGCGGGAACCTCGCGCGCGCGCGAGCCGCGGAGCGTCCGGCGAGCTGGCCCCCTTTGTCGTGGCCCATCATGAGCGCTTCTGAGATCGAGGCCCTGCGTAAGTTTACTTCAATCGCCATATGCGCTCGCTAGCGCGCCTGGGCATCGAAAAAGAGCGCGCAGGCGTGGTTCTGGCGTCGCCAGCGTAGCATGGGCCACAAGGTACGACACCTCGTTGGCCGGCAAATCGCGGCGCGTGCGCCACCGCGCAGAACCGCTCCTGCGAGAGTCGGAAGAGATCGCCTGGTCGGGCGTTCCCCAACGCGCGAACTAAACCTGGAGGCTGTTCCCCACTGCGTTACAGCGCCTGCGCGTTCTCAGGTAGGACGACGTGGTGTTCGACACCCCCATGAGTGGGGGCTGGGGGGAAGAACTCTCTGTGTCCCTAAACCCTAAAAGAGAATAGCCGGGGTGGATTGGGGCGGGGGGACAAGCAACGCGAGCGCGCACGCAGCATCCCACCCCCAACAATCTTGATGTGGGGGTGGGATGCGTGCGCGCGCCCACACCGCTTGGCGGGCAACACCCTAAACCCTAAACCTTAAATTCCCAAGCACCTCGTTGTGCTTCTGCCCACCTCACCGCGCATCACCGTCGCCGTCTACGAGAGACAGGGCGCCTCTGAGATGCTTGAGCATGTTGCCCGAGTGGTTCGCCTTGCTTTTGCTGCTGCCCTCCCCCTCTTTTCGGGATTCGCGCTTTGGGAGCGCCTGGGAGCGCTTGGGAACGCGCCCGGAGCGCCTGGGAGCGCTTGGGAGCGCCTGGGAGCGCTTGGGAGCGCCTGGGAGCGCCTGGGAGCGCCAGGGAGCGCCTGGAAGCGCCTGGGAGCGCTTGGGAGCGCTTCGGAACGCGCCGGGAGCGCCTGGGAGCGCCTGGGAGCGCCTGGGAGCGCCTGGGAGCGCCTGAGAGCGCTTGGGAGCGCCTGGGAGCGCCTGGGAGCGCCTGGGAGCGCTTGGGAGCGCTTGGAACGCATTTGGGAATGTAGGGGCCAACGGCCCTAAACCCTAAAAGGCTTTAGTTTGGGAGGTTGCTGGCCGTGCGGCCGGGGGTGGGAAGATGTTGTACCTTCTGCCCCCTTCGCCAAGCTTGCTCGGGTCGGCTAACCGCCCCCCCAATCAAGCTTGCCGAAGGGGGGGCAGCATTGCCTGGACTGTCGGCAACACCCTAAACCCTAAACCCTAAACCCTAGCGCTGCCCGCCCTTTCAGAATGGGCTTTCGTCGCCTGTGGGCAACCAGCGCGCGCCGTCATTGACCTCGACGCGGCGGCTCGTAGCTTCGGCAGCAACGGGCTAGCTACCTAGTACCTCCTTGCTAGCATGGTGGGGCTGACTGGCGGCTCTGTCCCTGTGTACTGCCTGTGGATTTCCCCTCGGCCTCCCATTGGTTTGCCCTTGCCATAGGATTCGGCGACAATAGAGTGCTGTTTATCGTATTCGTTTCTTGGGGCCACCCAGGGGTCTACCATGGGTGCCTTAATTTTTGTTGCGGCCATTGATCCGATTTTGTGGCACCTCTTCCGTTCTGTCGACGGAAAGCGCCGTGGTGCTACCCGTGCGTGCGTTGATGATTTAGGTGGGGCGATTAGCGAGCGTGCGATTCTGGTGCCCCCGCGCAACTGCGCGTTTCAGCTTGGACGGCGTGGCGCGGGCCTGGCGTCCAGCCCCTCGAAAGGAACCTTGATCGCATTGCAGGCCCAATCAAGTAAACTCAAAGGGATGTCATTCTTTTCAACAAGTTTATCATCCCACGTGATTATCCATTTAAAATTGTAGTGCGTAGGCTTTTCAGGAAAAGTTGAGACAGTGATATTTTTTCTGCGTCAGCGAGAAGAACTTGCATCATCGTCAGTAGCAGAGAGTATGGTAATTAACCCACGTACAACAACCTATCTTGCGATATTAATCCTGGTCCGTGATGATTTGAACGCCTGGCAGCGGCGACCGCTGCATTCTCTGGCGGATTACCGCATAGAGCCGACGTTCAGCTTGTTGGATATGTGCTTACAGCTGGCTGTCATTCGTGAGCCCTGAAACGCGCCCCGGATGAAATCTCACGGTCGCACCCGTGGTTTCGGCCGCGCGGGCTTCGCCCCCAGCCTTTGCGTTTTCCGGTTCGAGGTCCGAGCCGTTTTTTTCGTCCTTTGTGTCCATGGCCGTTTTTCCCCCGTTTGGAATTCGGTATCAACGCCATCGTCCACCTGGCTTCCTCCGCCTTCACCGCCACGGCCTCGTGGCAGGTTACCTCGGCGTGGGTGTTTGGAAGTTCGTTCGCTCTTTGTCTCGTGCTTGGCCGCTCCATCGCGGCGGGCGCGCCGCGCCGTCGCTCCGCGGACGCTGCTGCGCTCTGTTGCCGGGGTTTTCCAACGCCATTCAGTGATGCACCTCCGCGCCCTTGGAGCCGCAATGGGAATCCCTTTTTCCTTCTTTTTCTCCTCCTGCTCGTCTCTCCGCCTCCTCCTCTTCCACGTTCCTTCGCCCTCCTCGCCGTCCTCCTCCTCCTCCTCCTCCCTGTCCCCCTCCTCCTCCTCGTCCTTCTTTACCTCTTTCCTCCTGCTTCCCCTCCTCCCCCTCCTCACACGCGCACGCACGCGGGCGCGCGTTCCGCGCGTCGTAATTTTGGCGACGCCAGTTCCAGGCGCGATGCCGTCTTTGGCCGCCATTGCACCGACCAGGTTCTCGGCGGGCTGGCGACGAGTGAAGGCGACCAGTCGTGACGCTTCGGCTGGTGACAGAACCGGAATTCGGTCTGTTGCGCTTTCAGCCCTTGTTCGCGACGTGTCCTTCCTATCCCTGCCCTGCCGTCTTTCGCTGCCCGACGCCAGACTTGGTGCTTCCACTGCAGTTTTTCCTCAGAGGAATCCGGCTTGACATCGTTCTTCGCCGCCCTACAACCCCGCCCCCCGAAATCGACCACGGCGTTTTGCAATCTGTGTTGCACGGGTTGAGCACCTCTCACCGCGTGCAAGAACCAGTGCTGTCAATGCACTTGTGGCTGCGACATGGAGGACGGCCGCACCATTGCCATTACTTTCATCGCCTCGTCAACCTCACTAACAATTCCCGGTGCCCCGACACGTCCCTCCCCTCCCCAGGCATTCGCTACCCCCCTCATGCGCCACCTTCGCTTGCATGGAACATGCACTTGACCACATCATTGAACGCAAACGCTCCGAACTTCCACACCTAGCTGGGGATCCTCATGACTTCACTTGATCCTACTACCGTCAGAGATGTTTATGGATCTTAGCAGGACGTCGCCGCCTCATTGACTCCCTCTTGAATTCAGGACGGAGTTCTTGTTGTTCGTGTAGCGCCTCCGCTTCCTCCTCACCTGCCGCTTTCTCCCTCCTCCCTCTTCCCCACGCGCTGAGATCCACTCATACTCAGATCAGGCATGCTCAGGCTCGTGCGCGCAGGCCACTCACCCACTCAGTGTCGCTGACATTCATATTCATATGCACTCACTCAAACCACTCGCGCTCATATGTGCTCGTGCTATTGTAAGAGTCACATTCGGATTCACACGTTTTCGTACCGTGTTCACGTTCACTCATACTCAGACCACATTTGCTCATATACATATATATATAGTCATGGTAAGGTTAACCATGCCCAGAGGCAGGCGCGTAGACCCACTCACACAGACTGGCTGACACTCGGGTTCACTCACGCTTCGATTCGCTCACACCCGACGTAGCGTGCGTGGCATTTCGGCACCCCGGGTAGGAGCTGCCAGAGGGTATGACACGGGCCCGTTCGCGGCCAGATTGTGGCGATGTCTCGAACGGTTCGCTCGTTTGGCTGCTCAGTCTCCTTTCTTTTAAGGGCCGCCAGTCATGGTATCTGGGCACCTCCTGGGGGAGCCAGCATGGGATATGGCACGGGCTCGTTCGCGGCCAGATTGTGGGGATGTCTCGATCGGTTCGTTCGTCTTGCGGCCCAGGCCTCCTCTCCTTTGAGGGCCTTATGAGGTGATCACCGAGGTATAGCAGGTGTGGCATTTGGGCACTTCAGGGGCCGGAATAGCCGCCAGGCAGTATGACACGGTCCAGTTTGCGGCCAGATGGTGTGCATGTCAGGAGCTGTTCGCTCGTTTCGCGGCCCATACCTCTTCTTTTTTCCCCACATGCTTCGTGGGGTTCTGGTTTTCTTCCCTGCCGCGCCGCACCCGCGTCTCACCTCCCCCTCCGTCTCTCTTTCTCTCTCTCTCTCACACCATTCTTTTCCTCCTCCTCACAGCGCTGTTCAGCACAGCTCAGCTCAGCTCAGCTCAGCTCAGCACGGCACAGCTGAGCACAGCTCAGCTCAGCTCAACTCGGCACAGCACATCACAGCACAGCACAACACGGCACAGCACAGCACATGTCACCGCACAGTAGTACAGCACAGCACAGCATAGCACACAGGGCATTCTTTCGACGCCACAGGGGGTGCGCTTGGGGTGGGGGCCCTATGCGCAGCAGGCCCCCAGGGCGTGGCAGGGGTGGCATTTCCTGGGCGCCACAAGGGGGTGCGCTGGGGGTGGGGGCCCTATGCGCTGCAGGCTCCCAGGGCGTGGCAGGCGTGGCATTTCCTCGACGCCACAGGGGGTGCGCTGGGGGTGGGGGCCCTATGCGCTGCAGGCTCCCAGGGCGTGGCAGGCGTGGCATTTCCTCGACGCCGCAGGGGGTGCGCTGGGGGTGGGGGCCCTATGCGCTGCAGGCTCCCAGGGCGTGGCAGGCGTGGCATTTCCTCGCCGCCACAGGGGGTGCGCTGGGGGTGGGGGCCCTATGCGCTGCAGGCTCCCAGGGCGTGGCAGGCGTGGCATTTCCTCGACGCCACAGGGGGTGCTGGGGGTGGGGCCCTATGCGTTGCAGGCTCGCAGGGCGTGGAGGCGTGGCATTTCCTCGACAGGGGTGCCATGCGTTGCAGGGGTGCCTGGGGGTGCGTTGCGTTGCAGGCTCCCAGGGCGTGGCAGGCGTGGCCTTCCTCGACGCCAGGGGGTGCGGTGGGGGTGGGGGCCTATGCGTTGCAGGTCCCAGCGTGGCAGGCGTGGCATTGCCTCGACGGGGGGTGCGCTGGGGGTGGAGGAGGAGGTAGAGGAGGAGGAGGAGGAGGAGGAGGGAGGAGGAGGGAGGAGGAGGATGGAGAGGAAGAGGAGGAGGAGGAGGAAGGAGGAGAGGAGGAGGGAGGGGGAGGGAGGAGGAGGAGGAGGGCGAGGAGGAGGGGGAGGAGGAGGAGGAGGGGGATGATGATGAGGATGATGATGTTGAGATGAGGGATGAGGAGGAAGGAGGAGGAGGAGGAGGAGGAGGAGGAGGAGGAGGAGGAGGATGAGGAGGAGGAGGACGGGGAGGTGGGGCAGCAGCAACGGCAGCAACAGCAGCAGCTGCAGCAGCAGACGCAGCATCAGCAGCAGAAGCAGCAGCAACAGCAGCAGAAGCAGCAACAGGAGGAGGACACCGAGGAGGAGAAGGAGGAACAGCAGCAGAAGCACCGATGGTACACATGGGAAATAATATAGGTATGTGGGGTTTCTCGGTAGCGTAATTGTTGCGCGCTCTCTCTCTCTCTCTCTCTCTCTCCATCTACACCATCTATTTCGCAATAACGAATTTGTACTCTTGTGAGTGCACTGTTGATTCTCGGATCAAGCAGGTCTGCTCCCTTCTTTGTCTTGTCTTCGTCACTTAGTTGGCCCGTTGGGCCACTGGCTGAGAACAGTGTTGCATTTTGCTTTCTTCCACGTATCCAAAACAATAGCCTGGTGAAGAACCCAATCAGACGCAGTTGTGAGTACCGTCTTTGTGAGCAACGCAGTCGGTGGGGTTCCCTATAAGGCCACGCAACGCTGCCCTGGGTGCGGGAACCGCATGCGAACACCCCCACTGGGGCCTTCGGTGGAGCTCCCCATGGGGCCACGAAGCGCTGCCCTGGGTGGGGGAGAACGCTGCCCTGGGTGGGGGAACCGCAGGCGACCCCCCCCCCCACTGGGGCCATCGGCGGAGCTCCCTATGGGGACACGAAGCGCTGCCCTGGGTGGGGGAACCGCATGCGACCCCCCCCCAATGGGGCCATCGGCAGAGCTCCCTATGGGGACACGAACCGCCGCCCTGGGTGGGGGAACCGCATGCGACCCCCCCCACTGGGGCCATCGGCGAAGCTCCCTATGGGGACACGAAACGCTGCCCTGGGTGGGGGAACCGCGTGCGACCCCCCCCCCACTGGGGCCTTCGGTGGAGCTCCCTATGGGGCTACGAAACGTGTGAGAGGTGTGCCGAGAGCAGAGGCAAGGAGGGGGAGGAGGGAGGAGGGAGGGGGCAGCGGGAGGAGGAAGGGACGCGGGGCGCTGTCTCTTCAAAACGAGGACCCAACACCACAGGATGGTTGGGAACAAATGTACACAAGTTCAACGAGCGGCCAATGCTGGCGAAGCTTGCCTTTCCACTGCGGGCACTTTTTGCAGTCAGGCGCGACTGCGGGATTTCATCGTCCCTCAGGTTGAATTGACGGGCTGCGGCTTTCGGATCCGGTCTATGCGGGCACCTCCCTTTTCCAATCTGCCGAGTCTGCAGATTTTGTAGATAGCTTCGAGATGTGCCGCGTTCGAGCTACACTCTCTGCGGGTCAGGACAGTGGTAATCTCACTTTGCGGGCTGCCTTTTTGAATTGATGGCGCTGGTGGGTGTGTCATGCCAAGTGCTTCTACGTGACGACGGTCGGCATATTCGGTGCTGAATGTGATGCAGATGGGATGAGGTCCATGCTGGTACCAATCGAGAAGTTTCCAGGAGTTTAACGCATAAGTTACAATGCCATCTAGGCAAGAATCATCAACTTGCAGCGTTGGCCTTCCTGCACCTCTCCATCTGCGCATTTAGCTTTCGAGCATACCCTTTTTCTTCAGTGTGTTGTTCCCGAGATGGCCGTAGCTTCGCTTCAGAATAGCCCCCAAGCTGCTTCCAATATGCTTTGCTGTCCTTGTTAATTCGGTAGCAGTTGGTAGAAGTCGTGCCACATTTTCGTCATGAGGGGGATGTCATGTATGACCAATCACACGCAGCACATGCAGCTGGCATTTGTTTGTCCGCGAGGCTGGCGAGGCGAAAACAGCAGCATGCGTCGGTCACACTTCGATTCGCTGCGACAGGTTTTGTTTTCCTGTAGGTGTGCCATCTTGCGTTCCAAGCTATTTTGTTTGTTCGTTGACGTTGCCGGCACGGCGCTTCGCTCTGGTTCAAGGCGTGATTGCCTTCAGAAGAGACTATGGACTAGCGTGGGGCAGTAGACGCGAGGCAGCAGATGATAGATGCGCCCGTGGATATTGTCACTCGCGTGGTGGAGGGATGGGGTGGGAAGGCGTACTTACCAGCAAGGGGGATGCGAATGGGCGTGGGCATCACGGTGGCTCATTATGCCTTCCTTACTTGTCTTGAACAAGACAGGCTTTCGGACGCATGTCAAGGGTCACTGGCTCCTCCTCAACTTTGTCTGCAAACGAAGCGGCTCAGTGTCAATGGGTGGTATTCTTGAGGAATGTCTGGGGGGCTGCACTCCGACTTCGACTATTGACGCGTCCAAGTTCTCGCGTGCTCTCATAGGTTAGGGTTCTTGAACTGTAGCGCAGTGTGTCGAGCGATCTGTACTCCGTATGTGTCATAGTGACGTTGGTCTTCTAAATTTGAGTTGTTCTCGCTCCGCCTCAGCTCTCGGCAGCAATATCATAGATAAAGGAGGTCGATTGAGATTAATGGCGTTGAGACACTGAGAGTGAGAGTGATAAGCGAGAGAGGGAGGGAGAGAGAGAGAGAGAGAGAGATCGAATGATATTGAGAAATAGGGAGGGAGAGGGAGAGAGAGAGAGAGAGAGAGAGAAAAATAGACAGAGAGACATAGATCTATCCAGCTGCCCACGACAAGTCCCGCCACCGTGCCTGGGTTGTGGGTTATAAGCCTAGTGGATGTTCCTTGGATTCTTGTGGGAGGCCTCTCGGGGGCCTCTTGGATGCAGTTTTGAGGCATTTTCGGGGCCGTTTTAGGGCATCTTTGGGGCCTCTTGGGGGGCCTCTTTGGGGCCTCTTGGGGGCCTCTTGTAGACCTCTTGGAGCCTCTTGGGCGCCTTTTGGGGCTGGTCCTCGGGGAGGAAGGCTCGGATTTTCGGTTCGTGTTATCTCTCTGGGACCCCTTTTGGGGCGTCTGGGGGCCTGTTTGGGCCGTCTTGGGCGCCTCTGGGGCCGTCTTGGCGCGCTCTGAGGCTATCTTGGGGTCCTCTCGGGAGGACTCTTGGGCCATTTAGGGGTGGTCTTGGCGGCCCCTTGGGCCGTCTTGGAGCGTCGGAAAATCGAAAAGGCGAGAACGCCACAATTTTTCAAAAACGCAGGGGTGATCCACGATTTTTGCCTTTTGGGGCCCTCTTGGGAGACCTTTTGGAGGCCTCTTGTAGTGCTTCGGAAGCCTCTCGCGCTATCTTGATGCCATCTTGGGCGTCTTCGAGCGATCGTTCGGCGACCCGGGACCATCTTGAACCGTCTTGGGGGCCTCCTGCGTCGTCATGGAAGCCTTAGAGAGCCCCAGCGAGGCGCCATGGCCGCCCAGGGACCCCCGGGAGCAAGGCCGTTGCACGCAGCGAGGCGCTTCCCGAGGAGGTGGGGGCCCCTCAGAAGATTACAGAAACCCTGCCAGACAGCACTTGGCATTCTACCACGGTGGCAGATAGGAAACGCAGTGGGAAATATACAAACGAGGGAGAAAAAGTACAGCTCATTTCGACTCACTCCATGTGTAAATCTTTTGTTAGTTGCGGGATGCGATGCCGCTAATCCCTGTCAGGCTCTGTTACTTTGTCAGGTTGGTTTTGTCCTCATGACTGAAATGTTGATGATAGGACTCC
>CAUYUJ010002470.1:0-22500 GCA_963575745.1 Prorocentrum cordatum
AGGAGCAAGAGAGGTTAAAGGGGAAGGGGAAACCAGGGCATCCATACATCCAAGTCAGCCACGTGTCTGCAACCGGGATCGGGTAGCCCGACGGTCCAAAGAGGCGAAGAGTGGAACATTACATCCTACCCCGCCCTCGCCTCCCTCATTCCACACCCTCCCTCCTCATCATCCTCGTCATCCTCCTCACTCCTCCTCCTCCTCCCGCACTCATTACCCTTCTCCTCCTCCTCATCCGCCGTCTCGTCCTCCTCCCCCTTGTTCCTCCTCCTGCTCCTCCTCCTCCTCCTCCTTGCAAACAACTCATCCTGCTCCCGCGATCCTAATCCGCCTCCTCCTCCTCCTCCTCCACCTCCTTTTCCTCCTCCTCCACTCTTCATCCTCCATCAGAACTCCGCGAAAAGGACGACGACGATAGGGAGAGGAAGAAGGAGGAGCACGAGGAAGAAAATAATGAATGAAAAACTCATGGTGAGAAAGTCTAACGTTTTCGGAAAGGAAGACCTGAAAGTCGGGCAGCTTCTGCACCCCGCGGACATCGTTACGGAACAACCAGCGCACGATGCAAAGCGACACTGGCCTACCCTGGGATCCGACGCTGTCAACAAAACACAACATCGCAAAAAATCACGACCAGAGTCACAGACCCCATCTTCCCGACAAGGCTTTTAAGCCGGACCGATCCATGATGGTCCAGGAGCCCGAAATTGGATGAAAACGCCCAGTGTGATATGATCCTGGCGAAGGACCCAACCACATGCAGCTGTGAATACCGACGTTGTGTTAACTGCCTTCGGTGGAGCTCCCTATGGGCACGAAACGCGCGAAGGGTGCGCCGCTGCGGGCGCTGCCGCTGGGGCCTTCGGTGGAGCTCCCTATGGGGCCACGAAACGTGTGAGGGGTGTGCCACAATGAAGGGGAGGCGGCATGCGAGCCATGCTACTGGAGCCGCGAAACGTGTGAGGGGTGTGCCAAAATAAAGGGAGGCGCCATGCGAGCCATGCCACCGGAGCCTTCGGTGGAGCTCCCTATGGGGTCACGAAACGTGTGAGAGGTGTGCCAAAACAGAGGGGAGGCGGCATGCGAACCATGCCACTGGGGTCTTCGGTGGAGTTCCCTATGGGGCCACGAAACGTGTGAGAGGTGTGCCGAAGTGCAGGGGGGCGGCATGCGAACCATGCCACTGGGACCTTCGGTGGAGCTCCCTGTGGGACCACGAAACGTGTATGGGGTGTGCCGAAGTGCAGGGGGGGCGGCATGCGAACCATGTCACTGGAGCCTTCGGTGGAGCTCCCTGTGGGGCCACGAAACGTGTGAGGGGTGTGCCCAAGTGCAGGGGGGGCTGCATGCGAACCATGCCACTGGGGCCTTCGGTGGAGCTCCCAATGGGGCCACGAAACGTCTGAGGGGTGTGCCAAAGTGAGGGGGGCAACGGGAGGAAGGAGGAGCGGGAGGAGGAGGAGAGAGAGGAGATGAGGGGACGGTCTCTTCAAAACGAGGACCCAACACCACAGGATGGTTTGGAAAAATGCAAAGCCTGGATATGAAGGTACCTGCACCCCCTCCAATAGCGCGCAGCCAGGTCAAGGGGCAGGATTCAAAGGTACGCAGTCCGCGAACCCACCACCCGCCGACCCACGCCCAATACTTGCTCCGACCCTTGCCTCGTCCTTTGACGCTTGACGTAGCTCGCGGGGCATACATAAAATCGGAGTGAGGAAATGCGGGCCTGGGAGTGGAGCTGCGGCATATGTATCAAGCTGAGATGACTGGCCCAACATATCTGGAGATTCAATCCCGGAGGCAGAGAGGGAAAAAAAGGAGGAAGAAATAAGTCGAGATGAACGGTGCGTGTCTTGAAACCAGTCCGGGTGCGAATCTCGACGGTGCCAGGTGAACCCGTCTGTATCGCACGCGGCTTATCGCCCCCTCATCCAACGTTGCATTTCTGTTCGTGTCGTCTGCACCCTGGGCTTCGACCACTTCGCCAAGCTGAACCTCTGGGCCGTTTCTTGACAGTCCTGGGACAGGAGAATTGCCTCCAGGTTTCGACCACGTAGAAAAACCGGCCGTGGCCGACTTTTGCCACCTCGACCGGATACGAGGGTGCCTTGTCGTACGGCTTCGCCTTGGGGCACTTGGCGAGCTTTTCGGGCGGTGTGAACTTGGAGAGGGCGCACTGCGGTCTCAGCAGGATCTTCGACACGAGGCCGCTGGGAAACACCTCCACCCTCTGCTGCCCTCTGCTGCCACCCGCCTCGCCTCACATCCTCGCGCCGCGAAGACATCGTGGCCGAGTGCTTTTATGGCTGTGTTCGGCGACTGGGGTCCCTCACTGGGACCTGGGACCGTCAGAAGCCGACTCGAGATGAAAAGCGGCTGCCCACGAAGGGATCCAGATCTCCAGGGAGCCGCGCTGTGATAGAGTCACAGCACGCTTGGTGCCTGGGCCTGCCGCCAGTCTGTCGATCCAAGCCGAGCTGCAGTCCGCCACGCCGCCTTCGCAGGGGAGCTGCCCTCCTCCGTGCCCACTCCACTCCCCCCTCCGCTGCACTCCGCTCACGTCCACTACACTCCTCTGAGCTCGGCTCCACTCCAACCCGCTCCTCTGCACTCCGCTCCGCTCATCCTATCGCCTCTGCACTCCACTCCACTCCACTCCTCTCCTCCCTGCGCTCGTTCGAACGCCATCAGAGCGCCGACAGGGGCTCTGGTAGTTTTCTGTGGGCGTCCCCCTTACATGCAAACTGTTTCAGGTCGCACACCCCCTCTGGTGCCGCACTCTGACTCTCTTTTCGGCCTTTACTCCCAGACGGCTGCAAAATGTTCCAAGACCAGCCGAAGACGGCACAACGACTGCCCAAAGGCTGAATGCCCCCAAGACGCAACAAGAAGCCCCAAGAGACGCACGATCCAAGGAAACAATGGAAGGCCAAACTTGAGAACCGCGAACCAGGTAAGGAATGTAAGTAGTCCGTTATTATGGCATGACTGCCATGCGCTATACGCTCGAATTGGCATGATGTGGTACTCGGCTCGATGCTACTCTGGACTTTGCTGCGCGGAATGCTGTATTACGCCGAGTAGGGCGGACTGCGTGTTTGGTGTGAGACTTCGTCGCGAACCCTCGTCGTCATTATCGCCGCTAGGCTTCCGAAATGCCTCCCGAGAGATCACCACAAGCATCCAAGAGGCCTCTGACATACAACCAAGGCGCGGTCGCGGAATAGACCGAAGGGCCCCCTCGCGGGGCCATCAGGCTGCGCGGATTAGGCTTGCTGCTCCCTGCACCAGTTCCAGCTTTCCAATCATATCGTCCCACGTCCTACTTCCTCTTGCAAACTATTCAAGTCCGCGCGCGGAGGAGGCCGAAAACCGCACGACTAGCTTCCAACAATCATATCACCAGAAGTCCTGCGGGGCCGTGGGACACACAAAAATTTTGATTCGCGCCACCGAAACAATAAAACCTTGTAAATAACTCGATGTTCGCGTCCCCGATGTCATATCCCGTTGAAGTTATAGAAGATTCGGGTCCCCGAGGCCATAACCCCTCGTACATTACACGGTATGCGCATCCCCGAGGCCATAAACCCTCGTAAACTACGCCGTAGTCGCGTCCCCGAAGCCACACTCCTTCATGACTTATACCAGATTTCCAGCCCCGAGGGCCATACAACCCTCGTAAATGAAGCACTAGCTGCGTCCCCTCAGCCAGACTCGCTCATAAATTATGCAATAGTTGCGTCCCCGAGGCCTGAATCGCTCGTACATGCCTGATAGTTGCGCCCCCGAAGCCATAAACCCTTGCAAATTATGTTATCTTCGCTTGCCCGGAGCCATAGCCCATCGTAAATTGAACGACAGTCGCGTCCCCGAAGCCCAAATCCCTAGTAGATGACCCTTTGCTCGCGCCCCCGAAACCACAATCCTAGTCAAGTTGCACGAAAATTGCGCCCCCGAGGCCAAAACCCCGTGCCAATCATGCAATATCTGCGTCCCCGAAAACAATACGCTATATTCGCGTCCTCGAGGCCACGGTCCCTCGTAAATTACGCCCCCGGAGCCACAAACCCTTGCAGTAAATTACGCCATGCTCGCGTCCCCGAGGCAATAGTCATTCGAAAACTCGCAATATGTGTTTGCCCGAGGCCACGACTTTTCGAAAGACGCAATATGCGCTGACTCGAGGCCACGATCCCTCGCACATTACACAATACTCGCGTCTCCGAGGCCACGATCGTTCGTAAATTACCCCATGTTTGAGTCCTCCAAGCCACGACCCTTCGTAAATTACGCAGCAACCGCATCCCCACGATCATCTTCATCACCATCGATATCATCAACACCATCTCATCACCAGCGCCCGCAGCAGCATCATGCGCAAAATCTCCATCACCATGAGGGCGCTTACGCGCGGCCTTACGCGCAACCGTACAAGGGCAGCTGACGCGCCAATGTCGGCGCAGACGACCCCGCCTTTTTTGCGTCGCTCACCTTTTCCCGCAGGTCCCGGGCCCTCGCGACGGCTGGGGCGTCATCGAGGGCTGCACGCGCAAGCTGCTGCACACCCCCGGCAGCACGGGCGTGCGCGCCACCACGGCGGTCGTGCGCGTGACTTCGAAATGCCGGTTGGCTGTCCCCTTCGTGGAGTGCCTCCCCGCCTCCTTGGCCAAGCTCACCTTCTGGTGTGCCGCCCGCACCCGCTGCACTTGGCGAGACCAGCGGCGCTGGTGGGCCGAGCGCCTCGAGCTCCAGCCCGCCTTCGGTGCCTCATTCCAGGCCATCCGCCAGGCCAGCCGCTTCCCACGGCCGTCCCTCTTTGGCGGCGCGCACCAGGTGGTAGGGGGAGGGGGGAAGGCTTCTTAGCAGGCCGCTTCTTCGAAGGCGCCAGCCTGGCATCTACCCGGACAAGGCCCGCGCCTCATAAGAAGCAGGCGTGCTTCTAAAAGGCCTTCCCCCCTACCCCTACCCGGACAAGGCCCGCGCCTTCTAAGAAGCAGCCGTGCTTCTCAAAGGCCTTCCCCTCTCCCCCTACCCCCCCTCTGCGCGTGGCCGATCCAGGCCCTCCGCCAGGCCAGCCGCTTCCCACGGCCGCCCCTCTGGCGGCCCTGGGTGTCCCACCGCGCGGCGACCCTTCGCCCGGGTGGCTGCCCGCCTGGGCCCGCGCTGGGCCCAACCTCGCAGCCCTCGGGCGACGACCGCCGCGGCCGAGGCTTGGGTCGGGCATGTCCTCCTACAGGCGGATGTTGGAAGAAAAATGCAGCAAAATAGTCGAACAAAGACTCAACATTGTTTATCTAATATTTTCGTACCCAGACAATGTTTGACTACTTTTGAGCTTCCTCCTGTAGAGGAGCATGCTCTACTTCAGCCGAGGCCGCGGCTTCCTCGGGCTTCCCGCCCTCGCCGAGCGGGCGGCGCGTGCTCCGGGTCTGCCCCCGAGCCCAGCTTCTTCCGGGTCGCGCCCACCCAGGCAGGCGCGTGCCGCTACTCGCAAAGTAACTACTCGCAAATATCCGGAGGCAAATACAAGGAGGTTTTCGTCGGAAAGACCTAAAAAGAGGATTAAGCCCCACTGGGGGGCTCTTACGCCAGAGTGGGCCTCGGATTAAGCCGGATTAACCAGGATAAAACGGGATTAAGCGGGATTCAGCGGGATTCAGCTGGAATTCGGACCAGGGCAAAATCAGAACTTGCCCTCCCAGGAGTTGCATCCGAACAAATAGCCTGGAGCCGCCACGGGGGATCTACGGTCTATGACACCGAGACACGAATGCGTTTTTGAGACGTTTGCGAGTGGGCACTTTGCCCATCGTGGAACGCGCTCAGCGACCACGGGCCCCGCCACGACGAGGAGGGTTTGCTGGACAACGCCATCCAGGCGTCCTTTGAGGCCCCCCCGTGGAGCCAGTGGCGCCGAAGCTTGACGAAGCATCAAATTAGCCTCCTGTCGGCCTGACACGGAGGGACTGCTCGGGTCCCGACGCGCCTGGCTCACATTGAGGCCCCCTGCCCGTTCTGCGGGCACCTCGCCGCCTCCGCCCAGCACTTCTGCGCCGAGTGCCACCGCTTCGCCCCCGATCGCGCCGCTCTCGGTCGGGCCTACGGTGTCGTCGAGGACTGGTGGGCGGCTCAGCCCAAAGACGGCCAAAACAGGCTGGAGCACTACGAGCGCCGGCCCTACCACTCAGGAGGGGTCCCGGCCGCAGGTGATGTCGTGCAAGCTCGGGATCCACATCTTGGAGGCCCTGCCTCAGGGCTCCAGCTCTGCTCTGGCCCCTAGATGGGCCCACGGCTCGGCAGCGAGCGGCCGTAGGTCCTAACGGCGCTCTACCCCCGAAGCGGCGGCCGCGCCTCCTTCCCCCAGCCAGCCTCCTCACCCGGCTCAGCTGGGCGCGGCCTGGGCCGCCAACCGCCCCCCGCCCCGACGCCTGCCACCCGCTTGCCGACGGCGGCCCCGACGACCGCCCGCCGGCCCCCTTCCCGCCTGTGGTGGTATGCTGGTGGGCCGTACGCCGTGCACGCTTCAAAGCCGAACACGGGAGCTGTCTCCCGCTCTCTCGTGGCCCGGCCGCCGCTCCCGGCGGAGGCTGGAGACCCTACTAGAGAGGCCCCAGCCCCTGCCTCGTCCCACCTCCTCTCCTCTGTCTCCTCGTTGGGCTCGGAAGCGAGCGAAGCGAGGATGTCTCAGACGAAACGAGCTGGGACACCTGAGAATTTCAGAGTGTCTTGATGCGCAGGTCCTCTTGGCGGAATCAGTCCTTCCCACAACAAGACACGAGCCATCACGCCTGATGAAAGAAAAACGAGTGGTCATGGCTCATCTGTCCCACGACTCTGGTGAAATCTGGAACTGCAAGGATATTTCAGGTAAAATGGGTTGGACCACTTTTCGCGCGGCGTCTGGGAACTCAGAAACTCGGAGTCGCGAGGATGTCGCAGGCGAAGCGGGCCTGGCCGCCTCACAGCCTTGAGAATGTTTCGACGCGCGTGTCCCTCGGACGGAACCAGTTCTGACAGCAACAGTGCCCCCCGACACCGGCCAGGCAACTTAGGAACATTCCACATTTTGACGGGAACGAAAAAGACATTTCCATAGATGTGTACATATACATATACATGCACATAGAAATACCTTTACGACAACCCTTCGGGTGATAAGGAGGTTGTGGGGGGGGAAAGGGGGGGAACCAACATCTGACCCAATCGATCTCACTATCGATCTCACTCAACGGGACACCACGGGACACTACGGGACACTTGTCGATCTCACTATCGATCTCACTATCGATCTCACTCAACGGGACACCACGGGCCACCACGGGCCACCACGGGACACCACGGGACACCGCGGGACACCTCTCGATCTCACTATCGGTCTCACTATCGATCTCATTATCGATCTCGCTTTCGATCTACTATTCATCTCACTATCGATTCCACTATCGATCTCGCTATCGATCCCACTCGATCGTTCTCACTATCGATCTCACTATCGATCTCACTATCGATATCACGATCGATCTCACTATAGATCTCTCTATCGATCTCTCACTATAGATCTCACTATCGATCTCACTATCGGTCTCATTATTGATCTCACTATCGATCTCACTATCGATCTCACTGTCGATCTCACCACGAGACACCAGGGGACAACGACGGGACACCGGCGGGACACCAGCGGGACACCAGCGGGACGCCGGCGGGACACCGCGCGACACCCGTTGCAGGGCGGAGAACCTTTTGGTCCGGCCGCGGCCCAGCCACGACGGGACACCGGCGGGACACCAGCGGGACACCAGCGGGACACCAGCGGGACACCAGCGGGACACGGGACACCGCGCGCCACCGGTTGCCAGGCGGAGAACCTTTTGATCCATCCGCGGCCCAGCCACAGGAGAACTTCCTCTCCCCCGCCCACGCAGCTTCGCCTCGCCCGCACGCACGGCACGAACACGAAACCGAAATCCATTTCCTGGTAGGGGGGCTCTCTGTTCCACTTCGATCTCACCCCCCTACCTCCCATATAAAAATGCATATATGGGCGTGTGTATATGTATATATATATATATATACAAGACTGCAGTGGCGCCTCGCGCCATGCACCTTGGTCCTTGAAGTTTGGTATGCCGGCGAAATAGCAGGAAGGTCAAGCCGACAATTTAGCGATAACTCCTTGTTGCCTTTTTCGGCATCGCCGCTATAATGATGTTATTCGTTATCCTTTCTCCATGATTATGCTTCCTTATTTTCGCCATACCCTGCGCACACTCCCCATCCTCCTTAGCTCTTTTTTGCTGAGGCTCCTCCTTGGAGAGCCTCTGGGGGCCTCACAAAAGTTGTTTCGAGCTTTCTTAAGGCCTTATGGAGGCCTCCTGGGCGTATTCTGGGGGCCTCCGGGGGCTTCCTTGGGCCACCTTGCCTCCAACCGCGGTCTCCCTGAACGACCGGGTCACGCTTCGGAATGCTTCGGAGGGTGTCTTTGGGCCATATTGGGCGGCCGCCATGGGGCTCTCTGAGGGCCATCTTGGACCCGTGTTGTGCCGTTTTGGGGCTCTCTTGGACTGCCTGGAAGCCCTTTCGGATGGTTGTGAGGCGATTGGGGAGCCCCCCAGGCGGCTTCGAACGCCCAGAAGACCGCCGTCTTGGAGCGTCGGAAGCCGAATAGAGGAGAACCGCAGACTTCACCAAAAACCAACAGAAAATCAATGATTTGTGCCTCGGGGGGCCTTCTCGGGAGTGCTCTTGGAGGCCTCTTTGGGGCCGTCCTGGAGGCCTCTTGGGCCATCTTGAGGTCACGTCGGTCACTCTTGGAGCGCTCTTGTGCTGTCTTGGGGGTCTCTAGGACGTCTCCGATGACCCCCCTGATCGCCCTAGGTGTGCTGGGAAGGCTTGGCAAAATGCCCTGCGAGGCCCGGGGGCCGCTTCGAGGCCCGTCTGGAGGTTCCCAAAGCCCCAGATCCCGGGAGTCCCGTTTTGGGGGGGGATGGGTTTTCCCCCCGCCCGGGCTTGTAAAACTATGTGAAGAGGAATATGTATACAAGACTGCGTTGGCGCTTCGCGCAATGCACTGCACCTTGGTTCCTCACCATGCAGGCAGAATAAAAGAGAGGTAGATCAATCAAAACAGCGATCGTTTTTGCAGTTTTCGCCATCACCGTTACCAGATTGTTGTTCCTTCTCGTTACCTCACATGTCCCCTTCCTCTTCCTCTTCCTCGTTCTGGCCTTCATTGTACCGCAAACCCTTCCCCATCCTCCTTAGATTTGTTTGCGGAGGCTCCTCCGAGGCGAGCTTCTGGAGGACCTCGCGAAAGCTTTTCAGAGGCTCCTTGGGCGCCTCTGGAGACGTCTCTGGCACCTTTTGGCGGCCTCTGGGGGGGTCCTCGGGCCACCATGCCGCGAACCGTGGTCTGGGGTCACGGTTTGGAAGACCGAATAACCGAGTAGCCCAAAATCATTCCAGAAACAATGGAAAATCAACGTCTTTTGCATTTCGAAGACCTCTTGGGGGTGATATTTGAGCCGTCTTCGGGCGTCTGGCGGGTGTCCAGGGCCGCTGAAGGCCTTCTGGGATCGTCTTGTAGGTCTCTTGGGACCGCCGCCACCCGTTTGCACGGGTTTCTAGGGACTTCCAGAGGCCCAGAAATCTCGCGGGACCCTCGGAGGTGGCGTCCAGGAGCCCTGGGCGCCGGGGATCCCGTCTCGGGGGGGGGTACGCAGGGTCCCAGCAAGGGATTTAGAACTGCGAGGCATGGGAACGTTCCCAAACACATCAATTTGGCGACGGGCAATGGCAATGCTGAAGATATCAATGGTGATGATATTATGCCAAGGGCTGTGTTGTGTGTGCTGCTCTCTGCTGTGACGCGCCGCATAGTGACGTGCCAAGGACGCGCCACGCAGCGTGCCAGTGGAAGTGCCAGGGGGCGCGCCAGGGGACATGTCGCGTTCTGTGCCGTGTGCTATTGCATTGTGGGTCAAGCCGTCGTTGACGTCAGAATCCTGACCGAACTGATTTGGATCTTAAGTTCGAGCTGTCTGAACGCATAGCTCGGGCTAGTTGCAATCGAAACGCGCGAGGCGCTCGACCAGCTCGAGCTCAAGATCCGATTCAGTTCCGCAGCCCTCGCTCGAGGCGCCCTCACAATTTGCTCAGGCGTTGTGCCAGACGGCCACATGTTGAATATCTCCGTGTAGCCTGGACGCGTGAAGACGTGGTTCCAGCTCGGGACAACCATGCTTGATACCCCCCTGGGCGGCCTGGACACGTGAAAGCACGTGGTTCCAGCTCGGGGCAACCATGTTAGATAACGCCCTGGGTGGCCTGGACACGTGAAAACACATGGCTCCAGCTCGAGACCACCATGTTAAATAGCCACCTCAGTGGCCTGGACACCTGAAAACACGGGGTTCCAGCTTGGGACCACCATATTAGATATCCACCTGAGTGGCCTGGACACGCGAAAACACGGGGCCCCTGCTCGGGACCACCATGTTATAACTGGGAAATCTGGAAAATCACCCGCCGAAGAAACTGTGTGAGGTCATGACACATATGGTGCCGGTGCACTGATTTTGCCTGGTTCCTGTGGGCCCCCCACGCTGGGGGCCCCCCTGACGACCCCATGTAAAATACCCGCCCTGCGTGGCCTGGGCAAAAGAAAATACGTGGTTTCGGCTCGGGGCCATGGGGCCATCATGTTAGATGCCCATTCTGGGTGGCCTGGACACATGAAAACACCTAGATCCAGCGAGGGGCAAGAGGCAACCATCTTGGATACCCCCCTCTGGGCGGCCTGGATACGGAAAAGCACGTGGTTCCAGCTCGCGACCACCCTGTCAGATGCCCCTATGAGCGGCCTGGACACGTAAAAACACGTGGTTCCAGCTCGGGACCACAACGTTGGATATCCCCTTTCTGGGTGGCCTGGACACACGAAAACACGTGGTTCCAGCTCGGGACCACAATGCTCGATATCCCCCTCTGGGTGGCCTGGACAAGTGAAGACACGTGGTTCTGGCTCGGGGCAACCAGGTTAGATACCTCTCGGGGCGGCCTGACCCTTTGAAAACACGTGGTTCCAGCTCGGGACCACCATGTTAGATACCCCAGAAAGGGGAAATCTGCAAAATCACCCGCCGAAGAAACTGTGTTATGGTATGACATATCTGGTGTCGGCATGTTGATTGTGTCTGGCTCTTGCGGGCCCCCCAACCTGAGGCCCCCCAGGCGACCACATGTCAGATACCCCCCCCCCGTGAGCGTAAAAACACATGCTTCCAGCTCGGGGCAGCCATGTTAGATACCCCCCTGGATGGCCTGGACACGAAAAAACACGTGACTCCAGCTCGGGACCACAATGCTAGATACTCCACTGACTGACCTGGCCTCGTAAAAACACCTGGTTCCAGCTCGGGACTACCATGTTAGATACCCCATAAGGGGAAATCTGCAAAATCACCCGCCGAAGAAACTGCATCAAGTTATTGCATCTGGTGTCGTTTGCTTGATTTTGTCAGGCTCTTGTGGCCCCCACCACACCCTGGGGCCCCCCAGGCGACCACATGTCAGATACCCCCCGTGGGCGAAAAAAACATGTGGTTCCAGCTCGGGGCAACCATGGTAGATACCCCCCTAGGTGGCCTGGACACGCGAAAACAGGAGGCTCCAGCTCGGGAACACAAGGTTTGATATCCCCCTGGGCAACCTGGGCATGTGAAAACAAGCATTTCGCCTGAGGTCCTCTGAATCCTGGCCCTCAGGAGAATAGCATTCTATCGGAACAAGGCAAGCGTTTCCCTAGAAAAATCTTCAGCACATTCTGCAAAACAAACGTTTTGCTCGAGACATCCGCAACAAACGAAAATGTTCATTCTCCTTGAGAAAAAAAGAATAGGATCTACCCCCCCCCCCCCCGGCGTTATCAATACCCCTTTCGGGTAAATCATATATGATTCTGACCACATGTCCATCCGAAACATGAATTTACACTATCCCAGGGGGGCGGTATCCCCCCCCCTTGAGGGTCCCTTGTAAAAAACACTATGCGGTGATATTTTTTGTTCTAGCATAACACTTTTTCGCAAATCCCTTGCAGAAAAAGGGGACGATGTGCACACGCGCGCGTCGTCGCGCGCGCATGCCGAAATCCTTCAAAAACCTTCGGTGCCGGAAGGATGTCGCAATCGAGGTTCCAAAAAACATACAAAAACACAGGGTTTCGCAACACTGATTTGCTAAAAAAGATTCCGCGCGAGCTCTTGCGAAATCTTAAGAAAACCATAGGTTTTTCAAGATTTTCACGAAATGCTATTAAACGGGCTTCGCGCGCGCGCATGTCGAAATTTGTCGAACGCCCTTGCGCGTGTGCCGTCGCGAGAATCCTCTGCAAAAAATGGGACGAAGTTCAGACGCGCGCGTCGTCGCGCGCGTATGCCGAAAACCTTCAAAACCCATCGGTTTCGGAAAGATTTCAAATTCGTGTGTCCAAAAACCTAAAAAAAACACCAGGTTTCGCAACACGGATGTCGTCGTCGTCGCCGTTGTCGTTGTCGTCTTCCCTCCTCCCTCGCCGTTGTCGTCGTCGGCGCCGCCGTCCTTCCTCCTACTTCGTCGTTCGCGTCATCGCCGTCCTCCCTCCTCCCTCGTCGTTGTCGTCGTTGTCGTCGTTGTCGCCGTCGTCGTCCTTCCTCCTCCCTCGTCATCTTCGTTGGCGACGTCGTCGTCGTCTTCGTCGTCGTCGGCGTCGGCGTCGTTGTCGTCGTCGAAGTCGTCGGAGACGTCGTCGGTGTCGTCGTAGTCGCCGTCGTCGTCGTCGTCGGCGTCGTTGACGTCGTCGTCGTCGTCGTCGGTGTCGTCGCTGTCGTCGTCGAAGTCGTTGGAGACGACGTCGGTGTCGTCGTAGTCGGTGTCGGCGGCGCCGTCGTCGTCGTTGTCGCTGTCGTCGTCGGCGTCGGCGTCGTGGCCAAATGTCATGTGGTACGTACCGTCACGGTCTTGTCTTAAGAGGTCTTGCGACCAAGTTGCGGGTGGGAGGGTGGGATGTTTGCACGAGCAGTGGAGAGGACAGCTTCAAGACGGTCAAAGATTAACTTCACCATATGTTTCATCAATCGGAATTTCGAAAACCAAAATTTCGCTCGGGATATCCTCAAAATTTAATCCAGCGGCCCTACGCGAGCTCGTTATTTATCGCACACTAGTCCACCGGCCCTACGTAGAGGAACTTGGGACAGCTTTACCAACTAAAAGAGAACCCTGGGCTCATGCCCTCTCCGAGATATGTATCAAAAAGGGAATGTGTGGTTATCACTGGCTCTCTAACTGCTTCCCCATTTTTACGCGATCCGCGAGCTCATGTAACCATTTCCATGCCCCCCTCCTCGGCATCAGCCGGGGGCTTGTTGTAGTCCTCCGGCGCTTTCGGGTCGAGGAAGCTCAAATCCAAATTTGCACCTCACTGTTCGACACGAGGGACGCGTGGCAGAAGCAGCTGGCAACGACGAGGGAGTGCGCACGGAGAGACAGAGACAGAGACACTGGCTAGACGGGGACACGGCCAGGGACGAGGACAGAGAAAGAAGCAAAAACTGGATGGAGGAAAAAAGAGAGAGGGGGACAAAGAGACGGACGAAGAGATGCAGACGGTTACGCAGACGGAGACGCTGGAGGGAGCAACAGAAGCGAGCAGGGGAATGGAGCAAGAAAGAGGTGCGAGCTGCGTGCCCCCGCCACATGCCTACCATCTGACATCTTACACCTCTTGCCCCTCGCTTCCCAGTGCGTCAAACCCTCCGCAACTCAATAAAAAGTCAGGCGTCAAGTCGGAAGCACACTCCCCCCGCACGGCTGTGACCCTGCCGCCCCGGCCTCTTTCCTGGGCGGGGTGCGGGGCACAGGCCCCGATTGGCGATGAACGGGCGATTGGGGGTCGATGCCCCCGCTGGGCCAGTACCCTGAACCCTCCTCCTCCTCCTCCTCCTCCTCCTCCTCCTCCCTCCTCCCTCCTCCCTCCTCCCCTCCCTCCTCTCCTCCCTCCTCCCTCCCTCCTCCTCCTCCTCCTCCCTCCCTCCCCCTCCTCCCTCCTCCCTCCTCCCTCCTCCTCCCTCCCCTTCACTCCTCCCTCCGCTCCCTCCTCCTCCTCCTCATCCTCCTCCTCCTCCTCCTCCTCCTCCTCCTCCTCCTCCTCCTCCTGCGCCAGTCCCCTGAACCCTGTCGTTGTCCTTGAACCGAGACACCCGACAACGTGATGTCTAAACCCGCGGCCCCACGAGGTACCGACTCCTTCCCCCAGGGGTTCTTTTATCCAGGATCCATGTTGGGTGGTCCCAGGTCCCGAAAACAGCCCCAAATGGCCGGCATCGAGGGAAAATCTCGGATCGCATCGTCTGGGATCTGTGTATATCAGCCAGTGTTGACTCCAAATAGATTAGACGACTCAAATCAAGGAATCAGAGAAATCAAGCATGCTTGGAATCCGCAACTCAGCAAACAAGCAAGCGTGCACGCAAGCGCGCAAGCAAGCAAGCAAGAAAGCGTGCATGCGCGCAAGCAAGCGCGCAAGCAAGCAAGCAAGCAAGCGCGCAAGCAAGCAAGCAAGCAAGCAAGCAAGCAAGCAAGCAAGCAAGCAAGCAAGCAAGCAAGCAAGCATCGGAAACATAGGCATAAGCATAGGCATAAGCATAGGAGCGCTCAGAGGTGGTGCATAGGCGTAGGCATAGGCATAGGCATAGGCATAGGCATAGGCATAGGCATAGGCGTAGGCACAGGAGCTCGAGGGGAAGCATAGGCATAGGCATGGGCATAGCCATAGGACGTAGGGGGGGGGCATAGGAATTTGGGGGGGGCAACGGACCAATTAGTAAGGTTTGAGTTAGAACTCCTACAGGGCAAGCCTATTTGGAGAATGTCAAAGTGAAGGGGCCGAACGGTCTTAGACCATCCCTGGGTGCGTGCCTCAGATGAACCTCCGCAATAAAGATTATGTTTTTTGTTTTCTGTTGTCGTCGTCCTCGCTCGAAACCCACCCGCGACACACCCGCGACCCGCCCGCGACCTACCCGCAGCCCACACGTGTCCCGCCAGCAACGCCCGCGACCCACCCGCGACCGACCCACATTGCTGTCCCGAAAAACCGGCGCCGGGCCCGTCGGGTAATAGGTACAAAAAAAATCGGCGCCTGCGGCGGGCTTTTTGGGAGCCTCGCAAACTGCCGACGACCACGCTGCCAGCTCACTCGTATCTGCAACTGCGGCGGCTATGAATATGCCGCTCATGTTTAACACCAGGAATAGGTACAATACCCACAAGCAAATTTTGCCCAAAACCGACAGCGGCCGCGGCTGGGCAGGCGGCCTTCTGCCTCGAATGGACAGTGTCCGCGGCGACACCGACACCAAGTCCTCTTCAAGATGAACCAGACATGCTCTCGGTCTGCGTAACCTGGCGGCGCGCAAAAGGGGGTGGGGGGAGGGGGGAAGGCTTCTTAGAAGCACCCTGCTTCTTAGAAGGCCTCGGCCCTACGTCTATAGCGAAGGCCCGCGCCTTCTACGAAGCAGGGGTGCTTCTAAGAAGCCTTCCCCCCTCCCCCACCCCCCTCTGCGCGTTGCCGAGTCACGATTCCTTCCGTACCCATGTCGATCGTGTCGAGCAAAGGCGGCGGCCGGCCGGCGGCGGCCGCCGCGGAACCGAACACGCTGATCTCGCTCGCCCGCGCCGGCGTCGGCCCGGCGACGCCCGCCGCGCCGGCGGCCGCCAGCCACTCCCGCCGGCGGGCACCTCCGCGGCCCAGCACTGACCCAGAGGGCGGGAGGGGCAGCGGGAGCTGTGGTGACCTCCCCTGAAAGGGGCCCTGGGACACACAAATAAATAGACACAGATAACAGGATTCCCCATATTCTCCTATATGTTCTGGGTTTTGTATTCCCCCCCACTTCCCATATTTTCCCATATTTTCTGGGGGATCGACGATTACTTGTGTCTGTGTACTTTTTTCCCTCCTGACCCCCAGCTTGCCTCGCCTCATGGAAGAACCGCCGGCGAACGGTTTTCTTGGACGGGTTCTGGGCTGATAGTAGCTATCATGATTGTAACGACTGGGTACCCTTCCAGCAGCCCCTGCCAACTCCCTGGCAACCTCTACCAACCGTTCGATGAGCCTGGCATCGTACGTGCAACCTTTGTGAAGCGTCAGCGGCTTAGCTTCGCGTGGGCAGCCCATTCCCAAAGCAGGTAAATGTCTAGATGCTGGTATGCTGATATGCTGATGTCCCAGCTAGCGCAGCTCAGCTAGTGGTATAGTAACGCTTGGTAAGGTGCGGAACTGGGCTGGCAACGCATTGGCTAACCACTTTCAAAGTGTGTGAAACTCTTCAGCTAAGCCACGCACTCTCTTAACTAACATTGTTAGCTAACCTACTAGCTTTGATCTGGTTAGCGTGGTTAGCTACCCTGGTCAGACCAGCGCGCTAAGTTACCTAACATGTAGTACCGCTTGAGTAAAATCGTTAGCAAGCCGATGCAAAGTTGACCCACACCCCACGCGGTAAGCTGTGCTATGGAGTTAGAAGCGAACACGTTGACAAGGATGTAGCACCCCGTTGTAAGAGATCGTAAAGCGTGCAACCGCTTGCAATGGTGTTCAAATCGGCCGCCCTCCCAAGACTCTTCATTGCCAGGAGGAGAAGGCGGAGGTTCCTGGGCCCTGGGGCCGTCACTGAACAGGGCGGCTAAGGCAGGGATCGGCGGCGAGGACAGGCCTCCAGGAGGCCCAGGAGGATAGAAAAACGCCAGGGAGGACAGCCGTTGCCTCGACAGGCCCTCCACCCAAAGGAAGGGAGAGAAGGAGGGAAGGGGAAGGAGGAGGAGAAGAGAGGAGGAAGGAGAAGGAAGGGAGGGAAGAGGGGGAGGAGAAAGAGAAAAGGAGGAACTAGGGAGGATAGACTGCCGTGCATCGCGTCCCGTGAAAGGGGGAACGCAACCCCTTCTTGGAGCCAGAGGACACAAAGCCGCGCCGCGGCGCCCTCTTGGTTCCTGCCTGCCCCCCGGCAGCCAAGCGATCCACTGCAGCCACGACTTTCCACAGCGAATCCTGGGACGGCAGAGGGAGGCCACATACCCCATACCGAGATGGCCTCATACCCGCGAGGACCCCCCCTGTCTTCAAACGCACGGCAGAGTGCTTGCCATGGTCCGCCTTGTGGATCCCTGGCGCCACCAGCGCCGTCGAGAGGAAGTTGGCGACCTGCGCGCTGCCAGCCTGGCTCCCCCGTGGGTACCCCGACCCCGTGAGCCTCCAGCGCCGCCGAAAGGAGGCCAGCGAACTACTCCAAATTGTCGGCCTCCTGCACACCGTTTTTCTTCAGATTGTGGCCTCCGCTTCGCGCGTCGACGCCGTCGAAGCGCACGGCACCGTCGCCATCGTAGGTAGTTGCCATCCTTGGGGCGCCCGCGTTTCACAGCCATTTTGCACTTGCCCTTACGGTCGTCCGAACGTCACCTCTGCCTGGAAGTCCAGCTGGTTCAACCACCCGCGTGAATCCGCACGGCTCGCGAAGAGCTGCGTCCCACCGTCCACGGGCGCGATGAAACAGAGCCTTTTTCTCGAAATAGCCGGCGGGGTTCCCATGCTCCAGCGACTGTGCTTCGCCCGCGCCACACCCCAAAGTCGACCGCCTCGTTGGTGAACTCCTGCCCCTTGTCGGCCTCGCTGATATTGTCGACGTAGGTCTGCAGCGTCACCCGCTCGGAGCCGTTGGCGTTCCCGTAGTTGTATTCGCTCGGCTCGTCGCCGTCACTGATGGTGGTACACACGTCCTTCAGTCATCTGGGCAACTTGTGATTCACAAATCCGCGGGGGGCGCACGTTCTACAAAATACTTCGCCTGCTCGGGCGAATCCCGGGGTGGCGCCCGCCTGTTTAAGATCAACGGGGCGGCGCCGGTGATTAGCGCCGACGCCCAGCCGCCAACGAGGGGCAACGGGGGGGGGGTTGGAGGCAAGGGCGAACCAGGGCGCCCCCTTTTCTGTCGAACCGGTGCGGGCCTGCGGGCAAGGCGGGCTAGACGAAAGTAAGTCGCAGCAAAGGGAGGATTTGCCAAGCAACTCACATCGCCGATTTTCCAAGCGCCTCCTGGATCCGAAAGCGGCCATGCGTCGAGGAGTGGCCCTTCGGCGGGGCGACCGAAAGCAGCTGCGCGCAGCAGGCTTTGCACCCCCCCCCTTTCTTTCCCCAGCCCTGCGTCCGACCCGAGCAAGGCGGGTAGTCGTCCTCCCCCCCTCTGTCGCGGTCGTCGTCGCCGCCGTCCCCCGCCCTGTCTGCGCCCATTTCCAGCGGCCGCTCTCTTCGTCGTTCGGGCCCGAGAGTCACGGTTCCTCCTCTTCGTCGTCTTCTTCTTTTTCCTCCTCCCCCCTCCCCCTCCTCTCTCCTCCCTCCCCCTGGCGCGCTCGGCATCGCGCCCCGCGGGGTTTATTCATCAGCCCCGGGGGGGGAGATGCGTCCTGGCTCTTAGTCACAAGCATCATTGACGCGCTCACCGTCCACTCGAATGCTCGGGACGACTTGCAGCGCAGCTTGGTATTCGCGTCCTTCTTCGCTGGAGCGCCAGCCGCATGCCATGGAACCTCATCCTTCTGGCAGGTGCGCGGGGCACCCGCGCCACGTCGTACGGCACGTTATGAACCTTGTTATGTTACATCTATCGATATCCCTATATTGTTGTTTCTCTCTCTCTCTCTGCCGTCCCTCGGCTCGAGAGTGCCCTGCACTCATAGCGTAGCCGCGACGCGAAGCGCCCCGCTCTGGAGTCCCGACTCCAGGCCTCGCGAGACCGGAACCGCGCCAGCAGCGCGGTACTGATTTGCGTCTCCTCACTTCCACAGTGCGATTGCCGCCATGGCCCCCCTGGCTGCGCCAGGCCGCCACCGCACTTTCACGTCTCACCATGCTGTACTACCTGAGCTGCCTGGCCTTGTTACTGAACATAGGCACCAGGACCTTGTCTTCCGCGTGCCCGTCCTGCACGGGCGCGACCCCCCAGTACCACCTGGACACGCCCCACACGTGCCGCGTGCGGATCTTCACGAAGATCTACGTATACTCGGGCACGACGTGTTCCACCTGCGCGCCGAGCTGCGCGCCTACCGAGCCGACCTCCGCGCTCACCTACCAGGCACCGACGCCAACACAGACGACTCCGTCCAGCACCTGCTCACCTCGGTACGGCCAGGTATCCAGGGGGGGGTCGGGCTCCCGACTGCTGAGGGTGACGGTGCTGAGTGCGGTCGGGCTGTTCCCACGCCTGCCGTCGTCGCGCCGTGCGTGACAAGCAGTCGGCCCCCAACCTCCCCCCGAGAGCGCTCCCGCGGCACCGGAGGCACCGCTCTCAACTTCATCGGCATTATCTTGCTGAACTTCGGGTACGGCCTCGGCTCCACCTTCGGCATCGCTCTCGGCACCGTCGGTACGGTCTTGCGTACCATCGGCAAGGGCACCAGGAGCGTCGTCAAGCACATCGTCGACTCCGCCGGCACGGCGGGCCCAGCCCGCCCCACAAGGGCCGTCAAGGTCGGCTACGCGTTCTTCGGCGTCCTCGGCTCCGCCTGCGGCTTCAAGGGCACGGCGGGCCTGGCCCGCCCCAAACGGGCCACCATCTCGGCCGTCGTCATGCTCGTCCTTGCATCGACCTCAGCATCGCCACCAGCACTGCCGACCGCATCGACGCCAGCCTCGACGGGCCTTTCAACATCCTCTGTCCTGACGCCTCGCCCAGGGCCGTTGGCGAGGGTGCTGCCTTCAGGTGCACCTGACGCTAGAGGGGCCGTCCTGTCATGCCATGACCCGTCCGCCTTGCCGACACCAGCGTCTGTGCCTATGACCCCATCGACGTCAACATCGACGTCAGCATCGTCCTCGGCAGCCTTCACGCCCACGTCCACGACGGACCAAACCCCAGCTCCGCAGACAGCATCGACGCCAGCTCTGACGACGGCACTGCAGTCAGCCTCGACGCCAGCGAGGGGTACGGATTCGGCACCATCCTCGCCCCCTCCCTCACCCCGCCCCGCAGGAGGAGGAGGAGACGACGACGACCACGACGACCTTGACGACGCAGTACCGGCGCCGGCGCCGAGGTCAGCATCGACGCTCCCACCGACGGCAGAAACGACCACAGTTTCGCCGACCCCGACGGCAGCATCGACGGCGGCGAGGACGGCTCCGACGGCAGCACCGCTAGCATCGCTAGCATCGTCAGCTACGATGGCAGCATCGTTAGCACCGCCGGCTCCGACGTCAGCATCGTTAGCATCGTCGGCTCCGACGGCCGCATCGACGGCAGCGACGGCGGCTCCGCCCGCAGTTTCACAGACTCCGACGGCGGCATCGATAGCATCGCCGGCTCCGACGGTAGCATCGACGGCAGCGACGCCACCACTGCCAGCGGCGGCTCCGACGTCAGCATCGACGGCAGCGACGCCAGTACTGCCAGCGACAGCTCCGACGGCCGCAAGAGACGTCAGCACCACAATCAGCCACTCCTGCGCTCCCTGTATGGCCACTCGCTCGGCGGCGCCTTCAGGCCCGCCGAAGCCTGGTGACCTACAGACCTCTCCTCGGCATCATCGTCTCTCAGAGTTGCAGCCAGCTTCGACGCCAGCTCCGACGTCCGTATCGAGGCCAGCACCGACGCCAGCCCCTACGACAGCACCGCCAGCGTCAACACCCACGCCTGCGCCTACGCCGGTACCTACGCCAGAGTTGCAGGCCGCATCGACGCCAGCTCCGACGTCTCCATCGAGACCAGCACCGACGACAGCTCCTACGCCAGCACCGCCAGCGTCAGCACCTACGCCTGCGCCTACGCCCGTATCCACGCCAGAGTTGCAGCCAGCGTCGACGCCAGCTCCGACGTCTGCATCGAGGCCAGCACCGACGACAGCTCCTGCGACAGCACCGCCAGCGGCAGCACCCACGCCTGCGCCTACGCCGCTACCCACGTCAGAGTTGCAGCCAGCAGCGACGCCAGCTCCGACGTCTGCGCCAGGAGGACCCCGTGGGGTCCAGTACCAGACTTTTGGTCCGAAACCCAGAATTTCGGGACCAAACTCAGGTTATGGCCTTTTCCGTGCAGCTCCTACGCCAGCACAGCCAGCGTCAACACCCACGCCTGCACCCATGCCGCTACCCACGCCAGAGTTGCAGCCAGTACCGACGCCAGCTCCGACGTCTCCGTCGAGGCCAGTACTAACGACAGTTCCTACGACACCACTGCCAGCGGTAGCACCCACGCCTGCGCCTACGCCGATACCCACGCCAGAGTTGCAACCAGCCTCGACGCCAGCGCAGACGTCTGCATCGAGGCCAGTACCGACGACAGCTCCTACGCCAACACCACCAGCGTCAACACCCACGCCTGCGCCTGCGCCGGTACCCGCGCCAGAGCTGCAGCCAGCTCCGACGCCAGCTCCGACGTCTGCATTCATCTTCGACGGTGATGGGGACGGTTACGACGACGATGGTGACGTTCACTGGTTGCCCGTGGCTGCGTCGTCGTCGACATCGAGGCCAGCACCGCCTGCGCCTACGCCGGTACCCACGTCAGAGTTGCAGCCAGCATCGACGCCAGGTTCGACGTCTGCATCGAGGCCAGTACCGACGACAGCTCCTACGCCAGCACCGCCAGCGTCTGCACCCACACCTGCGCCGGTACCCATACCAGAGCTGCAGCCAGCTCCGACGCCAGCTCCGACGTCGGCATCTACGGCAGCACCCCAGACGGCCTCCACAGCGGTATCCACGACAGCACCCATGACTGCATCCACGGCGGCACACACGGCCGTGGCCCCCGCGCTCACGTCCGCACCGACGCCAGCATTGACGACAGGGTCGGCCTCAGCATCGTCGGCACCGACGGCGGCATCGACGACGAGATCGACGCCATCAGGCACACCCACGGCTATTGGGGCCGCCATGCCACGCCGTATCATGTCCGCCACGTCGACACCTACGCCTGCGCCACGGCCCGCATCGACCCCAACAGCGACGTCAGCACCGACGACCGCATCGACGCCTGCCTCGACGAGCCCTCAGCCATTCACTGTCCTGACGCCCCGCCCAGGGCCGCTGGCGCGGGTGCCGTCTTCAGGCGCACCCTACGCTAGTGGGACCGCCATGTCATGTCATGACACGTTTGCCTCGTCGATTTCATCGTCTGCGGCACTGTCTGCATCGACGACAACATCGACGACAGCACGGACGGCAGCTGTGACGGCCGCATCGGCAGTGCCAGTTTTCGGGCGGCCGCCCACGGCGGCAGCCATGTCAGACTCACCGGCGGCATCATCGTCGATGTTAGCACCTACGCCCACGACTACGGCGCCACCAACACCAGACCCGCACGCAGCTCCGACACCAGCGACAGCGCCGGCCCCGAGTGCAGCCGAGACGTCAGCACCAATGACAGCAGCTCCGACGCCAGCATCGGCAGTGTCAGC
>CAUYUJ010002470.1:30000-35000 GCA_963575745.1 Prorocentrum cordatum
CTACAGGACGAGGTGCCCGAACGCCTCACGCAACGAGGAGCCCGAACGACTCACACCAGGACGAGGGGCCCGAACGACTCACGAGCCCGAACGACTCACACCACAAGGAGGGGCCCGAACGACTCACACCAGGACGAGGCGCCCGAACGACTCACACCACGAGGAGCCCGAACGACTCACACCACGACGAGGGCCCCGAACGACTCACACCACGAGGAGCCCGAACGAGTCACACCAGGAGGAGGGGCCCGAACGACTCACACCAGGACGAGGGGCCCGAACAACTCACACCACGAGAAGCCCGAACGACTCACACCAGGACGAAGAGCCCGAACGACTCACACCACGAAGAGCCCGAACGACTCACACCAGGAAGAAGGGCCCGAACGACTCACACCAGGACGAGAAACCCCAAACGACTCAAACTACGAGGAGCGCTTTCTCTCCCTCCTCCTCCGCCTCGTCCTTCTCCCGCTCCCACCACAAGGAGGATGTACAAGGGGGCGGGAGGAAGGAGGAACAGGGGAGATAGGCGGGGGCAGGCGGAAACACGCCTGAAAAAACACGACTGTCGGCATGCTTCGCAAGAGTTGCTGTTTTGAGATGGGCTGGTGGGGCTACGCGAAGCGTGAAGAATTCGACTGTAACACTAAGGAAGTCCCGGGACACACACACACACATACTAAGATAGGCAACAATCCCAGGATTCCCCATGTCTTCCCATAGTTTCTGGGTTTTCGTCTTCCCCCCAACTTCCCGTTTCCCAGATTTTCCTGGGAGTCCACGATTCATGGTGTCTGTGCGATTTGTTCCCCTCCTGAAAAACATCAATGTAAGCATCCACTTTCGGATGGCCGAGCGGACATCCGCAAGGCTATGCGTGTGCAGGGCCTTGCTCCTCGAGGTGAAAAGAATGGACTCACACGGTCGTTCGCGCGGCCGTGAATCGGTCATCTGCCTGGCACGCACGGGCGCGCGTCTTTCACTGGGGCGGGGGAGCGGGGCAGTGACTCGTCCCCACGACGATGACCACGACGACCACGACAACGACCTGCGACGACGACCACGACGACCACGACCACGACCTGCGACGACCACGACAACGACGGCGACGGCGGCGGCGACCATGACAACGACGGCGACGGCGGCGGCGACGACGACCACGACGGCAACGACGACGACGACGACAAAGACGAGGACGAGGCGGAGGACGACGCGGAGGAGGACGAGGCGGCCTCCCGCAGCACCGCCCGCGCGCTCGCGAGCGCGGCCCCGGCGGCGGCGGCCCCCAGCAGCAGCGCCCGCCCGGTCCGAGCGGGGCCGCGCCTCCTCGCCGGGGGGCAGCACAGAGCGCACAGACCGACCTGGGAAAAAACGCTGGCGCCGGGGCCCCGCCGCCGCCGTCCGCGGAGGAGGAGCGAGGGGTCCCGCGACGCAACAGCGCACGGAGAGCGGCGCTTGTACTGAGCCTCGATGAACCCATCCCCATCCCCACCGGCATGGGCTTGGCCCCACTGGCCGACTTTCCCACCCACGTGGGGATACGTGCCTGCTCCTGCAGGTTTCAGCAGAGCCTATCCCCAGCCCAGGAGGGTGGGCTGCTGGGGCTGAGATACCATGGCCAGGTGGGGATGGGGATATGTCAGACGATGCTGACACTCGCAGGGCGGGCTCGAAACGGATGTCCAACGATGCAATTTTCCCTATCTTGGCGGCTTCTCTTTTGCGGCGGCGAGCGAGGGAGGGAAATGAGAAGGAGAAGGCCTTCTCGAAAGGCGGCGGGACTTCTCAGAAGCCCTCGCGCCTTCTGAGAGGTCTTCTGTGCCTTCGGGGAAGGCTCAGAAAAATGCTCAGCAGGCCGGAGGACGTCCGAACCTTCTGAGAAGACCCGCCCCTTCTCTCGTTTCCCCCACCCCGGGTCGCCGCCGATATTGTGCTTCGGCCTCCAAGACAAGTATTCTCTTTCGCTCCCAGAGGCCTCTCTCTCCTTGCCGGCGGTACTCTCTTTCGCCTCGCTCTCGCCTGGTGGGGGAGGCGGTCGGGACCTCCCTGGGGCCGCGCCCGGAAGAAAATCGCATCGTCGGATGTCTGGGGGCGGACGAAGGGGGAGGGGGGGACGGCAGAGTTGGGGACAGGGAAGCCTGACCGTCCCGATAGGCAACACGCAACCCGTGGCGTGCTGACACGGAGCTCCACACGTGGACTGCGAACGCACGTTGGGCGCGACACGGTCGCCAAAACGCGGGCCAACACGTGCCGAGCCAACACGCAGCGTGTCATCACGGACGTTTGCAACACGGCAGGTTCTGCGCTTCCAAACGGGCGCACCAGGGCAGCCAAGCAGGGAAGGGAATCAGCTGCATGCCGCTTTGCCAGCGCCCCCTGGCGCCAGGGGCGACGGTGCGCCCGAGGATGGGCCCGGCGGCGGAGCTGGAACCGGGCTGCACGCAGCAACTCTCGCAACCCCCCTTCCAGAGCCCCTTTGTCTCGTGGCCCCCCTTCCAAATGCCCCCGTCGTCCGACGCAGTTGGGCCTGTCGGACAGCCGGGCCGCGCGTCTTCCCCAGGGCTCCGCCGAGCGCTCGGAAAGGACAAGCAGCCAATATGGAACCACCTGGCGATCGAAGAGCCGCCGATCGCTGAATGCTGAGCCATTGACGCGGTGTCAGAAGCCAACACCGAGGTCGTCACGAGACGGCCGCGGCGCCCGACACGCCCTCCAGAGCCCCAGGATCTCGCTCGAGGCCTTCCAGCGAGGGCCCCCGTTAGTGGACAAGCGCGTTCCACTACTCGCCAAGTAGCTACTCGCAAATGGCCTGGCTCCGCCGCGGGGGACTTACGATACATTCCATGTTTTTTGTTCGGACGTTTGCGAGTAGGCACTCTGCGAGTAGTGGAACGCGCTTGGTGAGTTCGGAGGCACCTCCTGGGCGGTCTTCGCGGGAACGGCTACAACAATCGAGCCCGATGCAGGGGCCCTCACGCCAGATCAAGCCAGGCTGGGCCCAGGACTGAGCGGACTCGAGCGGGATGAAGCAGGACGAGGCTATGGGCTGCAGGCCAGCTCAGGGCGCACGTCCACCGCGGGTATTCCAGCGCTTCAACATCCCAAGGAGTCGTGTCGAATTGTCGGGGGGGAGACTCGGGATGGGGAAACCAAAAGGTACCGATACCGCTACTCCCCAGACCTCTCCCGGGGCGCGCTCTGACCAGAATGTCGAGGCGAATCCAGCGGTGGCGACGAGGGCCGCCCAGGAGGCCGAGAAAGGGGAAGACGAGGCAAGGGTAGAGGTATGGGTACCGTCTCCTCCTCCGACGGGATGCCCCCAGAGGTCTCGGCGGAGGCCTCCCCCCGAGGGCACGAGCCAGGCTTCGCCCGCGGACCGCGCACGGCTGGGCACCGCTTCGCCCAGCGTCGCGCGGCTGGTGGCCGCCTCACCCGAGCCGCTTCGCCAGCGGAACGCCTCGGCTCGCCGGCGGCGGCGAGCCGAGGGAAGAAGTGAGAGAAGGAGCAGGCCTTCTGAGAAGCCCTCGCGCCCTCTGAGAGGTCTGCTGTGCCTTCGGGGAAGACTTCGAGAGCTGCTCAGAAAGCCGGGGGACTTTTGAGCCTGTGGACGCCCGAAGTGGGTACGGAAGAAATGGGCACAATGCCCATTCTTTCCGTGCCCGTTCCGACCGCCCCGAGAGCCTTGTGAGCAGGCCCGCCCCTTCTCTCGGGCCGGGCGAAAGGGGGGGATAGCAAAGGGGGGGTTTGAGAATCAGCTCACGTGGCTGATTTTCCCAGCGCCTCCCGGCGCCAGAGGCGGCTATGTATCGAGGAATGGGCCCCTCGGTGGGGCCGAAACCAGCTTCATGCAGCAAATTTCGTAAACCCCCCTTTCCAAATCCCCCCCTTTCGCTCGGCCCGATGATCTCGCCTTCCCCCCCCCCCCCCGGCCCGCCGCCGATCCCTGGGAGCCGAGCGTCGGCTCTCTCGGTCACGCCGGGCGCTCGCGCCCCGGCGTCGGGCCTCGGAGGCCTCGTGGAGCTGTCTGGCCCGAGAGGCAACGGAGCTACGCGCCCAGAAGGCACCCAAAAGGCGAATGAGCCCCAGTTCGACGAACGACAGCCAGCCGAGAGCGCGCCAGGCGCACAGCAGCGCCAGAAGACCACGCGCGGAAATCATCAGTTCCTTCGCGCAAGTAACTCAGACCCGCCCCGAGACCTTGCCGTCGCCCAAGAGGCGGCGGGCATATGAACCAGGACTGTCCATCGATTTCGAAGCCATTTGCCGCCCAGGATCTTGGTTATAGCGCGGTAGACAGTCTCCTGAGTGGAGGGCAGAAAATCCGCCCCGACAATAACCACCCCGACACGCGAGACCTTTGGTAAACGCGCCGAAAAAAGGAATCGAACAGGGCAGGGCTGTTTAGTAAACGCCCAGGGCCGTTTGGTAAACGCCAATTGTCCGGTCCTGGTGGTCTTTCCTCCCTTGACTGAGGTCCGTCAAAGCAAAGCGACACCCTGGACACCCAGCAGTGATGTTGTCACGTGGCGGCTGGCTCTTCGGCGCGGCCACTGGAGGCCGCCTCCTTTACCTCGGGGGCCGTCGAGAGAGCAAGTCAGGAAGGGGGAGAGATACCCGCGGACCCCACGTCACGCCAAACGTGCAACGTCGGAGAACAGGGTCGATAGTCTGCGCTCCCCCCCAGCAGGAGGAGGCGAGAGGAGGCGAGAGGCGGAGGCTGCGGAAGCGGAGGTGTGCATGAAGGGTGTCCCAGAATGCGGTGCCCGCGACCACACTGAGCACAACTGGAGCATGGCCGAGCTCGTGGCCACGGGGTGCAGCGCAGCTGCTGTTCCCAAGTCAGGACCTGTGGAGCGCCCTGGCTTCGGAGGCTGCTGCTGGTGCGAGGCTGAAGCAGAGTATCGGCCAGGCGCGCTGAGCCCTCGAGTCTTTGCACAGCGTCAGGCACGTAGCTTTCCTCCACGCTCCCCTTTTGTCCGCCTCTCCCCTTCCAC
>CAUYUJ010002470.1:40000-269643 GCA_963575745.1 Prorocentrum cordatum
AGGCTTGCACCACCGCCCAGACTCCAGCGCCTCTGTGTCTACAGTCCATGACGTGGTACGAGGCACACCCCACAACACTCTGCAACCAATCTAACAGCAACAATACAACTATCAACCATAACCACATTCCATTGCGCAAACCAATACATTCGACGAATATTGCCCTTCCGGGGGTCCGCTGGCGGCCCCTTTTCAGCTGCCTTCCCAGGCCTCGGGCATTCTGGAAGCCCTTTCGGATTCTTCGAAAGGTCTGGACGCATTCCAGCCCTACTCAGGGCCTCTTAGGGCCCTCGCGGCTTCTTCGAGTCCACGAAATCCACGATCCGAAAAAGTGGGGCGGCGGTGTCTGCGCCCTCAAGGGCGTTCAATTGAACATCTTACCCGCCGCGCCAGACACAAGTCCTGAAACAAATGCCCCGGGTCCCAGTCTGGGTGCTGGATCCTGGGTCCAGACCCGATTAGAGTGTTGCCCACTGGCAGTTCACGACCAAGTTCTGGTTTGCTCTTTTCAAGCATAACACAGCTGCCAACCAACCCCTGGCCAACGGCCAGCCCGCGACCACACAATGACCTCGGGAGCGCCCCAGATCGTCGACACAGGCCAGAGACCTCCACAATAATTCCAAGCGACACAACCCGACCTACGACCCAGCGATGTCGAAACTTTGGGCACTTGCCCCGTGCAATATCGGTGTGTTATCACGGGGACCGAGGCATCTCCGTAACGAGTGCGCTGCAAGATCGCAACAGCTCAACACGGCAGGTCGTAGGAGAGGTGGTGTCATTTGGTTCGTGGTCGAGTCCTGGCACGGGCGTGAAGGGCAACCGCGCTGGCGGCGGACCAGCCACCGCCAGCCCCGGCAGCCATCTCGCGAGCGCGCGCGATCCCGCCAGGCGCCTTGGCAGAATGGCGCGCCCCGCTCGTGCGCGCCGCGTGCGCTTGCCGCTGCGTGCACGCGCTGGCCGCGATCGCACGGGGGCGCGGACGTGGCGCCGCACCAACGCGGGCAACTAGCAGTCCGCGGCGTCGCGTGATCCCACAAGGCCAATCCCACACTCTGTCCAGGGTAGAAATACCCACTGCTCAGTCATCCTGGCCTGGACCAACTGTCTGAGTCGGTACAGCAGATGCTGTTGCTGATATTTCTTCTGTTTTCCCCTTTTCTCCTTCATCGTTTCATTCTCCTCCTCCTCCTCCTCCACCTCCTCCTCCTCCTCCACCTCCTCCTCCTCCTGATCCTCCTCCTCCTCCTCCTCCTCCTCCTCCTCCTCCTCCTCCTCCCAATCATCATCATCAATCATCATCATCATCATCATCATCATCATCATCATCATCATCATCATCATCATCATCATCATCATCATCATCATCATCGGCAGCAGTAGCAGCAGCATCCTCATCATCATCAGCATGATCATCCTCATCACCCTCATCATCATCATCATCATCATCATCATCATCCTCGTCGTCATCATCATCATCATCATCATCATCATCATCATCATCATCATCATCATCATCATCATCATCATCATCGTCATATTCATCCTCATCAACATCATCATCATCAGTATCGTCAGCATCATCAGCATCAGCATCATCATCATCATAATCGTAATCATCGTCATCATCATCACCATCACCATCGTCATCAGCATCAGCATCAGCATCATCAACAACAGCATCATCATCAGCACCATCATCATCAACATCAACATCATCGTCAGCAGCAGCATCATCATCATAATCACAATCATCAGCATCATCATTATCAGCATCATCATTATTATCATTATAATCAGCATCAGCATCAGCATTATCATCATCAGCAGCAGTAGCAGCATCGTCATCAGCATCATCATCAGCAGCATCATCATCTCCATCATCATCACCGTCATCTGCATCATAATCAACAGTAGCATCACCATCATCATTCACCATTCAGAATAAGCATCACCACCCCCACCACCACCACCATCATCATCGTCGTCATCGTCACCGTCATGATCTTTCCACCGATTGTCATCACCATAATTCGACCCTCGTTTTGTTCCCCCGAGGCACTCCCCCCCCGCCCCGCGGCGGGCGCTGGACAGCTTGCACGCTGCCGCTCTGGGCGCGGCGAGGCGAAGGGGCACGGGGCGGAACGGCGGGGCGCGTTGTCTCTGACACCGCGTGGATGTTGCAACCTTGAACGACCAGGGGCTTCTCGATCGCCAGGCCGCTCCATGTCGGCCGACGCCGGGCCACTCGCAGCGTTCAACCCCGAACGCCCGCGCAGTGTTCGCCCATGCCTCGACACGACACAAGCCTGCCGCCCCTCGTACACGCCCCTTGCTTCGGTTTCCCCTCGTTCTCCCTGCGGCGGGTTAGGGGGGTCAGCGTAGCGTTGCTTTCCCCGCTTTACGGCAGCCGTGGCCGCCAAATGAAAGACCACAAAATTTGTAGCGTCGTGGAGTTGCCTCCTCTTTTACTGCCGCGAGGATCCTCGCACGAGAGAACCACTATACAAATATATATATATATATATATATATATAATATATATATATATATACACACATATATGTACATACTAGAAATATTCGCGCGCACTCCGCGCGCGCTGTTTCCGGGTAACTCCAAGCGTTGGGAAGTCCAACCTTGTCCATGGCTGATTCCTCACCTTCCTACTGGTCGGCTTACTTCACTCAACATGTCGCGGCTATCGTCTCCCAGCTTGCTTATCGTTGCCTTCTCTCCTGCATTATGTTGTTTTTCGAGCCTTCGTTTTCATGATGGTATCCTTGTGTCTCATTAGACCCTCTCCCTCGTGTTCCGTTGTTCCTGCCTCACCCTTGCCTTTGGTCTCGCGCTGCCTCCCTCTCATGATCGTCCTTGTGTGGGCGTGCGCAGACACAGTACGTGGCCGCTCCCTTTCGATCCTGTTTCAACATCTTCCTTTCCACCACCCCCTCCTCCTGGTGACGGTTTGGGACCCCAAACTTATACGCCAGGGCTAAATTCACAGCCCGTGGAGGCCTCCAAGACAGCCTGCGAAACCAACACTGCAGCCCAAGAGCAGATCAAGAGAGTCCCAAGGCGGCCATGGGATGCTTCCAACACGGCCCCCGAAAGGCCAGACAGCGCAAGAACGCTACAAGACGTCCAGAACTGCCCCTAGAGGTCGAACAAAAAGAAAAAGAAACTCCCAAGAGATCTCCAGAGGCCCCCAGGAAGGCTCCGCAAGCCCCTAGGAGGCATGATGATCTTCTCGGATGAACTCCCATGTGGGACGTCCGATGAAGGTTGCCCTGCTCCTTGTGCTCCTCCTCCTTCTGCCTGTCATGTCGCCTCATCCTTCACTCCCTCATTCTGCTCCTCCTCGTGGACCCTCGGCCAAGTTGCAGCCGCGCCTGGGGTGGGTGGGTCATAAGGTGCTCGTTACAATGTCGTGGGATGATCATCAGGGGTGCTTTGGAGGCAATGTTGAAGTGTTTCGGATGCGATGTTGAGGCCTCCTCGGCGCGCTTTGGAGGCAATGTTGAAGCCTTTGGAACGCCGTTTTGAAGCCCTTCTGGGGCGTCTTGGGAGCCTTTTGGGGCCCACTGGGGGCCTGTTGGGGCCTCCTGCGGGCCTCTTGGGGCGGAAAGCTCGAATTGTCGGTTCGCGTGCCTCCCCTTGGTCCTCTCTTGGGGCCATCTTGGGGCTCTCTTCGGCTATCTTGAGGCCCTCGTGGGCCGTCTTAGGGGCCTTTCGGGCCGTCTTGGGGCACTCTTGGGGGGCTCTTGGGCCGTATTGGGGGGGTCTTCGGGACCTCTTGGTCAATGTTAGTTCGTCGGAAGCCCGGAAACGCGAGAAAGCAACAGAATCCTGGAAAAAAACAATAAGAATCAATGATTTTGCTATGTCGGGCCGCTGTCTGGAGGACTTTTGGAGGCGTCTTGGGCGGTCTCTTGGCGCATCTTGGGGCCATCTTGTGCGCCTTGGAGCAGTTTCCGGAGATTCAGATCCCTGTCGGATCCTTGTTGGACCATCGTGGGGGTTTGGGGGGGCCTCGTGGCCCGTCTTCGTTGGCCAGACAATCCCTGCCACCTGCATGGAGATCTGGTGTTTGCCCTTAGGGCCCCCTGGCCTGGACCCCGGATATGTCTATATATATATATATATATATATATATATATATATATATACATATATATATATAGAGAGAGAGAGAGAGAAATCTATAGATATAGACACGTTCCTCTTCCTATATTTTTATAAGCCCGGGCGGGGGGAAAACCCGTCCCCCCGCCAAAAAAAAAACGGACTCCCGGCATCTGGGGCTTTGGGACCCTCCAGACGGGCCTGGAAGCGGCCCCCGGGCCTCACATGGCGCTTTACCAAGCCTTCCCAGAACACCTAGGGCGATCAGGGGGGTCATCGGAGACGTCCCAGAGATCCCCAAGACAGCACAAGAGCGTTCCAAGAGTGACCGACGTGACCTCAAGATGGCCCAAGAGGCCACCAGGACGGCCCCAAAGAGGCCTCCAAGAGCACTCCCAAGAAGGCCCCCCGAGGCAACAATTATTGATCTTCTGTTTGTTTTTGGTGATTTTTGGGGTTCTCCTCTTTTCGGCTTCCCGACATTCCAAGACGGCGGTCTTCTGGGCGTCCGAAGCCGCCTGGGAGGCTCCAAAATCGGCCCACAACCATCCGAAAGGGCTTCCAGGCAATCCAAGAGAGCCTTAAAACGGCACAACACGGGTCCAAGGTGGCCCTCAGAGAGCCCCATGGTGGCCCAAGATGGCCCAAAGACATCCTCCGAAGAATTCCAAATCGTGATTCGGTCGTTCAGGGAAACCGCGGTTGGAGGCAGGGTGGCCCGAGGAAGCCCCCGGAGGCTCCCAGAATACGCCCAGGAAATTTCCAGAAGGCCTTAAGAAAGCCTGAAACAATTTTTGGGACGCCCCCAGAAGCTATCCAAGGAGGAGCCTCCGCAGAAAAGAGCTGAGGAGGACGGGGAAAATGCGCAGGGCGTGGCGAAAATAAGGAAAAATAAGCATGGAGGAAGGATAGCGAATAGCATTATTATTGCGGCGGTGCCAGAAAAAAACAACCAGGAGTTGTCGCTAAACTGTCGGCTTGACCTTCCTGCTATTCCGCCTGCATACCAAACTTCAAGGACCAAGGTGCATGGCGCGAAGCGCCACTGCAGTCTATATATATATATATAATATATATATATATATATATATATATATATATATATACATACATACATATGAGCTAGCGCGCCTGTTGTTTTCCTTCCGATTGCTGCGCCGAACAGCGCAAAGAAAACCATCACCATCTCTAAAGAATTAGCAAAGTATGAAAAGTTGTGCGGCCCCAGCGCTGATAGCAGACCGAGTTCAGGCGTCTAGATACTTTAAACTAGCGCGCCTGAGCATGTCCTTCCGATTGCTGTGCCGAACAGCTCTGTAGCTCATCCGAGGCTCGAGTTAAGCCAAGAAAACCAATACCATCTCTAAAGGATTAGCAGAATACGAACAGTTCTTTTCGGATATAGCAGACCGAGTTCAGGCGTCTAGATACTTTTTAACAAGTGCCCCTTATGAATTCATTACGATTGCTGTGCCGAACAGCTCTGTAGTTCATCTGCAGCTCGAGTTGAATTAAGAAAACCACACCATCTCCAAAAAAAATACAGCGAACGAATATTTGGTCTGCTCCAGCGCTGATAGCAGACCGAGGTCAAGCGTCTAGATACTTCAGACTTGTCGCGCCTGATGATTTCCTTCCGATTGATGTGCCGACCAGCTCTGTAGCTCATCTGCAGCTCGAGTTAAGTCTAGAAAACCATCCCCATCTCCAGAAAATTAACAGAGTACGAATAGTTTTTCAGCCCCAGCGCCAATAGCAGACCAAGATCAGGCGCCTGGATACTTGAAACTGGCGCCGGCGGTGAACCGTCAACCTGGTCTGCGTAGTCTGCGTAGTCTGCGTTGGCCGATTCGGGCTCCCTGGAGAGCAGGCCAGGACACAGAGAACCTAAACAGCGAAGCTGTACAGGAAAACAGCGAAGCTGCAAAGATTAAAGCAGAGGTGCAACATGGTCACCGCCAGGAACCTCGTAGAGCTCCTTGCACGCGTAAGAGTGATCGGAATCCAAGCAGACAGCTTCTCGGAGCATTTCCAGAAAAACGTCAAATTTGCATTTTGCGGTGTCAAGCTGATGTCGGTTCCTCCAAATTTTTCGATAGTAAAACTTTCTCTAGAGAGCTGATTCTCTCTCAGAATGAAGTTTGCACAATAATGCTGGACGTCAAAATCTGATATCTCAAAATCAATTGTTAAGTATCTCTCAAATCTTAGCAAAACCGAGCCCAAGCTACCACACTGCCCTTTCTGGTCGGGTCGACCAACTAGCTCCGCCCCGCGCCGGATTTCCTCAGCAATGTGCCTGCGGTTCCTTTAATACGAAATATTTGAGTATGTTATGTTGTACTTCATAGTGCGTGCACACATCTTTACAGAATCTGATCAAATCCCTTTCCGCCCAGCCCAACGCACCAGTCATCCAGATCTCGGTGCCAACATTTTCAAGGAGCGACGCCCAAGACGTGAAAGCACCGCTCTGTCCACCCGCACACTTACGGGCGAGCAGCCTGGCCGACTTTGTGCCCACGCTTGCACAGAAAGCATCGATTTGATCACTCCATTGTTTCCCTCCCACCAGCATAAGAGCACAAGCTTGCAACGCCGTCCCGAGGTTAGATCTCGCTGACATGATCTTTCTAACTTTTGCCCGCGGTCCCTCGGGCAAGACACAGGCCCCCCCAGGGCCAGACACCATGGATAAGGTGGCCCCCAGGGTAACACGCCTCCTCTTTTGTCCATCTTGACATTGTTTCGCATATTGTGTGATACGTTTACGGCGATTCCAAATATGCGGCTGTGATGGCTCCTCCCCAGATGGTGTGCTCCCGACTGACTCCCCGAGCTCTTGAGAACCCGCCGTCACCGAGGGTTCATTCTGCACAAAATCTGGTGAGGCATCCAACTCAACAGGGAAACAAGATAGCGCGACATCTTTGGCCCACATCCACTGTTTGTAGAGCGTGAGTTGGACCAGGCTGGGTTTGCCCATCTTCTGCCATATTTCCCTCCCCATGTCGAACATGCGACGGCCAAAGATGGGCCAACTCACCTCGGGCTTTTTCCTTCGCCATACCAATTTGGACAGGAGCTCACCCTCACGCGCGTGAATATACTTCAGCGTGCTCGTTTCTATGGTGATGCCCTCAATGCCATACGAAAAGCGTGTTTGCACCATCGTAACATATCTTCTGATTGTCTTCTTCATCGCAATCTGCCTATTCATGAAAAAGGGGCGGGCACTCCAAAATGCTTTCTCCATTTCTTTCATTCTGTGTGCGATATCAACATGTGTTTTGAATTATCGATCCAGCATAGCACCCGATATCTCCATTTTCGTCACCTGTTTGAGTTCGATGACATATGGCAATACTTTCTGCTCGTTTGTGCGCCCCTCCTGCTCAAACAGCTGGAGATGGCTCGCACAGCTCATACCCTCTTGGCCCTCCCTTGGGCCAGCAGTTGGGACAATCAAAGGTACCTCCAAATCACGATCACAGGCTAGCTTCATATATTCAAGACTACTCTCTTTCCACTCAAATTCAAAGCGACGCAGGGCATATGTCATGTCGGCAATCATACTTGTCATCTGGGATGAGCTGGCCGCGAGCAAGATCACACTATCGGCCCACAACATGTTTGTAATTTTCCAGTCCCGATGTTCACCACTGCGTACACATGCACCCGCTTCCGAAAGAGACCACCCCCAACCCTTCTCATGCCATCCCTTAGCTACCTCATCAAAGGCAGCAATGGAGAGGGCGATCCACAGGGTCGGAGCCTCGAGCGAGCCCGTGCGGACGCATCGGTTCCAAGGTACACCTGCTGTCGATACCTCTTGGAAGCGAGACTCCGCCTCGTTGTCGAGATAGCACTCGAGTAGTGCGCACGCAAGTTGATGTTTAACGCCAATGTGTTCCAGCGCATGTGCCGCCACAGGTAACGTTAAAGAATCAAAAGCACAGGCCACGTCAAGGCTGGCGAGGTGGAGCACATGTGACTTCCCCCACTAAGCAGCATGGCGGCAGGCGTTTTTAAGTCCCGCCGCTACTTCATGACATCTCTGCTCCGGCACAAAGCCATAGCATCGGACATATTCTCCCGATCCCCTCGCTCTGATGCGCCGCTGAATTAGGTGGGTGAGGCACCCACTGTACCATTTACCAAAGACACTGAGTAACACTAACCCCCTGGATTCGTCCAGAGAACACTTCAATATGTTTTTTCAGAATGACTGTGACGAGGATCTTTCTCCACGTATCTGGTGTTACGATCTGGCGCTGATAAAGGGCCTGGAAGGCCTGCAGTACAAGACGGAGTGTTTCCCAAGAGAGTGTCTTGAGCATGGCAGCCGCAACGCCGTCTGACCCCACAGCCCTCCCCACTTTCAACTTTGCACGTGTCTGGAGCAGCACCCCCATGTCCAGCGGGCACTTGGTACACCCCTCCTTCCTCATCTCCTCCTCCGCCCTCTTCCTCAGCTCCCTCAGGCATTGCACGGCACGTGTCTTCTCATCATCGCAAGAATATGTAGTGAGGCCGCGTCGACGAAGGGCCTCTGTCCATGTACTTCGATCAGTACGTGGTACCCCATCGATAATCAAACTCCTCACAATCGGTGTACGCTTCCTCCCATCACGACAGGCATGTTCGATGCACTCTCTCTTCCTGGCTCTCCTAACTTTGTTCCACCTCCTCCTACTTGACTTGAACGTCTCCTCATCCACTTCCCCTCTCTTCCACAACTTATGCAAAGCATAGTGCGCCTGCTTGATCTGCACGTGCTCCTCCGACCATCTGGGTGCCCCTGAGCTCTTCCTCCGGGTTCCAGTCGGGGCCAACTCCGCGGCCTTCAGGAGGACCTGACTCATGGACTCCAGGGGGTTGCCCATCACGCTGTTCTCCACCATCCTCCTCCTCGTCCTTCTCGCCTGCCCCTTCTTATCCTTGTCGTTCTCCTCCACCTCCAAACCCACCTCCTCGTAATACTGTTTGGCACCCACCACCACCCTGACTACTGCGTCGGATGCACTGCCGAAGATGCGTGAGCTGGGGAGAAGTGCACGGTCGAAAAGCGCAGCGGCATCACGTGAGGGCACACCAGGGTCCACATGCCAGCGTGTCATCTTCTTGGGAAGGCGGCTCGCACGATCCAACTGCATGTCCTCGATGCTCGGAGCCGTGAGTGAGAGAAGCTTATGGTCACTCCAGAAAGTGTCTAATGATACATCCCCTTCCAAAGATCTCTTTCTTCCAGCTGCCTCAGGAATAAGCCAAGTCGAGGTTGTTGGTGGGAGCTTCCAAGATTTGGGTACTGCTAGATAATCATACACATGCTCATATCCCCTCGTACTCCTCCACGCAGTGCCCCCATCCTCCTTACAGCGCCTCGGAGCCCCAAAGGTGTTGGCCAGCTGGAGTCCCAAGATGCCCATGGTGGCCACTAGGGCCTCGCTCATAGCTCTTCTGATGATTCTCGCACGTTTTTCATGCCCACCACGCCCTCCGCGTTGATCAGGTAGAACCCCATCTCCCGAGACCTGCAAGTGCCCCGACAAGGAGTTCTGATGGACCCCAACATTCGCATCGATGCTGATGACGAGATGTTTGATATGATGAAGTTGTTGCAACTGCTTGCAATCTACAGCACACTTCCTGAGAATGTCCTGGTAAAGTTGAACAATGCCCCATTCTGCCACTTCCGTCTTCCCCATCGTGCCCTTGTGGGGCAAATAAATTGATGCAAAAATGAACGATTGAAACGCAACTACAGAGTATCTTACCCCAATACGCTGGTCTAGGAACTGTTTGGCGAGGTCCGAGCGGAAAAGAACACCAGCATGTCCACTCGGGCTCCTCACGATCTCCCCATTGTGGTTCTGAAAGTCTTCGCCTTCAGCCGAGAGAATTGCACGGAATGGTGAGTCGACCAACGACTCGTCCTGAATTAGATGTTGCGCCTCCTGCAGCCCGACCACATCGAAGTCACGGAGCGCCTGTCATCTTTTGTCCCTCAACCGTCTCAAAAGGTGCAGCAATATCATCCATAAGTATAGACAGGACTTTGTGGGCATTGGCCTCTGCGAGGTTACGACTAGAGCGCCCTACCAACATGTTTGGGCCCCCATTTCCCCACCCTCTGATCTGGATGTATGTTGGTGCAAAAGTGGACGGCCTAGGGGAAGGCCCCGTATTCCCAGATCCCGACCTGGTACTGCTCTCACTATCAACACTGAGTCCACTCTCGCAATGTGTCGAACTATGGTGATTCTGAAGATGTTTCACCGTTGCCTGGAGCTGCTTGAGCTCCCCCCCTTGGCGCGTGAGTTCTTTTTGAACCACATTCACTGTCTCACGAACGGGCCCCACTTCCTCCGTGATGACTTGTTTGAGAGTTGTTTTGAAGGTCTTTTGATTGGCGGCATTCTGTTCTGCAAACTTATTGTCCAGAAGAGCTGCAAAGGCTTCCATTCCTGGCGGCAACTGGTGTCTCATGCGTTTGGCACGATCATCCCCAAGAAGACCCTGGGGCACACCAGCCGCGGCCAACTCAGCCGCCTCACCCGCTCGGCGTTCCGCCGTGCTAATCTCATGCGTCATAGCTGGATCTCTGAAGAAAACCTGATCTGAGAAGTCTGGCCAAATCTGCCAGGGGTCTCTGAAGTAAAGCTGATCGAAACTAGGAGGTGGGTCTGAGTCGGGAGTACTTCCAGAAGGTACGTTATCTCCAACTCCAAAATCCCAATCGTCCTCTTCTTGAATACACAAAGTATGATGTACAGTAAGTGGAGTGCGCACAATATCTCTCACCGCGGGCTCAACAGTCAATATATCTCACAACTCCAGAAGTAAGAACACCCACGAAATCGATCTTCTGAGAAATCGATGCGTCTCTTTACTGCTATGCCGCCGACAAAATGCCGCGGCCGACGAGCAACACACAAACACACAAGTGCAACAAGCAAGCGACCTGCGGCCTCGAACTCGCTGATGTCGAAGCTATCGCACGGCCCCCCGCGCGCTCGGCCGCCCCACGCACTTCCGCACAATGCGGCTCGAGCCGCACGAGGAGGCCCCACGAGCCCCAGCAGCAACCAACCTTGGTTTTTTTTGCGGTTTGCGGTCCGCCACTAGAATCCGAATCCGAATCGGCGGAGCAGTGCCACTGAGCCCCCACCATCTTAGGTAGGTCGAAGCAGAGCGCACGCCACCTTAGCAGCAGCTCTCGTCAGGGCAGCGCAGGCAGCTAGTTCACAGCAGGTTACCGTGCTACCAGGGGGCAAGCTCATCGCCTCCTCGGCCACATCGTGCCAATGGAAGCTGTGCGAGCTGGTGCAGGAGGAAGAGGAGGAGGAGGAGGAGGAGATGGGAAAATCAACCTGCACGCTGGAACCTCTACCTACAACGCCAATCTGAAGCCACCACCCACCTCCACATCCTTCATTACTGACACCCCCATCGAATGCACCACGGAGAGCAGTCTTACGAGTACTGAGGAACTTATCATATGCAAACCAGCGAGTAATAGTTTGGCCACCTCTGGCCTCCCACGACAATTTATCCGCACGCTCATTACCCTCACGAAAGAAATGCTTATACAGATTCTGTCCCGATGCAGGTGAGGTCAGTCCCCATCCAGACAGCATCGATACCGTATTTTGTAGTGTTCCCACCAGTCGTACATACTGCTTGTTGCGAATCTGCCACTCACCACACATCCAGTTTACAACAGTCTTACTATCTCCCAAGATCTCCATCCCAAGACGCTCAATATTCTCACACCTCCACTCCGTTTCATTCTCAAAATTAGCTGCAATACGTTTGCTCATCCTCTCATTCATCTCCCTCTCCTCCTCCTCCTCTGCCTTCACATGTCTCACACCAGGCGGCCTGGGTAGTACAAACAAGTCGAACAAGTGTTGCATACCAATCACAGTCAGCAAATGCTTGCAGTATTTCTCACGGGACCCAGCGGAGCTGTCGAATGAGAGGTACCACTCGCAACCAAAGAGATCGCACAAGCACCAGTCCCACGCAGTATGTCCACGGGGGCGGCCGCCTATGTTCATGCGTGTCAGCTGTTTCCTATCTTTTACAGGCAATGCTAGAATACATGTGTCACGATGTTCCGTCCACTTCCCCCTTCCGTGTAACATGGCCAGCCTAGATATCATCCATTCACGCGACATGTCCGACTCCTCAGGTATGGCAGGCTGATCATCTGGTGTACGCCGGCGACAGCCACTCGACATCTGGGATATCTGAGATACATGATATGTCTTGAGAAGTCGCCGCCGCCGCCATCGCCCGAGTTTTCCTCTGACGCCGATTTGGTACCGTCTCTCCCTCCTCCTCCTCTGTGTGTGTTGTGTATCTCCTCATACGAATACTTGCAGCAACCGAGACATCCTTAGCCCAATCCCAACAACGAAAAATCCATATCTGCACCGCACTTCGGAATCCAAGTCCAGCAAAACTCTGTCGTCCCGCTTTGTATCGCCTACGTTGAAACTCAGACCAGCCTTCAGTTCTCCGCTTGCGTATACCTGACATTATAGCTAGACATCTGCCTTCAAAATAGTGAACAGCAGCAATGGTAGAATAGTCGGGCGTTCTGCCCTCACAGTTGAATAATAATGCAGCAATCACTTTAGCTTGATAGCGAGTAAATCTTTCAGCCAAGTCAATCCCAGAACAGCGGTAATACGCGATTTCCCCAAAGAACATCCTCTGGGCTTTCTGGAGCATGGCCTCTGAGTCCGAGTGGTCCTTCCAGGTCTCCTCCAGAGTGGCTCCCAGGATCTCAAACGCTTGAACACGCGGTAGGACCACTTCTCGGGTCCCAAGAGCGGCGTCACTAGACGGCACCAGCACACGGATATCCTGCTCAGGGGACGGCGGGATGCCAGGCGGCGCACCAAAGTAAATATACATCAAAGATTTCGGCTTCCAGGTCATTCCTGCATTCATCAGGGGGATGCTCATGTCACGCACCATCAACTCAAGGTCAGTGCGGGTCTTCGCGTACAACAAGAGATTATCTGCCCAGAAACTGTGGGTCATACGCTCACCATTGAACATGCGCTCATCATTTTCCAATTTGATGCCGTACTGCGTTTCTCGCCTCCACCTGTCGATAACATCTCTCCAGAGTACAATAGAAACTGCCAGAAAAATCATAGGTCCCTCTACTCCTCCCGTTCGAATAGATTTGTCCCAATAGACCGCTGACGATGCCTCGATGCCCTCGAAGCTGGCCACGCACTGATTATCCATCATGGGTTCAATCAACGCCACAATGAGATCAGCTGGTATGTCAAGAGCACGAAGACAGCGCATGGCGAGGCACGGAGTAACATGATCGAAAGCTTGTAAGATATCAAGATTGGCAAGCCACAAACTGTCTCCTTTGCCCCAGACAGCGGAGTGCTGGCTGAGCCTCTTGGCAACGCTGGTGATTTCCGATGTTTTACGTCCCGATCTGAATCCGTACAGGCATACATAGTGTCGGTGCTCCTCAATCCTCTTCTCAATCAACATCACAATACATGTCATGTACCATTTCATAAGACACGACTGTAGACATAGCATACGTGTATCTGTCAAATGTTGTATGTCCATTTCTTTTGGCATGAGTGTGGCAGCTAGTTGACGCCAACTGTCAGGACAACATAACCTTCTGGAATACACACCTTGGAAGCTCACCAGAACACGTCGCACAGATGCCCACGAGAGCTGTTTCAACATCGTGACAGTCACGTTGTCGGGACCTGGGGCCTTTCCCGTGGACAGCTTCGCCCTCGCCCGCATCAGGAGCGACATCGAGAACACCTCTGAGGATCCGCTTCCCGAACATAGACCACGCAGCGACTGAAGCTCACGCAGGGTCACCTCTCTGGCCTCGGGGTCCTCCACCTTAGACTTCATGTGCCCCAATATCTCGTCCCCCCACTCCTCGCGGTTCTTAGACTCCATCCCGTTGGCAAGGATCAACGTCTCCGTCTTGGCCCTCCTCCTCCTCCTCGTGTTCATTTCCGTCCTCCACCTCTGTACTCTTGCCTCAAGCCTCCTTCTTTCTCTCCTCACAATCTTTGAGCACCGTTTAGCCTCCTCTCTATCCCCCCGACGAAGAGCTTCACGTTTACTTGCCTGGGCGGCCCAGTGGATCTCGGATTTCTTTGGCACATTATTCCTGGGATTGATATCTTTCTGGGGGGTCTCCTCGGCGGCCTTTATGAGGTCAGGTCCCAGCGTATCCAACATCTCCTGTCGATCCTCTGGGTCAGCATTTTCCTGGCACAGAGCACGGTAACGACTGCCCCGATCGTCCATGTTCTTCGCAAACTCCAGCTGTGACACCGGTTGCAAGTGGATGAATTTTCGAGCAGGCTGGGTCCGTCTCTTCGCAGACGGTGCACAAGACAAGCGAACAACTATGCAGGCGTGGTCAGACAGCGCACGCTCGTATCTGCTGCAAGGGTGCTCCGTCCAGGCGTGGCCGACTTCCGAAGGCAGCATCCAGCCAACGGTGAGCTCCTGCCTGTGTAAACGACGGCTGACACCAACATAGTCGAGTACCTTCTCCACCCCCGTACCTGATTTGAAAGTAACCCTCCTCTGCCCAAATGTGTTCTCCATCCTGATGCCCCAGAGCCCGCAGAAGTCCAGTAGGGCCCTCCTCATAGATTGCAGCCTAGACGCCCGTCGAATTTCAAAGCCCGAGACAAGCCTATGAGGTCTGGCTTTTCGTGCACCACGTTTTGTTTGAGTCATATACGGGTTGCCGTCATCCGCCGGGAACTCGTAGAGCTTCCTCGCGCAATGCGGGCGCGGCAACTGGCGCCGGCGGTGAACCGTAAACCTGGTCTGCGATGTCTGCGTTGGCCGATTCGAGCTCCCTTGGGAGCAGGCCAGGACACAGAGAATACTAACAGCGAAGCTGTACAGAGGCAGCGAAGCTGGAAGATTAAAGCGGCAGGAATATGCAGCGAAGCTGTAAAAGAAGTGCGCTATCTACATATATGTGCACAAATCCACAACTCCCGACAATAAACTCTCAGATGCAGCAAGCTCCGCCTGGGTGACAGCACAGTGGGAGGGGAGCATAAAAGCACGCTTGGCAACACCAAAATGCCAACGCTTGGGAGGAAGGCCAGGGGGGAGGGAAGCAGGAGGCAAATTTGCAGAGATAAAGATGTCAATCACCCAACCGCATGATGTGCCCAACTCACATCTGCCACCATCAAAAGAGCCTCTCACCGCGTGTACACTATATAGACCCGAACGAATAAAAGAAAGCGCATAGAGATCCCACCGCGCGTCTGATGTAGTCAGCCCTTCTCTGGCCACATGTGTCTCGTGGTCCGCCTCAGTGTTCCCCTCCCGATGGACCCATTTCCAGATATCACGGCCCGCCTCAGGACTGTAGATCTGGAACTGCTTACACACGGAATACATAGTATTTTGCATGGCAGCTATTGTTTGGCTGTAAATGTCATTCAGGCATCTGTTTTTTCCCGTCAGCCAACGCGTTACACACTGGCTATCCCCCCTCGTTTCTAAAGCCAGCAATCCAGGGTTGATCCTCCAGTTAGTTTCATCTTGATACAGAGCAGCAATCCTTTTAGCAACACGATCGTTTTCACGTTGTTGTTGAGCCTCCGTTTTGTTCTCCTCCTCCTTCCAGTGGGTACCTGAAATAGCATCTTTGATCAAGCAAAATTCCAGTATCTTAGGTAAACTTAGCTGCTGCAGCGTGTCCACTAAGAAGGTCTTCCAACCTAACTCCGCCCAACACATGCTCTGATCCCAATGAGGCCCCTGAGAGACCTCAAACACAGTGAACCAAGGCTGAAGACTCTGCATAACTCGATGCGGACGCCGACGTGACAGAGCACGACCACGAACACCAGCTGCACGTACCATGGTATCACGATGCGCGGCGTACTCCCCGGAAGCATGCAACATACACAACGCGCTCTGCATGGATGGAGTGGCCCACTTATGCGTAAAACTCTGGCGTGCTCGCTTACGAGGTGGCTCCGAGACAGGCTGCGACGACGTCTGGGACGGATCTTCCCGACGCGGACGAACGTTGCGATACATATCTGAGATCAACTTCCGACGATTTTTTGCCCAGGAGCAGGGGTAGAGGGGACAGGCGAGTCAAACAGTACATGAGGCAACTCAGGTTCACGAGATAAAGTCCCTTGGCTGAGGTCATCACGATCAGGCTGAGCAAGATTACGGAAAGCCGCGCATACAACATGCTTCGCAAACAACCACTGCCGATACAAGGTGAGCTGCACAAGTGAAGGACGAGAAGAATTGAGCATCCACATACGTGCTTGCCTGATCCGAGAACTCCAATAGTCACCCCACGTCTCGTTCACCTTCTTACGTCGGCGACACATCGCAGAGAGTAACTTCCCCTCCTCCTGGTGAATCATCGTCAGACTGTTCGCATCACATGTGGTGCCCTCGACATCGTATAGGAAGCAGGAGCGAACTCGGGCGTCGTACCGTGCAAGCTTTCGGCCCATGGGAATGACAGCGCTCGTGTAGAAATCAGCATCATTCCAAAAACGCTGTCGTGCTTTCTTCAGTCGATGAAGAATATCCGCATGATCTGAGAACTCAATATCCAGCATTGTGCCCAAAACAATCGTCTGGGTAACCTGCGGAATAATATACGAAATATGATCAGAGAAGTGTGTGTGCGTGTGTGTGTTCATGTGGCCTGAAGCCCTCTTCCTTGGGATTGCAAGACTTCTCATCATCGCCTAAAGACGATGATGATGATGATGAAGCGCCTTGAAAGGTCGGTCCTCCCATAACACAAACCTGAGAAGCCACCAATACGCCAAATGCGTAAGGTAGAGAGAGAAAGAAGGCGAAGAAGCAGGAAAGAATAGAAGCGGAGAATAGGTAAAGCCCAACCCCGGATTGAAACCCACGATACTGAAAGAAACATAAATGAAAGACTGTCCAAGATCCCAAATAAATCCCACCACTAGGTTCCTCTTGTGTTGAATGAAGATAGAGAAACAGAAGAAAAGGGATGCCCAAATTTGACTAACAAGATCTTGAGTGACAATTGGGTCCCAACTTTGAAAGCACATGGTCCCAAGGTCTAAAGTAAGAGGTGAAGAAAACTTTCATTAAGTCCCATGAAACCCATTTAACATGAGTAGTGATCAAGGCTGATATATATGACTAAAGGGGAATCTGAATGATAAACTGAACGACCCAAGCACGCAATGAAACCAGAAGATACGGAGGCACGCAAGATGAACGGTCAAAGCTGAATGAGATCCCAACCATGAGAACCCACGCCAGACCTGTCGAGGAATATGTAATATGGATGAATTCAAACTAATATGGAGAACGCAAGGTGGCTGGAATTGTTTTTTACCTTTTGTATTTGCAAACCACCATCGTAGGCGAGCCGCCGACGTTTGAACTGAAATGTCTGAGGACCCTATCCCCAGGACATAAGAAATACATGCAAGAAAGACTGAGAAAGACTGAGAGCCCTCCAAGAAGCCGCAGGCCCACGCACCACGGACACCAGAAGATTCCAATCTAAGGGAGTCCCAGGAGTGCTCTTCAGCCATACCTCCACCGCCACTTCTCCACGAAGAAATCTCCATCCCACCAGTAATCGGACAAGTACCACACAACCGGGTGAGGCCAGCCCGAATCGGGATCGATCCACGTGTCAAAGTACTCCGTTTTCCACCCTTTCGTGTAGACTTCGTCTACTTCGCAGTAGTTCCACATTCCGCCCGAGCCATGGGACCACTTGAGACGCTTCTTGGCAGCAAGCATGACTGGAAGGCAGCGTTTAGCCATCCACTGGAGTTGAAAGTTTCCCAGCCGTACCAGACAGGAGCTCCAGAAAGGATTTGAGGCAAAACGGCTACTGACCCGCAACAAATTCTGTCCAAGGAACTCTACGAACCCTCTCATCGGGACCCCGAACGTTGACATACAGACCATGATAGCCGCTGTCCCGGCAAGCTTTGAAGTATGGGATTTTGCACCAGTCATATGTGAAATGAGGACCACCAAGGCCCGTCGGTATAAGAAGCCGAGCCGGCAACTTGACCACCCTTCGGAATTGAATTTGTGCACTTGCATTCCGTGGAACATTGCCACGGCGAACTTCCGAGTATAGGGCGCACATGGGCCACGAAAAAAGCGACGGTCTTTCCCAATCCTAGCAAAGGACCCATGTTGATCGACAAACGTCAAAATTGAACGAATGGAGCAGATGATGGGAGAGATCCCCTGAATTACGTTCCAGAACCGATCTGGGTCAACATACCCCGCTCCCAGCCCAAGCTCCATCAGATCTCCAATAAGCTCAAGCCATCGAGAAGTGTCGGGTTCCCTTTTCCACCGATCGCGGACCATCCTCTGTACATCGGTGACCCGACCAGCGATTAAGCGAAGCTCCTCCATGGATTTAGACGAGGCCCTGGTAGGCTGTCGTTTTTGAAGATACCTGGCCATTTGACCCCATATATTCCACCAAACTGTGTAAATGAAATTCCCAGGGTCCGACCAGCGATTGTCGTAGAACACTGCGCCTTTGTATGACATCGTCTTGATCTGTACAAAAGACATAGAGCGCACTGCGATTCCCACGATCCCAATAAGGTTCTTGCATGCCTCACTTGAGAAGAATTCCTCAAAGAGATTCCATAGCTGCCTGAGAGGTATATCGAATTCACGCCCCTTCTCATACATGTGGAGTGTGACGCATTTCTGTGGATTGTATGAACCCAAATTTACAGGAACGATCTCGGAACTTTCAATTGCCAGTGCACGTGAGCAGACGGATGCCCATGCCTCGAAGACACAACACTGGAGAGATTTTGAATTCCATGGCCTGACGACCCTCTGAGGGGCAAGCATGAGAGTGTGTTCCCAGATAACTTGAGAAGAGGTTGAAGCAAAACGAGGTAAGGCGGATTGAACCAAAATGACTACAGAAAAGCACCAGGACACCAAGACAATCGACAGATGGAGATCCAGGAGATGGGGAGACAGGGGTGTGAGGTACACTTTATCAGGGATCGGACGGCAGTCATCGTCCTGGCCAACGTAGTGAGATTAACAATCCCAGGCCAAACCCATTTTGAACTGAAGTAAAGAAGCAAACTAAGCGCAAAGCAACCCCAAGTTGAAACTTGTCACGTCGAGGCTGTGGGAAAAGAGCAAGAACCGACCCCACTACTTTGGCCCCGACAATCGGATTGAGAAGAGCATGATGTAATCCCAGCTCATGAGAAATGACCTGAAGGCCCAATGAAATGAAGCACTTGTAATCCCAGATATTCCCAGATTGAACCAAGAGTCACCGTCCTGGCCAACGTAGTGAGATTAACAATCCCAGGCCAGACCCATTTAGAACTGAAGTGTAGAATCAAACTAAGCGCAAAGCAATCCCAAGTTGAAACTTGTCACGTCGAGGCTGTGGGCAAAGAGCAAGAATCGACCCCACTACTTTGGCCCCGACAATCGAATTGAGGAGAACATGATGTAATCCCAGCCCCAGAGAAATGACCTGAGTGCTCAATGAAATGAAGCACTTGTAATCCCAGATATTCCCAGATTGAACCAAGAAATGAGCTGAGGGCCCAATGGAATGAAACACTTGAGCCGTATCTTCGGAACGACCTTGATCACATCAGGAAGCGAGGTTTGCAAAGCAAATGGCACCTTACATTGGCTCCGTTACTCCCAGACTCCACCGTGATAAGATCTCCCACATCTTCAAACATATCCTTAATGAAGAGGAGGGCCAATGCAGCTGCTAGCAAAGATCTGCGATTTGTCATGGAGCCTCTCCTTCTTTGGGCAGACCTCTGGGCCAATAAAGGCCTCTTTGGTGTAAAAGCGCGCATTGAACAAATGAATGTCCTTGAAACGAAATGTTTGGAGCCCAAAGTGCCAAAGAATCTTCGTGACATCCCTGGTAGTGAGGTATCCGTGCTCTCCCAAGACTGGAATACTGTCTGAAACCAAGGGACCTTGATTATCAATGATGAAAGGCGTCAGCTCACGAACTGTGATGATTTGGAAATGTTCTCCAACCTTGGCCTTGAAGGTATTCAAACCCGTGAGCTGAGGTACGAAAACCATAATGCAACGCCTTGAGCTCGCGTGGTCTGTGCCGCCCTTCGGAGCGAATATTGGGCAGCCTGAGTGGTCGTATTCCAACTGTGACTTGAACACAGGTGGGCCCAACTTGCTGATCCAGGGCTTCTTGTCCTGTTCCCAGCTTTTGGGAGCTGGTTGCGACCTCCTGTCAGGCGAGTCGACCTCCGCTTCAGATCCTGAGGTAGAGCTCCTGGTGTCTGAGCCCCCCGAAGACGGGGGGGAGTGCCTGACAGGCGCTTCCTCTCGGTAGTCCTGTGTCTCTGGCAAGGCCTCGTCCGGATCTGGCTTGGAAACCGACGCACCACCCTGCAATTGTTTCTTGGACCCACCTGAGAACTGCATCTTCCTGGCAATCGGTGATCGGCTCCGAGACAAGGAGTCACCCCTGTGCACAGGTGCTGGAGGCGGGGTAGGGAGCACCCTGGACTCGCGAGAGTCAGCACCTGACGATGCTTTGGCCTTGAGGCCCTGATTCCTGATCTCGACCGTCCTCGCCTGGTCCTCCTTTTTCTGCTCGAGCTTCTTCTGCAGCTTGGCTTTCTTCTCATTCGTGGTAAGCACGGGCTTCGGCTCCATCTTATCAAAACGCTTCCGAGCCAAACAATCCAAGGCGTGGCGATCGAATCCAAAGAAAAGAGGAACTGTCGGCTGAATCTGATTCCCAACCAAATCCAGATCCTGAGAGTAACAGGTGTCCGTGGTGAAAAGAAAGGTAGCCCCGCTGGGCGCAGTACGGTAACAAATGTGAGTCTGGATCACGCCAGACAAAGCCAATGGCTACTGAAGGCGAAGGTGAAGCGGTTGCCGAACCCAATCAAGCATTTCTTGAGCAAGACCCAAACGAAACTTTTTGTCCCGGGAGCCCTGAGGGGAGAATAAGGTGGTCCAGGCATCCTTGTCATACCTGAAAACATATCCCCTATGCGAGCGAGAGAAGGTACGGCTGCCCCCAGAGTTATCAAAGGAGCGATTCTGAATGACCCAATGCTTGCAATATTGAAACAGCCTCGACGAAAAATCTTCTGGATGTCTTTGCATGTGTGAAACCCAACTAATAGCTGAATCCAAATGAAAAATAGCCCAAGAAACATCTTTGTATCCCTTGGTTTTACGATTTCTGCGTAAACTAAACTGTTCGGGAGATTCCCCAGGGAGCCTTTTGAGTTTCAACATGATCCTGATACATTGATTTTGAGCCTTGGTAATCAAATCCGCCGTCGTCTTACAAGGGACCCAGGCAGCACCTCTGGAGCGGATAATCCCCCCCGCCATACAGTTAAGTTTTGAGAGACGTTTTGACATGGGGATCTGCTCGTTGATCAAGAACCTACTGTTAGCCCAAAAGGCTTTGTTAATCTGTGAAATACCCTGCTTGACATCTTCGTGACAGGATCCAGTGGCAGAGAGAATCGGACCCAACACCTTAGCCTCCGGTACAACAGACCAAGTTTTCCCAAAGGGATCGGACCAATTGTATCCTTGAAAGAAATAGGGGTAGGCCGGAAGGATTTCCCGATCGTCTTTGAGTTTGAGCCGATGTTCATTCCAGAGCTCCGACTCTACCAGTGCAGTCAGAGTTGCAAGGTCCTGTTCCGAGGACGCCACCACGAAGATATTATCTGACCAGCTGAGAAGGGCAATCCTGAAATCGAAGCCCAACTGCTCACAACGGATAGAGATTCCCAAAGAAGAATGGGTGATTTTCTCCAGGGTGGAGGCGAAGCAATCTTCTACGGAAACGCGCGCCAGTATGCATGCAGTCCCAGCTCCCTGCATCAACCCACGGTCTCTCTGGATAATCCCAGTGTTTGAGTCCAAAAGAGAGATGGAGACTCGAGGGTTCCTATGCAATCTGATGCAGCCAACTGCTAAGAAAAGAGGGACTCCCCGTCCCAGTAGACTCCGCAGGACTAATCCATAACGAATCTGATCGTGGTGAGCTTTGATGTCAGTAATCCCAACCATTCCTTTGTTAAAATGATCTCGGCCGTATTCTAAAATGTGATAGACACTGGTATGAAGTTCTTGTAATTGTCCACCTTTGCTGAGCCCAAAAATAAGACCTTTGAGACCTTTTGAATCAGTGTATGAATCCAAAACTGGCAGAATGGCCCTTGCCACATATGCGTGCCCGATCTTGGCAATTGCTGGCTGGGGAATGACAACTCTGGTTTGAGAGGGGGTTCCAAAACCCTTGATCTTGTTACCCAGGTGGCCCCCGAATGTGACATCATTCCAAAATTCGGGATCGCCTAAGCAGGCCTGTATACACCCCGTGAGCCTCTGGGACCATCCCGAGGCTTTTACTACCGCCGTACAGGCGAACTCTGTGTCGATCTTACGGGGTGCCTTGATGTTGTCCAGCGCGTCTTCCAGCAGGGAAGGAATGATGGGGTCGTTGTAGAAGTAGAAGAAACCCAAAGAGCGAAGCCAGGCGCAGTCCTCTTGCCGCTCCGATTCTGAGAGTCCCCACCTCTCGCTGTATTCTTCAGCCACCAGTTTGGTACAGCGGTCCACTTCAAAAATCTTGACTTGATCTACACAGAAACCCAAAATGGGTAGGAGTGTCTTGCGGGAGGCCCAGGCCTGTTTTCCTTGAGAGGCGTTGAGCGCAACCTGAGCCAAATCGCGTTGAAGTTTAGTTATTTTGAGAGCTTTCAAGAGGAGCTGACCCAATGAGACCCTCGTGGCTTCGTTAAGTTCGGAGTTGAACCGTGTCCTGAGACCCTTGACCCAAAATGGCTCTTCGGCAAATCTCCTAAAACTCCGTGGGAGAGCCTGAGTCGCTTCATAAACCTGGCCCAACATGTTTTCCCAGAAATCAAAGGAGAGGGTGAGGTCCCTTGGGTCATGATACCTGACCGCACATGAATCGGGCTGTTCTTCGTCATTTAAACGAATAAGTTCCGATGATTCGGGAAACAGACATTGGGCGATCTTCCTAACCTCCAAAATGTTTGTAGGAGTCCACATGAGAGGTCTCCTCTTACGCATCTGCTGGTGAAAGGCCAGCACATCACAGCCAACAAGAGCATGGTCCCCTGGGACGCCCGCCCAGCGGGCGAAACAATCAAAAGTGAGATCACTCCTGGCGAGAGCTATGTGATCGATCGTGCTGTTGGCCTGAGAGAGCGCCTGATCACCATCAGGCTTCCTAGTGAATTGCATGGAGGTCTCTTGGAACCTGAGAGGACACCAACGGAGATTGAGGCATGAACAAGCTTCACTGAATGATCGGAATTTCGGATCTCCGTTACCTTGATCGGCATTCATGTCCCCCAACCAAGAAAGAGTAGACCCCACGGGGCGGGATCGACCGAGTTGGATCGCCTAAAGACACCGAGATGTGAAGTGCACTGGGAGGTCCAGCACAACCACAAGCAAGGTATTATAAGGAGCTCCTCTCCGTCCACCTGAAGCCGTGTCCGTGGATTGCAATGGTCAGATCAGTGAGCATGGCCAACATATCTGCCCGACGGGATGCAACTAAGATAACATTGTCAGCCCAGAGCCAGTGATGACAAGCAACTAGGATGCCTCAGGAGAAAGCTGCACCCCATAGCCCCGATCACGCCACCGCGTAACAATGGGCGCCAATATGCACAATGATTTCGCCACCCATAGTGCAGGAGCCTCCATGGAGCCCGTGCGAATACAGGTGTCCCAACTGATGCCCTCGACGGTGCACTGCTGGAAAGAGAGCTCTGCAACATTGCGCGCGTACCCCTCAAAGATAGCATACACCAGAGAAGGATCCACTTCCAATTCAAGCAGGGACTCAACAGCCGATCGAAGCGTGAGATAATCAAAAGCTTGCTTGATGTCACAATGGACGATATGACAATCCTCCTCCTTCCATAGAACAGCATGCCGTGCGAGATGATTCAAAGGAGCGGTAACCTCATAATACTTATGGCCCACAACAAAACCATACAGTTGACAACCCCTCGGCGCAACCGTCTTGATGTGAGATTCAAGCAGAATAGTGAGACAACAACTGAACCATTTCCCGAAGACCGACAGCATAGCCAGAGCACGAGTCTCGTCGAAGCTACGCGCTCTCGGTCCTTTCAACATAAAACTGACAAGGATACGCCTCCATGCATGTGGTGAAACAATCTGCCTCTCATACAGTTTCTGAAAGCAGACAAGGACGTGGCGAAGAGCCTCCCACGGTAAGGCCTTGGGCACAGAAGCTGAGATGCCATCCAAACCTGTGGCCTTACCGTCCCTCAAACGTGCACGAGCGCGCAGAAGAAGACCCATATCGATTGGACATGCCCTAACAGCACTCCGAGAGGCCCCAATACTGTCACATTTATGGCGAAGTTCCTCAAGACAGGTATTAGCATCATGTCGCTGGGCCTCGCTCGAATATCGATGTAGACCATGTTGCCTAAGAGCCTCCTCCCACTTACTAACATCCTGTGTCAGCTCTCCCTCGATCATCATCTGCGTGCCTTTCGGCTTACGTCGAACCCCCTCCCGTAGTCGATATAACAACCGGGCACGCTCGATATCGCGACGAACCCTCCTCCATTGCTTCAGGCTGTTTTTTTTATACACCTCCTTCTCCACCTCCTCCCTCTTGTACTCTCGCCTAATCCTGTAGTGCTCCCCCTTAATCCTCAGCTGGTCCTCTGAGAGCTTCGGGAACCCAGAAGATTGTCCACCAGCATTTCGGGAAAGGTCCGAGGTCTCGTGGGCACCCTCGAAGACGGCCTTAGCAATGAGCTCTATGGGGTTAGCCTCAAGATCCTCGGAGAGCGCCGCGAACCGGTTGAACTGGCACACGGAGCGCCCCAAGCAAGCCCTTTGGTGGACCTCCGAGCCCGCCTGCAGCTTCCACCGAGCAAGTGAGGGACGAGTACGAGGACGCAATTTAGCCTGATGATCTGGAAGACGGAGCTGCAGCAACTTGCGGTCACTAAATGTCATCTCACGTGCACGCGTATGCTCAACATCAGATGGCAAGACCCATGAACAGGAAACCTCTGGAACCTGCTAATCCGTCGGGGTAGCGAAGTAGTCATATACATTCTCATATTTACGCATGCAATGTTTCCAAGTAGGTGCGCGCGTGCCGTAGGTGTTCGCAAGACGGAGCTTCAGGGCACCCCTGGTTTTCAAAAGAGCCTGACAATACATCTCACGCATCTGGTCACGCATGATGTCCGCACTCCCCTCCTTGGCCTTCCTCCTAGGCTTGGTCTTGGGTCCCTCCACCACCTCCCACGTCACGAGTATCCTATCAACAGTTTGATTGGGATACACTTCCACGTTGGCATCGACCTGCAACACTAGATCACGAATGGACTACTTCTTTTTTGCAGCAAGAACTTTGGATGTCAGATCTGACAGCACGCTGGTGTACTTGGCGAAACTAGCGTAGTGGCCTTCTGATGATCCCCGAGGCTCAACGTTATCACCAAGCTCACTCTCACGATGTGGAATGGAAGGTAAGCGGATACGAAGATAAGATGACGAAATACAATTGCAACCCAACGATCACCAGAGATGCTGTCTAGGATGAGGTGCTTCCAAGAACCACGGTACAAGACTGCAGCCCGCCTGCACTCCGAGTACCTAGAGCCCCACCCCACGTCCTCAACCTCAACATCATTCAAATGCTGGCATTCCTGAATAGCAACAATAGAGAGATCACGATCAGCAAGATAGCGCATGCACTCGGAGGTGTGTGTCCCCAACCTCCGTGTATTCCAACCTCCGCACAGGGCTGGGCACCGTCACTGAGTACTGTTTAGAACGACTTCCCACACCGAGCCGTCGATCCCCGCGTCAACTTCCTTCAACTTATCATTCGAGATCGTCCATCCAAGCGCATCCGTCCACACACCGATACATACACGAGCCGAAGAAGAAGACTGTCGGGCGTACATCCACGCTTTCGCTGGACCCTCAGCCTCGAAAAGAACCTGGGCCTGCTGCACCGACTTACGTTTGTGAAACTGCGCCGTAGCCTTACGTGTCTCAGAAGCTCGCTTACGATCCTGCGGCGATGGCTGCACAAGCCATCCCAAATACTGATCACGATAGGGTCCGAAAGCATTCTGACAAAGAAGATCGGGGATCTTATCAGACCAAGCTGTGCACCACTCATTCCTGACTTCCCAGACCGTGTCTTTTGGCGTGCCATTCTCCAAATAGATCCTGAAGCGAGTCACTCCAAATTCATTGGGGTCCGAATCACGTTCAGTACGTACCTTATCGAAAAAGCTGCCGTCCACACCATCACGAGCACTCGATACAGCATACAACACGGCAGTCATGTTACGCGCAGTGTTCACTGGAAGCTTGGCCTTGTCACGGCTCTCAATCTTCCGAGGATCATCCTTGCAAAAACCCGAGATCTAAATCCAAGTCGGTACATGAGGCTCAAAAGGTCTCCGAAAGTCTCTGTTAATCGATGCTCGAGTCGACGAACCTGCTAACGAGCCACCTTCGGATGCATTGGACTGCGCGCTCATCTCCAACTGGATCTCGCGAATCTGTTTGGCCTGGGACTCCTGAACATCACGGATCTCCTGAACAGATGAGGCTAGTGGGGCTACCTGGGCGGAGACCTGGGTCGTGATTTCACGTTTCATGTCAGCTGTGTTTGACCGAAGCATATGTTGCATATCCTGCTTCATTGCCGAGAACTGGCTGCGGAGTAACTCCGCAATGTCAACACTGACCCCCCCCTCCACTACTGCCAGCAGCACAAGTGCCTCCTCCCCCAGCAGAAACACCAACACCCTCCTGTCCCATGAGAGCCTCCTCCATCGAGTCTGGTACACCTCTGACTTTTGTGTGTGGTTGGTCCAGATCAAGGGAATCATCAGAATCCATTGTGTCTCTCGTACGTCGAAAGCCTAGTTGATTTCCAAACTTGCAGTTCCAGCAATCCTGAATATCGTTATAAAGATCGATACCGCACACACGACACCTGCACCTATCACGTTCGTCGTATAGGTCAGCTTCTAGCTCACGAAAGAAACGATTCCAACCTCCCCTCGAAGGTTCCCACTGCGATGTGAATAAGACTACTCTGACTGCGAGCAAAGTCAAAATTGGATACGTGCTGAGAGCAACTCGTACAAGATAACAAATGCGACAAGCACAATAACAAGCGGCCTGGAAGTGCAAGCAGACAATGCAACAAGCACAGAGCAAGCGGCCTGGAAGTACAAGATAACAAATGCAGCGTGTACAATCAGAGCAAGCGGCCTATGCACCTGCCCCTAATAGGAGCTGTCTCACTTGACATACAAGGGCCCCAGGGCGTGTCGCTGGTCGAGCTGCACGCTCGCTTCGCAGCGGCCCTGGTGGAAGCACTCGTCCTCCAGCGGGCGACGGAACTCAGCGAATGCGTTCTCCCCCCTCGCCGCGCACCCGGCCGCCTGCTTTCGCCGCATGGCGCGGGCGCGCTCTGCTTCCACCGCCTCGCGCTGCGCCGCCGGACTGGGCAGCTTCTTCGACGCGAAATGCTACTTCTGAGAACGAGCTCCAGATGGCCAGACGGGATCCTTTCTCACGCTACCCTCGGCTCGCGCAGCACACCGATCGGAAGGTTTCACTCGCCGCTCTCGACGAGAGCCTGGGCCCAAGCAGCCACGAGAGGCACAGGCCCAAGAAAAAACACCGCCTCAAAACAGGGAGGGTTGGGATGGCAAACTAGAGCTAATACGTCATGGACATCTATTCTGCACCTGCTACGCATGCTGCCCCACCCCCTCCAGTCTCTCAGGCCCGAGGGGGGGGGAGGTTCAAGCGCTCAGGGCCACTAGGCCCCGATCGCCACACACGGCCTGCACCTAGAGCTTTCTAAGAAAGCCCGTTAACAAACATGTATGCGAGAGGCACAGGCCCAAGAAAAAACACCCCTCACCCCGCAACCTCGGGTTCTCACTTAAAGACTGGGACTGGGGCGGAGGGCGCATCAGCACCGATATATAATGAGCGAGGAGAAGGAGAGGAGACAATTTGGCTCAAGGCAGGAGGCCACAGTGCTTGGCACGCTGCCGCGTCTCAGGCTGCCGGGTCCACGTGCTCATGGCCTGGCCGGCGTCAGATCCTGCGATGTACGTCAAGCCCCGCGATGCTGCAGATCGCCATGGGCTCTGAGTGGGGATGCTCTTCAGCGTCGAGCTTAGATCATGAAGGGCCCTACGGCCCACGTCTTTAATCGTTGCAGGTAATAGTGCGTCATGAACAATAAGAGAATGTGGCTTCGCATACCTGGCCATCGACTTGGCTCGTCTCCACCGTCCGCGTCTCTGAACTTCTTGCATTGAACGTCTCTTGTGCAAGATATCGTAACTCGGTCTGCTTTGTCTCAACGTATGCATCGGTCCGATCCACTCAAGTCCGAACTTGGATTGGATGCCTCTCCAGACTGAAGTTGCTTTAGCAGCTGTGGTATTGAAGACCTTCTCGGTTGGTTTGATCTGCTTGACACGCTCCGCCAAGATGTGTGAGAGAAGACCGCTGTCGATCGCCACTCCTTGCTCTTGACCTGTCTTGACGCTCTCACCTCGGTGTCTCCGTCTGAGAAGTAGCGCTACTTTGATCCCACCAGCTGCATGCTGAGTGTCGTCACTTGACAGATCGTTGGAATACGTTTTTCCACTGACATGAACGTCTTCACCCCTCAGCTGCAATCAATCTTGTTCTCGAAGATAACAATCGCTGCAAACAAGCCTATCCCTTCGTCTACGTGGCCTGATTTGATCGCCTGCGATGATATGCAACAGATTGCTTCGGCAGAGGCTGGGTCACCTTCCCAGGACTCCTGGAACTTCTCCCAGCTATGCAAAGCACGCATCGGCAGCTCAGACTTCCACTCTGGAAACAGGTGGACTGGCACCGGCGGTCAACCGTCAACCTGGTCACCGCCGGGAACCAGAGCTCCTCCCACGCGTAAGAGTGTTCAGAGTCGAAGAAAAGAGTTTCTAGAGGCAGTTTTCAAAAAATTGAACATGTATTTTTTGCATGTCGACATAAAGTTGGTTCCTCCAAGTGTTTTGATAGTAAACTGGCACCGGCGGTGAACCGTCAACCTGGTCACCGCCGGGAACCTCGTAGAGCTCCTCCCACGCGGAAGAGTGCTCAGAGTCGAAGGAGAGAGCTTCTGGAGGCATTTTTCAAAAAAAAAATGAACATGTATTTTTTTCATGTCGACATGAAGTTGGTTCCCCCAAGTGTTTTGATAGTAAATGTGCGCCTACAGAGCTCATATTAAGACGCAGAGGCCCTCACATTCGTTTACAGGTGCGAAAAATCTGCTTTCTCAAAATAAATGGTCCAATCTCTCTCAAACCTTGGCAAAATCGACCAACAGTTAACACTTTGTCCTTTCTCGCCGGGTCGGCCAACTGGCACCGGCGGTGAACCGTCAACCTGGTCACCGCCGGGAACCTCGTAGAGCTCCTTCCACGCGTAAGAGTGCTCAGAGTCGAAGAAGAGAGCTTCTGGAGGCATTTCTCGAAAAAAATCGACATTGATTTTTTTCATGTCAACATGAGGTTGGTTTCGCCAAGTGTTTTGATAGTGAGAGTGCGCCTACAGAGCTCACTGGGCGCCGGCGGTAAACCGTCAACCTTTCTTACCGCCGGGGGACTCGTAGAGCTTCCTGACAATATATAACGTGAAAAATGCAGAGAACGAAAAGTTTTTCAGCCCAAGCGATTTCAGACCTCTCGATGCAACAGCCGAACGCCATGGATGCTTGTGTATTGTCTTCTTTCCGAGCTCTGTAGCTCTCCTACAGCCAGAGCTACGTGCGGTAATCGACAGCACCTCTCAAGATGACTCTAACAAAACGAATAGTTTGGCAACCCAGCTCGAGTATCAAACAGAGCTCAGACCTCTGAACGCGACAGGCGGACGCATCTGATGTCTCCGAATCGACTCCTGTGATTACAGCCCGGCAGCCCCCCCTACAGCCCGAGTTAAGTGCAGAAAACCGACAGCACCTCTCAGGATGACTCGAACAATACAATAGTTTCGTGGACCTAGTTCGGGCAGCAGACCGAGTTCCGAGCTCTGGATTCGACAGGCGGACGCGCCTGATGTCTTCAATCGATTCTTGTGACCACCATCACTGTCTCCCCCCTACAGCCCGAGTTGAGTGCAGAAGACGGAGAGCACTTTTCAAGATGACTCGAACAATACGAATGGCTTCGCGATTCTAGATCGGGCAGCAGACCGAGTTCAGAGCTCTGCATTCAACAGACATCTGCCACTGATAATTCTGAATCGGTTTCTATACGCATCAGCTCTGCATCTGTCCTGTAGCTAGGGTTAAGTACAGAAAACCGAGAGCGCCTGTCAAGATGACTCGAATAATACGAATAGGTTTGCGGACCTAGCTCGGCTAGCAGACCGAGTTCAGACCTCTGGATGCAACAGACGAACGCGCCTGATCATTCTGAATCGATAAGCTGTGCTTACCAGCTCTGTAGCTATCCTATATCTCGAGTTAAGTCCAATATACCGACAGCGCGTATCAAGACGACTCGAAACGGCCGATCCCGCCGCAGTGCTTTTTGGCAGTAAAAGGTACCCGATCGAGCTGAGATCAAGATGGCGAGCGGGAATAAGATCGAATATCACGGGAAAAAATACTAGAGCTCAAACGAATGGTTGAATTTCGAGAACAAAATTTTCAACCGACCAAAAGTCACCAAAAGGTCCGTCGAGATTCTTCTTGCCAACTAGCTCTCCAGCGCCCCGGAATTACTCTTAAGCTTCCAGCAATAACTTGCTAAGGGAAGCTCTACGAGTTATGTGCGCCTACAGAGCTCATATTGAGACGCAGAGGACCTCGCATCCGTCTACGGGTCCGAAAAATCTGCTTTCTCAAAATCAAGGTCAAATATCTTTGAAATAATTGCAAAACCGACCAAAAGTTATCACTTTATCCTTTCTGGCCGGGTGGGCCAACTGGGCGTCGGCGGTAAACCGTCAACCTTTCTTACCGCCGGGGGACTCGTAGAGCTTCCTGACAACATATAATGTCGAAAAAAATTGCAGAGAACGAATAGTTCTTCAGCCTAAGCGATTTCACACCTCTCGATGCAACAGCCAAACGCCCCCCGATGCTTCTGGATTGTCTTCTGTACGAGCTCTGTAGCTCTCCTACAGCCCGAGTTACGTGCGTTAATCGACAGCACCTCTCAAGATGACTCGAACAAAACGAATAGTTTGGCAAACCCAGCTCGAGTATCAGGCCGAGTTCAGACCTCTGAATGCGACAGGCGGACGCGTCTGACGTCTCCGAATCGATTCCTGTGATTACCAGCCCCGCAGCCACCCTACAGCCCGAGTTAAGAGCAGAAAGCCGACAGCATCTTTCAGCATGACTCGAACAATACGAACAGTTTCGCAGACCTAGTTCGGACAGCAGACCGAGTTCCAAGCTCTGGATTCCACAGGCGGACGCGCCTGATCTCTTCAAATCGATTGCTGTCACCACCAGCACTGTAGCCCCCCTACAGCCCGAGTTAAGTGCAGAAAACCGACAGCACATCTCAAGATGACTCGAACAATACAAATTGTTTCGCGATTCTGGATCGGGCAGCAGACAGAGTTCAGAGCACTGAATTCAACAGACAAACGCGACTGATCATTCTGTAGGTATCAGCTCTGTAGTAGCTCGAGTTAAGTACAGAAAACCGAGAGTGCCTGTCAAGATGACTCCAATAATACGAACAGGTTTGCGGACCTTGCTCGGCTAGCAGACCGCGTTCAGACCTCTGGATGCAACAGACGAACGCGCCTGATCATTTTGAATCGATAAGGTGTGCTTACCAGCTCTGTAGCTATCCTATATCTCGAGTTAAGTCCATTATACCGACAGCGCGTATCAAGATGACTCGAAACGGCCGATCCCGCCGCAGTGCTTTTTGGCAGTAAAAGGTACCCGATCGAGCTGAGATCAAGAAGATGGCGAGCGGGAATAAGATCGAATATCACGGGAAAAATACAAGAGCTCTAACGAATGGTTGAATTCCGACAACCAAATTTTCAACCGACCAAAAGTCACCAAAAGGTCCGTCGAGATTTTTCTTGCCAGCTGGCTCTCCAGCGCCCCGGAACTGGGCGCCGGCGGTAAACCGTCAACCTTTCTTACCGCCGGGGGACTCGTAGAGCTTCCTGACAACATATAATGTCGGAAAAAAGCACAGAGAACGAATAGTTTTTCATCCCAAGCGATTTCAGACCTCTCGATGCAACAGCCGAACGCCCCCCGATGCTTCTGGATTGTCTTCTGCACGAGCTTTGTAGCTCTCCTACAGCCCGAGTTACGTGCGTTAAGCGACAGCACCTCTCAAGATGACTCGAACAAAACGAATAGTTTGGCAAACCCAGCTCGAGTATCAGGCCGAGTTCAGACCTCTCAATGCGACAGGCGGACGCGTCTGATGTCTCCGAATCGATTCCTGTGATTACAAGCCCTGCAGCCCCCCTACAGCCCGAGTTAAGTGCAGAAAGCCGACAGCACCTCTCAGGATGACTCGAACAATACGTACAGCTTCGCAGACCTAGTTCGGGCAGCAGACCGAGTTCCAAGCTCTGGATTCCACAGGCGGGCGCGCCTGCTGTCTCCAAATCGATTGCTGTCACCACCAGCACTGTAGCCACCCTACAGCCCGAGCTAAGTGCAGAAAACCGACAGCACCTCTCAAGATGACTCGAACAATACGAACAGTTTCGCGATTCTGGATCGGGCAGCAAACCAAGTTCAGAGCTCTGGATTCAACAGACAAACGCCACTGATCATTCTGCATCGATTTCTGTACGTATCAGCTCTGTATCTGTGCTATAGCTCGAGTTGAGTACAGAAAACCGAGAGCGCCTGTCAAAATGACTCCAATAATACCAACAGGTTTGCGGACCTAGCTCGGCTAGCAGACCGAGTTCAGACCTCTGGATGCAACAGACGAACGCGCCTGATCATTCTGAATCGATAAGGTGTGCTTACCAGCTCTGTAGCTGTCCTATATCTCGAGTTAAGTCCAATATACCGACAGCGCGTATCAAGATGACTTGAAACGGCCGATCCCGCCGCAGTGCTTTTTGGCAGTAAAAGGTACCCCATCGAGCTGAGATCAAGATGGCGAGCGGGAATAGGATCGAATATCACGGGGAAAAATACTAGAGCTCTAACAAATGTTCAAATTTTGAGAACAAAATTTTCAACCGACCAAAAGTCATCGAGTTGGCAGAATCGAGTTGGCAGTAAAAGGTACGGGAGAAAAAAGAATTTCGAGAACAAAATTTTCAACCGACCAAAAGTCACCAAAAGGTCCGTCGAGATTTTTCTTGCCAACTAGCTCTCCAGCGCCCCAGAATTACTGGGCGCCGGCGGTAAACCGTCAACCTTTCTTACCGCCGGGGGACTCGTAGAGCTTCCTGACAATATATAATATCGAAAAAAATCCAGAGAACGAATAGATTTTCAGCCCAGGCGATTTCAGACATCTCGACGCAACAGCCGAACGCCCCCGATGTTTCGATTGTCTTCTGTACGAGCTCATTAACTCTCCTACAGCCGGAGTTACGTGCGTAAATCGACTGCATCTCTCAAGATGACTCAAACAAAACGAAAAGTTTCGCAAACCCAGCTCGAGTATCAGACCGAGTTCAGACCTCTGAATGCGACAGGCGGAAGCGTCTGATGTCTGCGAATCGACTCCTCTGATTACCAGCCCTGCAGCCCCCCTATAGCCCGAGTTAAGTGGAGAAAACCGACAGCACCTCTCAGGATGACTCGAACAATGCGAATAGTTTCGCAGACCTAGTTCGGGCAGCAGACCGAATTCCGAGCTCTGGATTCCACAGGCGGGCGCGCCTGCTGTCTCCAAATCGATTCCTGTGACAACCAGCACTGCAGCCCCCCTACAGCCCGACTTAAGTGCAGAAAACCGACAGCACTTCTCAAGATGACTCGAACAATACGAATAGTTTCGCGATTCTAGATCGAGTAGCAGACCGAGTTCAGAGCTCTGGATTCAACAGAGAAACGCGACTGATGATGCTAAATCGGTTTCTGTAAGTATCAGCTCTCTAGCTGTCCTACAGCTCGAGTTAAGTACAGAAAACCGAGAGCGCCTGTCAAGAAGGCTCAAATAATACGAATAGGTTTGCGGACCTAGCTCGGCTAGCAGACCGATTTCAGACCTCTGGATTCAACAGGCAAACGCGCCTGATCATTCTGAATCGATTAGCTGGGCTTACCAGCTCTGTAGCTGTCCTAAAGCTCGAGTTATGTTCAGAAAACCGTCATCGCGTGTCAAGATGACTCGAAACGGCCGATCCCGCCGCAGTGCTTTTTGACAGTAAAAGGTACCCGATCGAGCTGAGATCAAGACGGCGAGCGGGAATAAGATCGAATATCACGGGAAAAAATACTAGAGCTCTAACGAATGTTCAAATTTTGAGAACAAAATTTTCAACCGGCCAAAAGTCATCAAAAGGTCCGTCGAGATTTTCCTTGCCAACTAGCTCTCCAGCGCCCCGGAATTACTGGGCGCCGGCGGTAAACCGTCAACCTTTCTTACCTCCGGGGGACTCGTAGAGCTTCCTGACAATATATAATGTCGAAAAAAATGCAGAGAACGAATAGTTTTTCAGCCCAAGCGATTTCAGACCTTGCGATGCAACAGCCGAACGCCCCTGATGTTGGATTCTTTTCTATACGAGCTCTGTAGCTCTCCTACGGCCCGAGTTACGTGCGTAAATCGACAGCACCTCTCGATGACTCGAACAATACGAATAGTTCGGCAAACCTAGCTCGAGTATCAGACCGAGCTCAGACCTCTGAATGCAATAGTGGGACGCGTCTGTGACTCCGAATGGATTTCTGTGATTACCAGCCCTGCAGCCCACCTGCAGCCCGAGTTAAACGCAGAAAACCGAGAGCACCTCTCAGAATGACTCGAACAATACGAATAGTTTCGCGAACCTAGGTCGGGCAGTAGACCGAGTTCAGAGCTCTGGATTCGACAGACGGACGCGCCTGATGTCTCCGAATCGATTCCTGAGATTACCAGCCCTATAGCCCCCCTACAGCCTGAGTTAAGTACAGAAAACCGACAACACCTCTCAAGATGACTCGAACAATACAAAATAGTTTCGTGATTCTAGATCAGGCAGCAGACCGAGATCAGAGCTCTGGACTCAACAGACAACGCGACTGGTATTCTGAATCGGTTTCTGTGAGTATCAGCTCTGTAGATGTCATATAGCTCGAGTTTGGTGTTTGGTCAGGCTACACAGGGCGCGTGCGCCCAAGCCTAGGGGCTAGAGCCAGTTAAATCCGCCTCCTCCGCTTTGCAGAGGAAATTTCTTTAACGATGTGCTCCACACCTGTGCACAGGCGCTCGGCAGCAGATAATTCTGCCTCCGTCACGGTGGCTCCTACATCAAACATGTAGGCTTCTGAGCTCACGAGTGTCCACGGGCCATTCTCTGGGGCAACTTCGATCCAGTGACCTCCTGCGGCACCCTCACTGCTCACTCCACCATCCCAGCATCCTCTAATGTATGTGATGTTTGTCCTGTTCTGTTTGATATAGTCGTGCTTGTAAATTATGTAACAGTTTCCTTCTCTCGCATGGTGTGTAAGCTCATCAGCATAGGCATTGGCTTCCCTATAGATATGTTTCCAGAAATCCCTACCGTACGTCGGGCATCGTATGTTGTGTTGTTCACTCACGTCATACATGATATTTTGTATCCTGGCGATCCGTTTGGCATACCCACTGTTGTCACAAGCCCAGACTCCCCTCAACCATTGTACGACCGTTTTACTGTCTCCGCACATTTCAACAGCGATACCTTCCATCCCAGGGCCCCATATCGTAGTGTGTTCATTAATAACTGCAAGACGTCGGGCAAACTCGTCATCTGTCGGTGTCTTCGCAAACCCTCCCATCCTCCTCTCCATACTCCTCCTCACAAACATATCCTCCACTTTGGGTATCTGTGATATGTGTTCCACAAACTCCTCCCAATCCGTCGGTACAACGCACGTGTCGTGCCACAGAAGAGACCTCCATTTTTCAAAGGGTGCATGCCAGCTGCCCGCCACGATTCGTGGTCTGCCTCTGAGCCGTCTCGTTCCCTCTCTCGACATCGTCCGACTTACTGCCGCCAGCATTTCATCCCTCTGCACCGTCCACTCCCCCGATACGTGCAACATGGAGCGCAGCGTCTGCTGCCACGATTTGCTATACACAGTGGACGGCATGTGGCACTTATATTGGGATACCTCCACGGCGAATTCAAAATTATACCTCACAACTTTTTCCACCAACGTCTTGAACCCCCCCTCCTTGAACATCTCCCTGGATCTATTGGTACTGCGATCCCTGAACTCCTCCCACGTTTCCGCCTCTTTTCTATGTAATCCTCGCATTGTGTTCAAACATCTTCCTTCAAAGCTCCTCAATATGTTCAGCACATGTTCATTACAGCTCCACCCCACACATCCATGGCATATGATCTGTTGAACTCTGCTCTGGTACCGTCTGAATTTTTCCCTCATGCTCACCGCGCGTGATCGATGGAATTTAATATCAGCATAGAAACACCGCCTTCCTGTATCAATACGGTGCCGCACTGCATGGAAATCCCTCGGGTTCGTCACAAATTTAACCCCCAGTATGTCACACTCGCTTTTTCTCGGCAGAACCACCGCCTCACGTAATTGATAGGGTAGGCTGGGGTCTCCAGCCCGTGCACAAATATCATCTCCCAGTTCGCAAACTAATGATTGTGGTCCCTGGTTCTGTCTCAGCCCAAAAACCAGATACTCCAGGCTCTCAATCTTCCAGTCCATACCAGCCCGTCTGAGGGCCACGGTCAACATACTCACCATATTCCTCAGCTGATTCGCTGAGGCTGCCAGCAGCACCACATTGTCAGCCCATATGTAATGGTTGACCAGCGCCTGTTGTGTCCCCTCGCCTTCCAATCGTACTCCATAATGACATGCTTCCCATGATTCAGCAATAGAGGCCCAAATTGCCTCCAACACAATATTGAAGAGTACTGGGCCTTCTTTCCCTCCAGTTCGCACCGACTTGTTATACAGGATCTCTTCACTGCACACATCCTGGAAATCAAAAACTGCTGTGTTTCCAATCATAGGCTCCACAAGTGCAATAATCAAATCTGTTGGATATCTCAGATGTTCCATCGCGCGGATCACCATCGAAACAGTAACATGATCAAACGCTTTCTTTATATCCATTATCCCCATATGTATCGACTCGCCCTTTCCCCAGAGAGTGGCATGACGTGTCATATGCAGCAAAGGGGCCGCCATGTGATGCACTTTGTGACTCTTCTGGAATCCATATGTCGCCAATTGTTTTGATATGTCCATGTTCCTCCACAAGAATAAGAAGGCACGCCATGTACCACTTGCTCATAACACTCAACAGCGATATTGCACGAGTCTCCCCAAATGTTTGGATCATGCTCATTTTTGGAATCAACTGTACGCACAACTTTCTCCACGAATCTGGTGGCGACTTTTTCTGATCATGTATTTCTTGAAATGAGTGTCGTATCAATCTCAATGCATTCCAAGGTATTGCTTTGAGAATCTCCGCCACCAGGCCATCAGAGCCCGCTGCGGTGCCGCCCTTCAATCGGGCTCGAGCCCCCAGCAACACACCCATAGATATGACCCTGTTCGTAGTTCTGCCCTCTGCCTCCCACTGTGTCCGTAGTCGATGCAACTCTCTCTTTGCAGCTCCTCCCTCCCCATCAGATGTATATGACCGTTGTACGTGTTTGTTGAGCTCCTCCACCCATCTTTGTTTATTTTCTGTCAGTATCCCGTCACACATCATTTCCTTGATACACCTACGGGGTCCATGTTTGAGGCCAGTGGAGTCTTTGAGGAGCTGTTCCCGCCTGAACTTTCTTCGGAGTGTTTTTTGACGTCTCAATAATTGTTTCCTACGCTCACCGAAGACACCCCTCCTTAACCCCTCTTCAGCGTCCATGAGTTGGTCAGGTTTTTTGATTGGTTTAGTATCCGCCCTGCCCTTTGTATGCCTACACATCGTCGCAGCACTCACAAGCATCTGTCCCACTGTTTGTATATTTATGTCACCCTGTTGGTTCATATGTTGTTGTACCTGCACATCAGCCAGTGTAATGAACACATTCGCTGACTCATAATCCTCCGGGGCCCAATTGATGAGGCTCGGGGGCCTGGGTCGCACGAAAGGCTTGCGCACCGACGCATGTTTTATCCTCACCCCTACCTTCGCATGGCCACTGTAGCGTGAAGCTCGATCCTGTGCAGGATCAACAAATTCCACCGTGCATTCAAATGAGCAGTTGGTCCGAGCCACCTCGGTACCTGCAAATTGTGTCGGCACAAATACATAGTCCAACACCCTGGAGTAACTGCTGGTACTCCACGGCCTGTGCGTCACTTGTCGCACGCCGTAGGTGTTGGCTGCACAAAGACCCCAGTGATTCAGAAAGCGCACGAGCATGTCCCTTCTCTCCTCATGATGTCTCGCCTCCGACCTCATCCACACCTCCTCCAATCCTTCCCCCGTGAACCCCAAGAGATTTGGTTCCAGCTCCGTCTGCGCATCTGCCCCCACAAACTGCAATACTTTGGACCCCTGGTATTGCTCGCTACATAGTTGCATGCATGCACACAGCTTAGCTAGAACGTCACAATATTCATCGAGCCTATCATCTCCCCGCTGCACTGTGGGTAGGTACACTGAGGACACGACCACAGATGCAAATTGTACAACTGCAAACCTCTCACCGCACTTACTGTCCGAAATAGTCGCCGCCCATGGGCCCCTGAAGGCCACAGCAGCTCGTCGGCACACACTAAAACGCACCTGCCACCCACATGCTTCAAATGCTTCCGATGGCATGTACTGACACTCCTGCAAGCATAGCACATCATAATGACAAAACTCCAGCAGTGCTGGCATAAGCTCGCTATTCCTCATGTTGACATTCCAAGTTGCCACCGCGAGCTGAGTGGCAGACTGGCACCGTCAATTGTTCGTCTGTCTGAGCTTCGTGAGTAACCCCTCTTGATCCACCTCAGGCTCCACCCTCCTCAGATTATTAGTGTGTAGCGCCCACCCGCTGTGTACACCCCATTCAGCAATCAGTACTCTGGTGTCTGGATCTGCTTGTGGGTTTTGTGTAAACCATATGTATGAGTTTGGCGGCCCTGGCTCCCCCTTGCACATTGTCCCCGTAGTTTTCTTCACCTCCGCAAAGCAACTCTGGAACTTGCCAATCTGTTGGACATGGGGTGCTCTCCATGGCGCGCATTCTACATGAAACTTTACATTCGGCGGTAGGTCAGTGTTTCCCCTCTTGTATTCGCTGTCGAAACAATTCCGAACCTGCCATGTGATCTCCACTGCCGTCCCCTTTTTGAAATAGATCCGCCCTCGTGTGTATGGCCAGTACCTGCCAGTATTCTCCCCCGCAGTTCTCGCATGATCGAAAACAGCATTATGTGTTGCGTCCAGCGACAGCAATCCCAATAATTTTGTTATGTTGTCGGTCAGCACCTGTTGTTCCATGGCCTCCCTTTGTTTTATCTCTCTGTTCTCCCAACCCTCACGTGATATCCATCCTTTGAACTCAATATATGATGGTACCCAGTTCGAATTATGCCCTGCACCACTGCCCGCGTCACCTGATCCGTATCTAGTCGAACCGCTTGCGCAAGATTGAGCGTCTCCATTTTTCAGATTCTGAATGTCAGCTTGGGCCTGCTTCATTTGCTCCGATAACGTTTTGACATCTGACGTTGTTCTATCAATCTTTTCCTCCATGACATGTAAATCAGCTGCAACCGATGTTTTGAACTCACTAACCGTCGCAGTTACTTCACTCTGGCCCTTCAAAATCTGTCTGAACATTTCCTCGGGCGTCATTGTAGCTGGTTGAGGCGCCTGGACAGCAGCACTTTGAGCCACGGCCAGACCACTCGTAGCCTTGGGGACTTGGGCTGTAGCTAAATGAGGCGCCTGGACAGCAGCACTGGAAGCCGCGGCCAGACCACTCGAAGCACTGGAACCTTTGCCCTCCCCTTTCGCCCTCACCTCTCTCAACCATTCACTACTCGCATTCCCTCCCATTTTGCTATCTTCTGCTTTGTCATCCGCCATGATTGCTGACGAACGTCGTTTATTTCTCTCTTTGACTGTACGCAATGTGTGAAGTGCAGCCTGATATCTATCTGATTGCCCAATCTTCTTGAAATCGTACGCTTCCTGCTGAACAAATGCCTCTGGTGGAGAAATTTCCAATTCCAGTGCTATCTGATATTCTCTCTTCTCCTGCGTCGTTAATCGCGGCACAGTAGCTGATGTGTCTTTCAACCAATCACACGGATGTGGGTCACAATCCACACCAAAGTCAGCTGACGTGAAATATTCACTCTGATCGTCTTCTGATGGTATAATATATGCTCCCTGCGAGTCCGTGTTCAATCCAACAGCCCACAGTGGTCTTTTATAAAATCCAGACAGATCCTGATCTTCCTGCGATCCCCACGATATCTTGATATCAAGAACGGGAGCGAGGATTCAATGTGAACACAGCCCCCGCGATACGTCAAACACGCACCGCACGAGAGGGGGGCTTGAGGCAAGCCTGTGTGTGTGCCCTGACGTGGGCCCTGTTCGACGTCGAACCCTGACGTCTCGAACCCTGACGTCTCGAACCCTGACAGCTCTTGAGCCAAAACAGCTCGAGTTAAGTACAAAAAACCGAGAGCGCCTGTCAAGATGGCTCAAATAATACGAATAGGTTTGCGGACCTAGCCCGGCTAGCAGACCGAGTTCAGACCTCTGGATGCAACAGGCGAACGCGCCTGATCATTCTGAACCGATTAGCTGGACTTACCAGCTCTGTAGCTCTTCTATAGCTCGAGTTATGTTCAGAAAACCGCCACCGCGTGTCAAGATGACCCGAAACGGCCGATCCCGCCGCAGTGCTTTTTGGCAGTAAAAGGTACCCGATCGAGCTGAGATCAAGATGGCGAGCGGGAATAAGATCGAATATCACGGGAAAAAATACTAGAGCTCTAACGAATGTTACAATTTTGAGAACAAAATTTTCAACCGACCAAAAGTCAGCAAAAGGTCCGTCGAGATTTTTCTTGCCAACTAGCTCTCCAGCGCCCCGGAACTGGGCGCCGGCGATGCCGTCAACCTTCCTTACCGCCGGGGGACTCGTAGAGCTTCCTGACAATATATAATGTGGAAAGAAAGGCAGAGAACGAATAGTTTTTTCAGCCCAAGCGATTTCAGACCTCTCGATGCAACGATGCTTCTGGATTGTCTTCTTTGCGAGCTCTGTAGCTCTCCTAAAGCCCGAGCTACGTGCGTAAATCGACAGCACCTCTCAAGATGACTCTAACAAAACGAACAGTTTGGCAACCCAGCTCGAGTATCAAACCGAGTTCAGACCTCTGAATGCGACAGGCGGACGCGTCTGATGTCTGCGAATCGACTTCTGTGATTACCAGCCCTGCAGATAGCTTCGCGGACCTAGTTCGGGCAGCAGACCGAGTTCCGAGCTCTCGATTCGACAGGCGGACGCGCCTGATGTCTTCAAATCGATTCCTGTGACAACCAGCACTGCAGCCCCTCCCAGCTCGAGTTGAGTGCAGAAAACCGAGAGCACTTCTCAAGATGGCTCGAACAATACGATAGTTTCGCGATTATAGGTCGGGCAGCAGACCGAGTTCAGAGCTCTGGATTCAACAGACAAACGCGACTGATGATGCTAAATCGGTTTCTGTAAGTATCAGCTCTGTAGCTGTCCCATAGCTCGAGTTAAAGTACAGAAAACCGAGAGCGTCTGTCAAGATGACTCGAATAATACGAATAGGTTTGCGGACCTAGCTCGGCTAGCCGACCGAGTTCAGACCTCTAGATTCAACAGGCGAACGCGCCTGATCATTCTGAATCGATTAGCTGTGCTTATCAGCTCTGTAGCTGTCCTAAAGCTCGAGTTATGTTCAGGTAACCGCCATCGCATGTCAAGATGACTTGAAACGGCCGATCCCGCCTGCCTGCTTTTTAGCAGTAAAAGGTACCCGATCGAGCTGAGATCAAGATGGCGAGCGGGAATAAGATCGAAAATCACGGGAAAAAATACGAGAGCTCTAACGAATTGTTGAATTTCGAGAACAAAATTTTCAACCGACCAAAAGTCAGCCAAAGGTCCGTCGAGATTTGTCTTGCCAACTGGGCGCCGGCGGTAAACCGTCAACCTTTCTTACCGCCGGGGGACTCGTAGAGCTCCCTGACAACATATAATGTCGAAAAAAATACACCGAAAAAATAGTTTTTCAGCCCAAGCAATTTCAGACCTCTCGGATGCAACAGCCGAACGCCCCCGATGCTTCTGGATTGTCTTCTGTACGAGCTCTGTAGCTCTCCTACAGCCCGAGCTACGTGCGTAAATCGACAGCACCTCTCAAGATGACTCGAACAATACGAATAGTTTGGCAAACCTAGCTCGAGTATCAGACCGAGTTCAGACCTCTGCATGCGACAGGCGGACGCGTCTGATGTCTCTGAATCGATTCCTGTGATTACCAGCCCTGCAGCCCCCCCCTACAGCCCGAGTTAAGTGCAGGAAACCGACAGCACCTCTCAGGATGACTCGAACAATACGAATAGTTTCGCGGACCTAGTTCGGGCAGCAGACAGAGTTCGGAGCTCTGGATTCGAAAGGCGGACGCGCCTGATGTCTCCGAATCGATTCCAGTGATTACCAGCCATGCAGCCCCCCTACAGCCCGAGTTAAGTGCAGAGAACCGACAGCATCTCTCAAGATGACTCGAACAATACGAATAGTTTCGCGATTCTAGATCGGGCAGCAGACCGAGTTCAGAGCTCTGGATTCAACAGACAACGGCCACTGATGATTCTGAATCAGATTCTGTACGTATCAGCTCTGTAGCTGTCCTGTAGCTCGAGTTAAGTACAGAAAACCGAGAGCGTCTGTCAAGATGACTCGAATAATACGAATAGGTTTGCGGACCTAGCTCGGCTAGCAGACCGAGTTCAGACCTCTGGGTTCAACAGGCAAACGCGCCTGATCATTCTGAATCGATTAGCTGTGCTTACCAGCTCTGTAGCTGTCCTAATGCTCGAGTTATCTTGAGAAAACCGTCACCGCGTGACAAGATGACCCGAAACGGGCGATCCCGCCGCAGTGCTTTTGGGCAGTAAAAGGTACCCGATCGAGCTGAGATCAAGACGGCGAGCGGGAATAAGATCGAATATCACGGGAAAACATACTAGAGCTGTAACGAATGTTCAAATTTTGATAACAAAATTTTCAACCGACCAAAAGTCAGCAAAAGGTCCGTCGAGATTTTTCTTGCCAACTGGGCGCCGGCGGTAAACTGTCAACATTTCTTACCGCCGGGGGACTCGTAGAGCTTCCTGACAACATATAATGTCGAAAAAAATTACACCGAAAAAACAGTTTTTCAGCCCAAGCAATTTCAGACCTCTCGGATGCAACAGCCGAACGCCCCCGATGCTTCTGGATTGTCTTATGTACGAGCTCTGTAGCTCTCCTACAGCCCGAGATACGTGCGTAAATCGACAGCACCTCTCAAGATGACTCGAACAATTCGAATAGTTTGGCAAACCTAGCTCGAGTATCAGACCGAGTTCAGACCTCTGCATGCGACAGGCGGACGCGTCTGATGTCTCTGAATCGATTCCTGTGATTACCAGCCCTGCAGCACCCCCTACAGCCCGAGCTACGTGCAGGAAACCGACAGCACCTCTCAGGATGACTCGAACAATACGAATAGTTTCGCGGACCTAGTTCGGGCAGCAGACAGAATTCGGAGCTCTGGATTCGGAAAGGCGGACGCGCCTGGTGTCTCCGAATCGATTCCAGTGATTACCAGCCATGCAGCCCCCCTACAGCCCGAGTTAAGTGCAGAGAACCGACAGCATCTCTCAAGATGACTCGAACAATACGAATAGTTTCGCGATTCTAGATCGGGCAGCAGACCGAGTTCAGAGCTCTGGATTCAACAGACAACGGCCACTGATGATTCTGAATCAGATTCTGTACGTATCAGCTCTGTAGCTGTCCTGTAGCTCGAGTTAAGTACAGAAAACCGAGAGCGTCTGTCAAGATGACTCGAATAATACGAATAGGTTTGCGGACCTAGCTCGGCTAGCAGACCGAGTTCAGACCTCGGGGTTCAACAGGCGAACGCGCCTGATCATTCTGAATCGATTAGCTGTGCTTACCAGCTCTGTAGCTGTCCTAAAGCTCGAGTTATCTTCAGAAAACCATCACCGCGTGACAAGATGACCCGAAACGGGCGATCCCGCCGCAGTGCTTTTTGGCAGTAAAAGGTACCCGATCGAGCTGAGGTCAAGACGGCGAGCGGGAATAAGATCGAATATCACGGGAAAAAATACTAGAGCTCTAACGAATGTTCAAATTTTGATAACAAAATTTTCAACCGACCAAAAGTCAGCAAAAGGTCCGTCGAGATTTTTCTTGCCAACTAGCTCTCCAGCGCCCCGGAATTACTCTTAAGCTTCCAGCAATAACTTGCTAAGGAAAGCTCTACGAGTTACTAGCTCTCCAGCGCCCCGGAACTGGGAACCGGCGGTAAACCGTCAACCTGGTTACCGCCGGAAACCTCGTAGAGCTCTTTTTTTGCACGGCGATCCTCGGAACACATGAAGAAAGCTTCTGGAGCAGGAAACGAAAAACTCGAAAAATCACGTTTTTCTGATTTTATCCAACGTCGGTTCCTCCAAGTGTTTTGATAGTAATACTGCACCCCGAATGCCTCTAGCTTTTCTACCACCAGAGCTCTACGAGGCACTAGAAGTGCAAGCAGACGCCTGAAAGACCTAGAAGTGCAAGCAGATAGCTGCTGATGGCATTTTCTGTAGAACTGGAAATTTGCATTTTTGGACTGTCAACGCGAAGTCGGTCCCTGGCTTCGCTCGGGAGAACTGTTCGACGGAGTGAACTGAGAATTTGTGAAGTAACTTCTGTAATGCAAAGCTTCGCTCTGCGCAATCAGCAGCCCAAACGGATTGTTAGGACTGCAAAATCGGCTGAGCTAGGCCGCGGAAGGTATGGTCGCGTCCCTTTTCGACATGTCGCCAACTAGCTCCACCCTGTCGCCGAATTCCTCTAGCTCTTCTACAATCAGAGCTCTACGAGGCACTAGAAGTGCAAGCAGACGCCAGAAAGAACTAGAAGTGCAAGCAGATAGCTTCTGATGGCATTTTCTGTAGAACTGGAAAATTGCATTTTTGAACTGTCCACGTGAAGTCGGTCCCTGGCTTCGCTCGGGAGAATGTTTCGACGGAATGAACGATGAATTTGTGAGGTAACTTCTGTACTGCAAAGCTTCGCTCTGCGCAATTAGCAGCCCAAACGAATTGTTAGAACTGCAAAATCGGCTGAGCCAGGCCGCGGAAGGCATATTCGTCTCTTTTCGACATTTCGTCAACTAGCTCCATCCTGTCGCCGAATTCCTCTGGCTCTCCCACCATCAGAGCTCTACGAGGCACTAGAAGTGCAAGCAGACGCCAGAAAGAACTAGAAGTGCAAGCAGATAGCTACTGATGGTATTTTCTGTAAAACTGGAAAATTGCATTTTTGGACTCTGAACGTGAAGTCGGTCCCCGGCTTCGCTCAGAGGAATTGATCGACGGAGTGAAGTAAGAATTTCTGGAGTGACTTCTGCAATGCAAAGCTTCGCTCTGCGCAAGTAGCAGCCCAAACGAGTTGTTAGAACTGCAAAATCGGCTGAGCCAGGCCGCGAAAGGTATGATCGCGTCCCTTTTCGACCTTTCGCCAACTGGCGCCGGCGGTGAACCGTCAACCTGGTCACCGCCGGGGACCTCGTAGAGCTCTTTGCACGCGTAAGAGTGCTTAGATTCAAACCAGAAAGCTCATTGGAGCATTTCTAGGAAAATGTAGAATTTTCATTATCAGTTGTCATTTTCATGTCGGTTCCTCCTAATTTTCCGATAGTAAAACTGGCCCTAGAGAGCTGAGCTGCTCTGGGAACAAATTTCACATTCCAATGCTCGGCGCAAAATATGCTTCCTCAAAATGAATGGTCAAATATCTTTCCAATTTTTGCAAAACCAACCCAAAGTTGTCACATTGTCTCTTTTGGTCGGGTCGACCAACTGGCACCGGCGGTGAACCGTCAACCTAGTCACCGCCAGGAACCTCGTAGAGCTCCTTGCAGGCACGAAAATGCTCAGAATCGAAGCAGACAGCTTCTCGCGGCCTTTCTCGAAAAACATGAACCTTCCATTGTTCGATGTCACTCCGATGTCGGTTCCCGCTCATTTTCGGATAGTAAAACTGGCGCCGGCGGTGAACCGTCAACCTGGTCACCGCCGGGAACCTCGTAGAGCTCCTTTCACGCGCGAGAGAGCTCAGAGTCGAAAGAGAGAGCTTCAGGAGGCATTTCTCTAAAAAATTGAACATTGAAGTTTTTCATGTCGGAATGAAGTTGGTTCCCCCAAGTGTTTCGGTCGTAAAAGTGCGCCTGGAGAGCTCATATTAAGACGCAGAGGCGCTGATAGTCGTTTACAAGTGCGAAAAATCTGCTTTCTCAAAATAAATGGTCAAATATCTCTCAAATCTTGGCAAAACTGACCAAAAGTTAACACTTTGTCCTTTCTGGCCGGGTCGGGCAACTAGCTCCACCCCGCGCCGGAATTCCTCTAGCTCATCGATGCCGAAGAGCTCTACGAGGTACTCTCTCCAGAGAGCTGAGCTGCTCTGAGAATAAAGTTTAGATTCAAATGCTACGCGTAAAAACCTGCTTTCTCAATTAAATGGTCAAATATCTTTCAAATTTTCGCACTTGGCAGCGTCCACTTGGCAGCGCCCAACTTGGAAGCGCCCAAAACCCGGATAGCAAAGAGGCGCCCACACAAACGAGCCCACGCACATGAGCACGCACGCACGGGCTCACACATACAACACGAGGACACAAACGCACGCCAGCATGCTCAGCACACACGCACACACACACACACACGCACACACACACACACACACACACACACACACACACACACACACATCCACGCGCAGAGGTCGAAACACACGCGCGAACGCGCACACGCACACACACACACACACACACACACACACAAACACAGCATCTCACATACACACCCACTGACACGCACACGCACCCAAATCACACAAGCACACACACCGCGCGCCCCCGGCCTCCCCGCCGGCGCTCCGGAGGGGGGAGGCACCAGCCCATTTTGGGGCGGGACCTCCCTGCACTCCAGCCACTCCGCCCTCGCGGAGCGCCGGAAGGAGGAGAGGAGGGGGAGGGGCAAAGCGCGGGGGTGCCAGCGCCGCGCGCGCACGCAGGCAGACACACACCCACACACTCACACGCATACACACGCGCACAGACACAGAGACACACAGACACACAGACACGCAGAAACACAAACGCACAGACACACACAGACGCAGAGACACACACGGACACACTGACACAGTGACACACAGACACACTCACTCACAGACACAGAGACACATAGACATACAGACACACAGGTACACAGACACACAGACACACAGACACTTTTTACCATCGCAGCGGAGCCCAGCGGCAAGACGAGGGAACGACAGAGACGAGGGAGAGGAGGGAACAGAGGGGCGAGGGGACAAGCGCCCGCGCCCGCACGGCCCCGCGCCGGCTCAGTCCGGCGGGCCTGGGCGCGCAGCCAGCCGATCCCGGAGGACGGCACGCCAGGCCGCCTCGTCACCGCCAGCGCGCGCCGCTGGCAGCAGCAGCAGCAGCATGCCCGCCCGCGGCGGCAACGCGGGCGCCCACCCGCCACACGGGCGGCTGGCCAGCTGCGGCCACGACGGCGCCCAGCATCCGCAGCGCATGCAGGCGACCCAGGCTGGGCCCTGGGACGCCGCGTGCGCCCGCCAGGCGCGGCCTGCGAAAAGGTCCCGCGCCGCCGCTGCTGCCCCCAGCCGCGGTGCCGCCGCGGGCGGCGGGCCGGCGACCTGCCCGCGCTGCGGCGGCGGCGGCGCCGCGGCGGCGGCCACCGCGGCTGCGTCCCCCACGCGGGGCGCGCGCCGCCGGCGGTGCCCTGGCGCGGTCCAGCGGCGCCGCACCCTGGGCCCGCCCGGGCCCGGGCCGTGGTTCGCTTTCAGAGCGGCCAGCTCCACCGCCGCCGCTGCGCGCTGGAGCGCTGCGAGCGCGTCCAGCTGCCGCGCCCGCCGTTGGCGCAAGTCAAGAGGCGGCAGCTGGGCTCGCGCCCCCGCGTCGGCGAGCCTGTCCGCGGCGGCGTTGCCGGCCCAATCCGTCTCGGCGATGCCGCGGGCAGCGGCCTCGGCCTGGTCCAGGTGGCCCTTCACCCAGCGGGTCCGCAGCAGCCCGCTGCGGCAGTGCGGCGCGATCGCCTCCCAGAGGTCGGCGCGCGGCCAGTTCGTCGCGCTCGCGCCGCCGCGAAGTGCGGCGGCCCCGCGACTCACGAAGCGGGAGTCAGTGACGACGTCAACGGGTGCCCCGGCTAGGCTGCACGCCTGCATCGTGGCCCACAGCTCGGCCCGCTGCGCGGTCTGCCGCCCGCCCACCTGGCCGTGGCGGTCGATGCGCCCAGCGGGGAGCCCCTCCAACCTTGCGCCCCATCCCGCGCGGGCGAGCATGGGGTCCCCCGGGTGCAGGCAGGAGCCGTCGGTCCAGGCGCGGACCCGCCCGTGCGGTAGCTCCTCCGCGGCGGGGTCAGGCAGCGGCGGCAACGGGAGCGCCTGCTGGGCCACGGCGGCCAGCGCGGCCAGGCGGGCGTCCAGGGGGAGCACCGCCGTCCTCGCGGTCTCGGCTGGCAGGCAAGCGCGCGCGGAGGCCGGGGTGAAGCCGCTCGTCGCGAAGGCCGCGCGGCGCGTCGCTTGCCATCGCGGGCACGCCCACAGCCGGTGTTCGAGGTCCTCGACTGCGGCGCCGCAATGGGGGCACGCCTGCGGCCGCCCCCATTTCGCGGCAACGGACTCCGTGATCACATTGCCAGAAATCACGGTCCGCAGGGCGCCCGCGGCGTCGGGCGCCAGCTGCCCAGTCTCCAAGAGCCGGCGAGTCGCTCAGCGATCCACGCCCCCCGCGAGGTGCTGGTAGTCGGCCCGGCGTCTTGCGACTTCGCGAGCTTCCCGCCTCCCCCAAGCCTCCAGCAGCACCGCGCGGGTGTCTGGGAGGGCGCGGGCGGCTGGGCGCCAGCCGTCGGGGGCCTCCGGGATGCCACTCCAGGCCTCGATGTCGGCCCCCATCTGCAGTTCTGCCAAGCTGCGGAGGGCGGCTGCGATCGGGCCAAACCGCCGGCCGTGCCCTGCAGCCATCGCGCCCGCAGCCTCGCGCCACCGGCCTGCTGGGAACCGCCCCCGCCGGAGCGCTTTTGCAGCCTGCCATAACGGGGCGAGCACCGTCACGGCCAACGGATCGAGGCGCCAGGTCGGCGCCAGAACGCCGAAGACGATCTCCGCAGACGCGCGAAGGCCTCCGCGGCAGACGGCCTTCTTCGCCGCCGCGCGCAAGCCGGCGAGCTCGCAGGCCGGCGGCCGCCCGCAAGCGGCGCCGTAAAGGCCCGCTGCTGCGCCTGCGGCTGCGCCCAGCTGGCAGCGGCTCCCGAAGCTGAGCGGCAAGCGGCCGAGGCGGGCAAACCGCGTGGAGGCCCCGCGCAACCGTGCCGCAGTGACTGCGCAGCGCCGGGCCCTGCCCGCGGTGGTCGCGACCCCCAGGTCCCGGATCTCTGTGCTCGCCCGGATGCCCGGCACCTGCTCCGCGAGCCAGCGCCGGAGCCCCCTGCTGTTCGCGAATTGCTTGCTCTTGGCGCGGTTCAGGGCCCAGCCCATGGCCGTCTCAAAAGCTGCCGCCAGGTGCAGCGCGTCCCGCACGGCCTCGGCGACATCCGCCCCGTCTCCGGCGGCTGCCCGCGCCCAGAGCGTGAAGTCGTCCACGTACACGCGCCGGCGCAACCGATCGTCCAACCTGCCGGTCGTTCGCATCCACGGCAACGTCAGCACGGCGAGGATGAACACAGCGAGGGGGCAGCCCGGGAGAAGGCCCCGGGAGGGCCGCAACGGGACCCCGATGGCCGTGCCCACCCGGATGCGCCTGCGAGCGGAGTACGCTGCCATAGCTGGCTTGGAGAACACACAGACACACAGACACACAAACACACAAACACACAGACGCACAGACACACAGACACACAGACACACAGAGACACAGACACAGACACACGGACACACAGACACACAGACACGCATACACACGGACACACATACACATACACACAGACACACGGACACACGGTCACACAGACACACAGACACACAGACACACAGACACACAGACACGCAGATACACTGACACACTGACAAACACTGACACAGTGACACACTGCACTGCCTCACTGACACGCTGACACACAGACACACAGACACACAGCCACACAGACACCGAGACACACAGGCACACGACACACAGACACACATACTCACAAAAGACACACACAGACACACAGACACATTAACAAAAAGGAACACAGACACACGCACACGCAATCCTCGAAGTCGCCCAGCCTCCACCGCCCACCGACGAGGCCGGCGCCGCCAAGGTCGCGCTGGCCCCCCAGAATCGTCGGCAGCGGCGGCCACTCCCGCACAAAGATGCTCACGCCCACACGCAAACACCCGCACACACACACGCACGCAAACACTCACGCAGACACAGACACACCACACGCACACACACACACACACACACACACACACACACACACACACACACACACACACGCAAACGCACACCAGCGCACACGCATGCCAGACACAGACGCACAGACACGCTGACACACAGACACACAGACCAGACACACAGAAACACGGACACACAGACGCACAGAAACACAGACACACAGACACACAGACACACAGACACATAGACACACAGGCACACAAGCACACAGTCACACAGACACACGGACACACAGACACACAAGCGCACGCACACACAGACACAGATACACACAGACACACAGACACGCAGACACACAGACACACAGACACACAGACGCACCGACACACATACAAACAGGCACGAAGACACACAGGCACACTGACACACGGGCACACAGACACACAGACACAGACACAAGACACTCAAACACACAGACACACAGCCACACAGAGACCCCTCCCTCCCCCGCGACCCCCATGCGGCCCTCTACGCACCCCGCCCCCCGCCACTCCCGCTGGCGCTCCGGAGGGGGGAGGCGCCGCCCCATTTCGGGGCCAGCCCTCCCTCCACCCCAGCCACTCCGCCCTCGCGGAGCGCCAGGGGAAGGGAAGGGGGGGGGGAGGGGGAAAGCGCGGGGCTCACACAGACGAGGACACGCACACACGGACACACAGACACACAGACACACAGACAGAGAGACACACGGACACACACGCACAGAGACAGACGGACACACAGACACACAAACGCACAGACACACAGACATACAGACTCACAGACACGGACACACAGACAAACAGAGACACATACACACAGACACACAGACACACAGACCACAGACACACAGACACACAGCCACACAGACACGCAGACACGCAGACACACAGACACACAGACACACAGACACACAGACACACAGAAACTCAAATACACAGACACACAGACACACAGACACACAGACACACAGACACACAGACTCACAGACGCACAGACACACAGGCACACACTCAGAGAGCCACCGTCGAGGCGCAGCACTCAGAGAGCCTCCTCCGACAGCGCCACAATCGTTGGCTCGCTCACCACGTCACCTCTTTCCGGGCGCAGGCGGCGCAACGTCTGTCGCAGCTTCTTGTCAGTCCACCTGCCGATGCTGACGGGCACGTCCTCTTGGCGCAATCGGAAGGCTCCAGCGACCTGGCCGAGCAACTCCTGCCGCTTGTTGTGCTCGGCGACGCCCAAGCGCATCCGCCGTTCTTCAGGATCCTCCTGCCGCGCGCGCTCCTCCGCGGCAGCGGCGGCGATTTCCCTCGCGGTCGCGCGCCCGCCACGCCCCCCGCGCTCGCCGCCCGAGGATGGCTCCGAAGCCGCATTGGTTGCGCTAGCCCCTCCAGCACCCTCGCCGCCCCCTGTCGGCGCCCTCGCGGCGACGCCATCGCTGCCGGGCACTGCGCCAGCCTCATCCGCGGGCGCCGCACGCGGGGCCTTCCCTGCGTTCTTCTCCTTGAGCACCTTCAACTTTCCCTCCGGGATGGGCCCGTCCACACGCCCATGCCAACCATCTTTGTGCTGCTGCTTGAAATGCAGCCCGCACAGATCCCCGCATCCCTGCTTTGGCGCGCTCCGGCATTGCCCACCAGCTCCGTTCCCCCACGTCCGAGCCATGCACTTCGCGGGGTCAATGTTTTCTGGCGTAAAGCGCCGCCATTCGTCCCCCGCGAGCGACGCCCCCGCGCCTGGCTGGACTCCAGCAGGCACAGGGTCCGCGGACGGAACGCCAGCGGCCCTGCCAGCGTCGTCGTCCTCGTCGCCCGCGCGGCCCGGAGCTGGCGGGGACAGCCCGCGCTTCTTGCCCCTGCGCGATGGCGGCTGCGGCTGCCCCGAAGCGCTGGGGTCCCCGTCGCCAGCGCCAGGATCCCCGCCACCCGCCCGACGCCGCCTGCCCGGTGGCTCACCGCCCGACGCCTGCTGCCCGGCGGGCGCACTCGGCGGCGCAGACGGCGCGGCAGCGGCGCTGGAAGCAGCGCCGCCGCCGCCGCTGCCGCTCCTCGCAGACCCCGCCGCGCGCCCGCCTGCATCCGGCGGCGCACCAGACGGTCCCGCACCAGCGCTGCCGCTGGCGCCCCCCGCAGACCCCGCCGCCGCGCGCCCGCCGCCTCCGCCCCGCGGACCCGCCCTGCGCACATACGCAAACACATAGGCGCCAATGTGCACCTGGTGGTTTCCGGCGATCTGCGCCCAAGTCTGGAGCTGGACAGCACTGTCGTCGAATTTGGCGTATTCGTTCACGCCCACGGACGCATACGCATAATTGCGTCCGCTTGTCGCGCTTTCGCCCTGGTGCACCACGACCCCCGAGAAATCGCACTCGCACTGGGAATCCACAGGCCGCAGAATCTGAGGAAAGCTCACAGGGCGTCTGTCGTACCACTGGCCTATCACCCGCTCCACGATCACGAAGAGCACCCGCGGCGACCGCTCCCAGCGATTGCCTGTATATACCCTGATGCCTTGACAGACCCCGGCCGCCGCCCTCTGAGCATCATCGAGGTGAGCGTGCGCCGGACATCCTGCCCCTGGCTCACCGACATGCCTTAATCCCAGCCGGATCAAGTCCTCCAGATCGCACGGCCCCCGGTGGTCGGGGCCGAGCAATTCGGAAGGCACCACCTTCAGAAACGTCTTAATTTCCCCCTTGTCCGAACTTGCTGTGCACGCGGCGCATCGCCTCCGCTGCCGAAACGCAATGCCGCAGACGTGCTGCTGGAGCACACTGCGCTGCCCGTGAGCCCCCCTTGCGGTACAAACGGCGTGTTCGGCCTCGGTAACGGCATGGAAGGCGGCCAAGAAGAACTCTGACGCGTCGCATTGCTTCGGTCTCCCTTGCTGATCGAATTCTGTGAATTCTCGCTCGCCAAAAAGCCCCGCGCGCGCGGCGGCAGCCAGCGGCGCGTCGGTGTCGACCCCCCCGCCCTGGACAGAGAGAGCCGTGGCCTGAGCTCCGAGCGCGCACGCCGCGCAAGATGCCGCACCCAGAGGGCACCGCTGGTCGTGAACGTAGAGAAGCCGACGGAAGGGAGCCAGGCGTAGCAGCACCTGCGCGACTGCGCTCACGAAGCAAGTATTGCCGAGGTTTGCGATGCCCACGCCAGAGCCGCGGCCGCAGCGCCACTGCAGCTCCCTGGTCACCTCCTCCTGGGACACGCCGTAAGCTGCCATGCACAGATCCCGGTCCAGCGGGCGCAGCTCTGGCGGCTCTGCACCATCGCCAACTGGGCGCCGGCGGTAAACCGTCAACCTTTCTTACCGCCGGGGGACTCGTAGAGCTTCCTGACCATATATAATGTCGAATGCAGAGAACGAATATTTGTCAGCCTAAGCGATTTCAGACCTCTCGATGCAACAGCCGAACGCCCCTCATGCTTCTGGATCGTTTTCTGTGCGCACGAGCTCCGTAGCTCTCCTACAGCCCGAGTTACGTGCGAAAATCGACAGCACCTCTCAAGATCACTCGAACGGTACAAATAGTTTCGCGAATCTAGCTCGAGTATCAGACCGAGTTCAGACATAATGCAACAGGCGGACGCGCCTGATGTCTCCGAATCGATTCCTGTGATTACCAGCCCTTCAGCCCCCCTTACAGCCCCAGTTAAGTGCGGAAAACCGACAGCACCTCTGAAGATGACTCGAACAATACGAATAGTTTCGCGGACCTAGCTCGGGCAGCAGACCGAGTTCAGAGCTCTGAATGCGACAGGCGGAAGCGACTGATGTCTCCCAATCGATTCCAATGATTACCAGCGCTGCAGCCCCTTACAGCTCGAGTTTGCAGAAAACGGACAGCAATTCTCAAGATGACTCGACGAATATGAATAGTTTTGTGGACCTAGCTCGGGCAGCAGACCGAGTTCTGAGCTCTGGATTTCGCAGGCGGACGCGCCTGATGTCTCCGAATCGATTCCTGTGATTGCGAGCCCCATAGCCTCCCCACAGCCCGAGTTAAGTGCAGAAAACTGGCAGCACCTCTCAATATGACTCGGACAATACGAATAGTTTCGCGAATCTAGCTCGGGCAGCAGACCGAGTTCAGACCTCTAGATGGAACAGACGAACGCACCTGATGATTCGCAATCGATTTCTGTGAGAATGAACTCTGTAGCTGGCCTACAGCTCGAGTTAAGAACAAAATACCGACAACACGTATCAAGATGACTCGAAACAGCCGATCCCACCGCGACGCATTTTGGCAGAAATATTTACCCGATCGAGCTGAGATAAAGAAGGCGAGAGGGAATAAGATCGAATATCGTCAGAAAAAATACTAGAGCTCAAACGAATTGTTGAATTTCGAGAACAAAATTTTCAACCGACCAAAAGTCACCAAAAGGTCCGTCGATATTTGTCTTGCCAACTAGCTCTCAAGGGCGCCGGAATTACTCTTAAGCTTCCAGCATCTAGCTAAGGGAAGCTCTACGAGTTATGACTCGAATAATACAAATAGGTTTGCGGACCTAGCTCGGCTAGCAGACCGAGTTCAGACCTCTAGATTCAACAGGCAAGCGCGCCTGATCATTCTGAATCGATGAGCTGTGCTTACCAGCTCTGTAGCTTTCCTAAAGCTCGAGTCATGTTCAGAAAACTGCTATCGCGCGTCAAGATGACTTGAAACGGCCGATCCCGCCTGCCTGCTTTTTGGCAGTGAAAGGTATCCGATCGAGCTGAGATCAAGATCGCGAGCGGGAATAAGATCGAATATCATGGGAAAAATACTAGAGCTCAAACGAATTGTTGAATTTCGAGAACAAAATTTTCAACCGACCAAAAGTCACCAAAAGGTCCGTCGAGATTTTTCCTGCCAACTAGCTCTCCAGCGCCCCGGAATTACTCTTAAGCTTAAAGCAATAACTTGCTAAGGGAAGCTCTACGAGTTACAGTCGCCGCCGTGCGAAACATGTCCCCCCAAAGATCCCTCGGCACTACGGTGCCCCTACCGGCACCGCGGCCGCCACCCGCGCGCCGTCGCCCCCGCGAAACAGCGCTCCCCGTCGACGATGCCGCCGCCGCATCTCCGGTCCCCGTCGCGTCACCGCCGCGGCCGCGGCCCCTGCCCCGCCCCGCAAGCCCTGCGTCCGGCGCAATGTATGCCGGTGGCACCGTCAGAACCTGACCCCGGCGCAGCGCGTGCGAGGGCAGAGGCGCATGCACTGGGCGCCGGCGGTAAACCGTCAACCTTTCTTACCGCCGGGGGACTCGTAGAGCTTCCTGACAATGAATAATGTCGGAAAACATTCTAGAGAACGAATAGTATTTCAGCCCAAGCGATTTCAGACCTCTCGATACAACAGCCAAACGCCCCCCGATGCTTCTAGATTCTCTTCTGTAAGAGCTCCGTAGCCCTCCTATACAGCCCGAGTAACATGCGTAAATCGACAGCACCTCTCAAGACGACTCAAGCAAAACGAATAATTTGGCAAACCTAGCTCGAGTATCAGACCGATTTCTGAACTCTAAATGCGACAGACGGACGCGTCTGATGTCTCCGAATCGATTCATGTGATTACTAGTGCTGCAGCCCCTCTACAGCCCGATTTGAGTGCAGAAAACTGACAGCATCTCTCAGGATGACGAACAATACGAATAGTTTCGCAGACCTAGTTCGGGCAGCAGACCAAGTTCCGAGATCTTGATTCGACAGGCGGGCGCGCCTGGTGTCTCCAAATCGATACATGTAACCCTGTAGCCACCCTACAGCCTTGAGTACAGAAACCCGACAGCACCTCTCAAGCTGACTCGAACAATACGAATAGTTTTCCGATTCTAGATCAGACAGCAGACCGAGTTGAGAGCTCTGCATTCAACAGACGAACGCGACTGATGATTATGTATCGGTTTCTGTAAGTATCAGCTCTGTAGCGATTATATAGCTTGAGTTAAGTACAGAAAACCGAGAGAGACTGTCAAGATGACTCGAATAATACGACTAGGTTTGCGGACCTAGCTCGGCTACCAGACCGAGTTCAGACCTCTGGATGCAACAGACGAACGCGCCTGATCATTCTGAACCGATAAGGTGTGCTTACCAGCTCTGCAGCTGCCCTACAACTCGAGTTAAGTACAAAATACCGACAACGCGTATCAAGATGACTCGAAACGGCCAATCCCGCCAGTGTGCTTTTTGGCAGTAGAAGGTACCCAATCGAGCTGAGATCAAGATGGCGAGCGGGAATAAGATCGAATATCAGGGGAAAAAATACTAGATCTCAAACGAATTGAGCAATTTCGAGAACAAAATTTTCAACCGACCCAAAGTCAGCAAAAGGTCCGTCGAGATTTTCCTTGCCAACTAGCTCTCCAGCGCCCCGGAATTACTTTTAAGCTTCCAGCAATAACTTGCTAAGGGAAGCTCTACGAGTTACAGACTGGGCGCCGGCGGTAAACCGTCAACCTTTCTTACCGCCGGGGGACTCGTAGAGCTTCCTGACAATATATGATGTCGAAAAAATTGCAGAGAACGAAAAGTTTTTCAGCCCAAGCGATTTCAGACCTCTCGATGCAACAGCCGAACGCCCCCGACGCTTCTGGATTGTCTTCTGCACGAGCTCTGTAGCTCTCCTACAGCCCGAGCTACGTGCGTAAATCGACAGCACCTCTCAAGATGACTCGAACAAATCGAATAGTTTGGCAAACCCAGCTCAAGTATAAGACCGATTTCAGACCTCTAAATGCGACAGGCGGACGCGTCTGATGTCTCCGAATCGATTCCTGTGATTACCAGCCTGCAGCCACCCTACAGCCCGAGTTGAGTGCAGAAAACCGACAGCACCCCTCAGGACAACTGGAACAATACGAATAGCTTCGCGGACCTAGTTCGGGCAGCAGACCGAGTTCCGAGCTCAGGATTCGACAGGCGGACGCGCCTGATCTTCGAATCGATTCCTGTGACCACCAGCACTGTACCCCCCCTACAGCCCGAGTTAAGTGCAGAAAACCGACAACACCTCTCAGAATAACTCGAACAATACAAATAGTTCCGCGGACCTAGTTCGGGCAGCAGACCGAGTTCAGAGCTCTGGATTGAACAGACAAACGCGACTGATCATTCTGAATCGGTCTGTAAGTATCAGCTCTGAGCTGTTCTATACCTCGAGTTAAAGACAGAAAACCGAGAGTGCCTCTCAAGATTACTCGAGCAATACGAATAGGTTTGCAGACCTAGCTCGGCTAGCAGACCGACTTCAGACCTCTAGATGCAACAGACGAACGCGTCTAATCATTCTGAATCGATAAGGTGGGCTTACCAGCTCTGTAGCTGTCCTGTATCTCGAGTTAAGTCCGATATACCGACAGCGCGTATCAAAATGACTCGAAACGGCCGATCCCGCCCGTGTGCTTTTTGGCAATAAAAGTTACCCGATCGAGCTAAGATCAAGATGACGAGCGGAAATAAGATCGAATATCACGGGGAAAAATATTAGAACTCAAACGAATGGTTGAATTTCGAAACCAAAATTTTCAACCGACCAAAAGTCAGCAAAAGGTCCGTCGAGATTTGTCTTGCCAACTGGGCGCCGGCGGTAAGCCGTCAACCTTTGTTACCGCCGGGGGACTCGTAGAGCTTCCTGACAACATATAATGTCGAAAAAAATACACAGAAAAAATAGTTTTTCAGCCCAAGCAATTTCAGACCTCTCGGATGCAACAGCCGAACGCCCCCGATGCTTCTGGATTGTCTTCTGTACGAGCTCTGTAGCTCTCCTACAGCCCGAGCTACGTGCGTAAATCGACAGCACCTCTCGAGATGACTCGAACAATACGAATAGTTTGGCAAACCTAGCTCGAGTATCAGACCGAGTTCAGACCTCTGCATGCGACAGGCGAACGCGTCTGATGTCTCTGAATCGATTCCTGTGATTACCAGCCCTGCAGCCCCCCCTACAGCCCGAGTTAAGTGCAGGAAACCGACAGCACCTCTCAGGATGACTCGAACAATACGAATAGTTTCGCGGACCTTGTTCGGGCAGCAGACAGAGTTCGGAGCTCTGGATTCGAAGGCGGACGCGCCTGATGTCTCCGAATCGATTCCAGTGATTACCAGCCATGCAGCCCCCCTACAGCCCGAGTTAAGTGCAGAGAACCGACAGCATCTCTCAAGATGACTCGAACAATACGAATAGTTTCGCGATTCTAGATCGGGCAGCAGACCGAGTTCAGAGCTCTGGATTCAACAGACAACGGCCACTGATGATTCTGAATCAGATTCTGTACGCATCAGCTCTGTAGCTGTCCTGTAGCTCGAGTTGAAGTACAGAAAACCGAGAGCGTCTGTCAAGATGACTCGAATAATACGAATAGGTTTGCGGACCTAGCTCGGCTAGCAGACCGAGTTCAGACCTCTGGGTTCAACAGGCGAACGCGCCTGATCATTCTGAATCGATTAGCTGTGCTTACCAGCTCTGTAGCTGTCCTGAGGCTCGAGTTATTTTGAGAAAACCGTCACCGCGTGACAAGATGACTCGAAATGGCCGATCCCGCCCGTGTGCTTTTTGGCCGTAAAAGGTACCCGATCGAGCTGAGATCAAGACGGCGAGCGGGAATAAGATCGAATATCACGGGAAAAAATACTAGAGCTCAAACGAATGTTCAAATTTCGAAAACAAAATTTTCAACCGACCAAAAGTCACCAAAAGGTCCGTCGAGATTTTTCTTGCCAACTAGCTCTCCAGCGCCCCGGAATTACTCTTAAGCTTCCAGCAACAACTTGCTAAGGGAAGCTCTACGAGTTACGCCGCAGGGGCCGCCTCCTCGTCCGAAGGAACTGATCCGGCTGCTTCGTCGTCGTCGTCGTCCGCCTCACCGACGCCCGCTGAGGTCCCCGCGGCCCGAGACGGGCCCAGCGGCGACGCCCGTGGCACCGCCGGCCAGCAAAAACTTGCTAAGGGAAGCTCTACGAGTTACTGGGCGCCGGCGGTAAACCGTCAACCTTTCTTACCGCCGGGGGACTCGTAGAGCTTCCTGACAATATATAATGTCAAAAAAAAATGCAGACGAATAGTTTGGTAAACCTAGCTCGAGTATCAGACCAAGTTCAGGCTCTGAATGCGACCGGCGAACGCGTCTGATGTCTCCGAATCGATTCCTGTGATTACCAGCCCTGCATCCCCCCCACAGCCCGAGTTGAGTGCAGAAAACCGACAGCATCTCAGGATGACTCGAACAATACGAATAGTTTCGCGACCCTAGTTCGGGCAGCAGACCGAGTTCCGAGCTCTGGATTCGACAGGCGGACGTGCCTGATGTCTCCAAATCGATTCCTGTGACTACCAGCACTGTGGCCCCCCACAACCCGAGTTGAATACAGAAAACCGACAACACCTCTCAAGATGACTCGAATAATACGAATAGTTTCGCGATTCTACAGCGGGCAGCAGACCCAGTTCAGAGCTCTGGATTCAATAGACAAACGCGACTGATGATTCTGAATCGATTTCTGTAAGTATCACCTCTGCAACTGTCGTATAGCTCGAGTTAATAAGTACAGAAAACCGAGAGCGCCTGTCAAGATGACTCGAATAATACGAATACGTTTGCGGACCTATCTCGGCTAGCAGACCGAGTTCAGACGTCTGGATGCAACAGGCGAACGCGCCTGATCATTCTGAATCGATGAGGTGTGCTTACCAGCTCTGTAGCTGTCCTGTATCTCGAGTTTAGTCCAATATACCGATAGCGCGTATCGAGATGACACGAAACAGCCGATTCCGCCTGGACGCTTTTTGGCCGTAAAAGGTACCCGATCGAGCTGAGATCAAGATGGCGAGCGGGAATAAGATCGAATATCACGGGAAAAATACTAGAACTCAAACGAATTCAGGAATTTCGAGAACAAATTTTTCAACCGACCAAAAGTCACCAAATAGTCCGTCGAGATTTCTCTTGCCAACTAGCTCTCCAGCGCCCCAGAATTACTCTTAAGCTTCCAGCAATAACTTGCTAAGGGAAGCTCTACGAGTTATTACTCTTAAGTTTCCAGCATCAACTTGCTAAGGTAAGCTCTGCGAGTTACTCTTAAGCTTCCAGCAACAACTTGCTAAGGGAAGCCCTACGAGCTACAAGCTTCCAGCAACAACTTGCTAAGGGAAGCTCTACGAGTTATTACTCTTAAGCTTCCAGCAACAACTTGCTAAGGGAAGCTCTACGAGCTACTAACTCCAACCCGCGCCGAAATTCCTCTAGCTCATCGATAACGAAGAGCTCTTCGAGGTACCAGCCCATGGTACAATCGACTCCTTTTGACACCGAAGTTCTCTGCACGAAGCACATGTGGTCTAACTCCGCTGCAAGGGTGATCTCGCTCGGCAGGCACGCCCCCATGCGTGCCTGCACGCGTGCCGGCACACGTGGACGCGCGTCTTCCTGCAATGCTCTGTCAAATCCTTCCGGGGGCGCCTGCAGAGCTCTGTCAACCCCTTCTGAAGCGATCCTGCATTGCTGCGGACCCGCTGCCGGGTCGGGCGAGTTGCTGCGGGGATCGTGGAGCGGCAGAGATGGGCTGCTGGCGGGCACCACCACCGTCTGGCTTCTAATCTGAAACTGGCACCGGCGGTGAACCGTCATCCTGGTCTGCGGTCTGCGGGGCCCGATTCGAGCCCCCTTAGGGGGCAGGGCCAGCGGTGGGATTACCTACAGGCAACCTAAGCACTAACAGCGGAGCTGTGCGATATACAAGTCAGCGTAGCTGTGCATATATGATACAACAGCGTAGCTGCACAGGAATATACACACATCAAGAAACAGTGGGGCTAAGCATGTATCTTATAACAGCGGAGCTATGCAGATATTATACACAAACAGTCACCTGCCAAGTTGTACGTGTATACACATCTCGGCAATGCCATTGAGAAGAGAATGTGCAGCTGCCAACTCAGCCTGTGTGATCGTGCAATGGCTAGGGATCATGAAACCTCTGCGGCCAACTCCAGGGTGCCATCCACCCTGCACAAGTCCAGGGGGAAGCTGGTGAGGAGGAAGAGAGGGAACAAGATAAACATCAATAACCCAGCCACACGAGGTGCCACGCTCACACCGCCCACCGTCAAAAGCTCCTCTAAGTGCACGAACAATATAATGACCCGATCTAATATGATAAAGAGTGTTATGATTCCAACGAACATCAGAAGTTACTTTACCCTCACGTGCAAGATGTGTCTCATAGTCCGCCTCATCGTTGCCCTCCCTATACACCCATTTCCACATATCCCTTCCCACTTCAGCCGTGACAAGATGATGGTCCTCACTCATTCTGTGGAGGCGGTTCTGCATACCCTTGATCGTGCGGCGGTATACTTCATTATGACAGCGATATCTTCCATTAAGCCAGCGCACAACACACTGGCTATCCCCACGGAGCTCCAAGCCATATCCACCCCCTTCCCCACGCCAAGTGGTTTCATCATCATTTATCGCGGCCAGTCGTTTCGCCACCCGTTCATTTTCCCGTCGTTGCTGCTCCTCAGACTTCTCCTCCCCCTCCTCCTCCTGCTTGAACTCACCCGTGAAGGGATCCCGAAGAAGGCAGAACTCGAGAAGATCATCCAAGTCCAGGGCGGCCAGGGTACCCACCAGGAAAGAACGCCAGCCAGTTTCATTCCAGACCATCGTGCGATCCCAATGAACCCCGCGCGTGTGCTCGAAGACCTCGAACCAAGGCCTGAGTCCCGTCAAGACTCGATGACGACAGGCTCTAGTAAACCTTCGGCCCCCAGGGAGAGCTCTAACATGTACGTCACGCTGCTCAGTCCACTCCCCCGACGCGTGCATCATCGTCAAGGCGCTCTGCATACTGGCAGTGGGCAATCCTCCTTCCTCCTCCCGTGCATAGGTATGGCGTACCCGCTTACGAACAGGCTCATGTACATGTTGTGAATCGTGATGCTCATATGCCGTGTTCTCCGATATACGTCTGCGAACTGATCTACTTTCCAAGGAAGATGCGCTCTGTGCCTTTCTCCTACACGAACTGTTGAGCTGTCTGGCATTCGGGGTAGGCGAGGGAACCGATAACTCCAAGAAACGCTGCGAACCACCAAAAATATCAGGATCTCGTGGCTCATGATAAAGAATGCCCTGACTGAGTGCGTCCTCATCCACCCGACTATGTTCCTCATGGATTGTGCTCACAACATGTTTGGCGAAGAGCCACTGGCGATGAAGGGCGAGCTGGACCATCGAAGGCTTACGGGCCCACTTCAATAAGCGACGGCCACCCTTAATCCTCCTGCCCCAGTACTCTCCCCAGGACTCCGTGATCTTCTTTTTGAGACGTCTCATGGTGGACAAGAAGTTGCCTTCAGCTGCATGTATCTGTTGGAGACTACTCGAATCCAGAGTCGTACCCTCCAAGCCGTACAGAAAGCAACTTCTGACCCTGCTATCATAACGCTGAAACTTACAACGAAGCGGAACCACGGGCGACGAGTGAAAAGAAATCTCACTCATGAAGACCCTCCGTGCCTTCTCCAGTCGGTGCTTAATGTCGTCATGATCCTGAAATCGTACATCCAATAGCGTGCCGAGAACCCCCATCCTCTCCACCTGCCTCACTATCATCTCCTCCGAAGGGCCTGCGGCGCTCTGGGAAGCCCCACGAGAACGCTTCCTACCCATCTCAGCAGGCAGGAGCCCCGGCACAGGCAGGCGGATATCCTGCAATGGACCTTGAACGCCACAAGCCAAGAACTCCATCGAAGATGCTTTCCAATTGAAACCGAAGCGGTGGAGGACCCCAGTCAAGTCCTCGAGCATATGAGTCAGTTCTCGCCTGGAAGCTGCTGCCAGTAAAATATTGTCTGCCCACAGCCAGTGGTTGACCAAGAGATTGGATGCCTCATCAGTGAGCCTGACGCCGTATCCAGACTGCCTCCAACCTGCCGTCACTGGTGCAAGCATACGAAGTGCCTGGGCAACAAACAGCAAAGGCGCCTCCAAGGAGCCTGTACGTATGCAAGTATCCCACGAGATGGTCGTAGAACACTGTTGGAAGCTGATCTCTGCCGCATTACAAGCATAACTCTCAAAGACAGCACACACAAGGGCAGGATGGACATGATGGAATAAAAGCGCCTCTGCTGCACATCTCACCGTGAAATTATCAAACGCCTTCTCAATGTCAGCACTTGCAAGATAAAGACTCTCCTCCTTCCCCCACACAACGCCGTGTTGAGCAAGACGTTTGAGGGGGGCCGTGACCTCATAACATTTGTGCCCCACAATAAAGCCATATAAGTTGCAACCTGGCGGTGCAGCCTGCCGAACGCGGTGCTCTAGAAGTACACATAGACAACTGCTATACCACTTACCAAAATGAGAAAGAAGTGAGAGGGCCCGCGTTTCTTCAAAATCACGAGCCTTGGGATTCTTAGGCATCAAGCATACCAAGATCTCTCTCCAGGACTTCGGTGAAACATGTTTCTGATCGTACAGCAAACGGAATAAGGTAAGTATGTGTCGGAGGGCTTCCCATGGCAATGCTTTGAGCACCGATGACGTCACCCCGTCTGCACCTGTTGCCCGTCCTTCCCTGAGTCTAGACCGTGCCTCCAGCAAGAGACCCATGTTGATCGGGTTGCGGTGGGGCTCTCCAGAGTCTCGCAGGGCCTTACACTGGTTCTTAAGCTCATCCAAGCACGCGTTGGTGTCCTGTCGGTGGGGATCGCTGGAGTACCTCAGGAGCCCATGCCGCCGAAGGCCCTCAATCCACTTCTCCTGGTCACGCGTGAGGACCCCGTCAACATACATGTGCGTAATAACAGGCCTACGACGGACACCATCACGAATACGGTAAAGCTCACATGCACGATCATGACGCTTACGTACTCGACGCCACCTCCTTGCTGTCCCCTTGTACTCCTCCTGGACTCTCTCGTACTCCTCCTGTCCCACGTTAGCCCCGCCATATCGTGCCACCCTCCACCTCTTCCTGACCTTAAAGAACTCCTCCTTTATCAGTAAATCCTCCTCCGAATATCTGGGATAGTCTGAAACAGGCTGACCACGGGAACGGGAGATATCCGAAGTCTCACTGGCACCCTCAAGTATACTCTGTGTCATGACCTCAAAACCTACATCCGTGTGGATCTGATTCACGAGCTCGGGCTGGCAAATCGCTCTCTCCAAGCCGGCTGTCTGCTGGAGCTCGAACCCTGGCTGAAGCTTCCAGGTCTTGAGCTGAGGCCGACGTCGATACCTCAACTGAGCATGCTGGGCGGGCATATCGGCACACAAGAGCTTGTGATCGCTAAACGTCCTTTCCGTCGCCTCCGACCGTGGGACCTGGGACGGCACAACCCAAGAACAAGTCACCTCTGGAGTCATCCAAGAAGCTGGGACCGCAAGATAATCATAGACGTGCTCGTATGTGCTCGAATTGTGTCTCCAAGTAGGCTGACGAGTCCCAAAAGTGTTGGCTAGCTGCAACTTGAGGGCCCCCATGGTCTTCAGAAAGGCCCCCGAGTACATCTCCCTCATCCTGTTGGCTCTACTTTCGTCACCTCCACTAGACCTCCCCCTCTTACGTATAGGCCCATTCACCGCCTCCCCCGTAACCTCCACCCCATTGATCCTGTGGTGCGGGAAAACCTCCACGTTGGCGTCAGCCGAGATAACAACCTCCTCAATGTGAAATCGCTTTCTGGCCGCAGAGACATGTGCAACAAGATCCGATAACACGTCCGTATAGAGCTTGAAACTAGCAAGAAACCCTTCAGGAGAACGGCGTGCTTCACCCTGTGCACCCCGCTCAGACTCCTTATGAGGGAGATAGACAGAAACGAAGATGAGCTTGCGAAAGATTGCAATGACCCAGCGGCGACCACACACAACATCGATAAGCAGGTGTCTCCATGCACCTCGGCACAAGATGGCAGCCCGTCTCCCCACGTTCTCCCCTTCATCTGCCGAGCGATGTATATCCCAACCCGCATCTGCAAGATCCAAGTCGTGTAAGAACTGGCTCTCTTGGACCCCGACGATGGAAATCTTTAATTCGGCAATGTGATTCATGCACTCGGAGGTGTATCTTCCCAACCTCCGAACGTTCCAACCTCCAACAGAAGCTGGGCACCGTCACGAGCTGCTATTCACCTGCCTCTCCCAAGTCTTGCAGTCCAGATCTGGATCGATGTGCTGGACCCGCTCGGACACGAACTTCCATCCCACGGTATCCGTCCACGTACCTACACACACTTTATCACTCTGACTATCCTTCTGCAGGTATGCCCAAGCCTTTGCAGGCCCTTCAGGCTCAAAAGTGATGAGAGCAGTGGCAACAGTCTTGAGCTTATGAAAGATCGCAGTCGCCTTGCGAGTCTCCCCCACTCTACGTCGGTCCTGTGGTGCCGGTTGGACAAACCAACCGAGGTGTCGGTCTTTGCATGGTCCAAAACTATTCTGACAACAGACCAGATCAGGGCACGAATTGGACCAGGCTGAGGCCCACTCGTTGCGTACTTCCCAGACCGTCTCTTTCGAAGTCCCTGGCATGAAGTACATGCGAAACTTGGTCACACCAAATCGATTGGAAGCGATATCCCCGTCCGTCCTACCTCTGTCGAAGATCTTAGTAACGTCACTCTCCCGTGCTTGCGATAGTGTGTACAACTTACCTATCATGTTCCTAACCGTGGTGACCTGGATCTTGGCCTTATCTCGAGTTTCAACCTTTCGGGGGTCCTCTTGCGCGAAGCCGCTCACCTGGATCCAAGTCGGAACATGTGGTACAAAGGGTCTCTGGAGGTCAGCAGTCCGAGAATCACGAGTAGACGCACCTCCCAGAGATGATGAATCTGCCCAGGGATCTCTAGAGTTCATCTGAGACTGAAGTGCTTTGATATCTTTCGCCTGGGCCTCCTGAGCTGAACGAATCTCCTGCACCGACGAAGCAATATGGGCAACCTGCTCTGATACCCTCGTTTGAATCTGCTCTTTGATGTCAACAGAGTTCTGCATAAGCATCCTCTGCATATCTTCACGCATGGCATCGAACTGTGCACGGAGCATAGTGGCCAGATCTCCAGCATCACCTCCTCCTCCTCCACTACTACCACTTCCATTCCCACTAACTGCCCCACCTCCACCACCCTCGGCATCACCAAGAAGACGTCTATCTTCCAGGAGCTTCCTCTGTCGCTTCTCTCCGTTGCCCTCAGTTCCCATATCATCATCAGAAGTCGGAACCATCTTCCTCTTAAGATCACACTGCCCACAACTGGAAGTAGAATACCGATAAGCTCGACAAGTAGGGCACCTACAAGCCTCCAGATCACGATAGTGTTCGTCCTCGAGTTCTTCAAGAAACTTATCCCAACCCCGTGAAGGTGAAAGTCGGTACGTGATGAAATCTGCCGCAACAAAAACGGTCAAAGTGTCCTTCTCAACTGCCAGAGCAAAACTGGTAAGTGCCGGGCTCCCAAGAGTATCACAAGCAAACAGCAAAGATACAAGTGCAACAGGTAGCGGCCTTGCGCCTCCAGCGGCACGTGTGGGCTCACCCGCTAACACGAGCAGGGAACAAATGCAGCGACCTATGCGCAGCACGTCCAGGAGGTTGCAGCCGACGAAGTACACGAACTTATGGGCCAGCGCGCACCCACGCGCGCCCACGGCCGCCCAGGGGGCAGCCTGAGGAGACAGGCTTGAGGAGGCCCCCGACGGGCCAGGCCACCGCTGAGATCCCCGAGGAGGGACAGCAGCATCCTGGTCACCGCCGGGAACCTCGTAGAGCTCTTTCCACGCCTCAGAGTGCTCAGAGTCGAACGGGAGACCTTCTGGACGCATTTCTAGAAAAATTGAACGTTGATTTTTTCAGGTCGAGATGAAGGTGGTTCCGCCAAGTGCTTCGATAGTGAATGTGCGCCTACAGAGCTCATATTAAGACGGAGAAGCCTTCATAGTCGTTTGATGGTGCGAAGAATCTGCTTTCTCAAAATGATTTGTCAAACATCTTTCAAATCTTAGCAAAACCCACCCAAAGTCACCACATCTTCTTTTCTCACCGGGTCGACCAAAGGGGAATCGGCGGTAAACCGTCAATCAGGTTTTTGCGGGCTTTGCGGCGGGGTCCTCCAGCACATGCAAGCAGCGGTGCTCCCCGCGGCCACCAGGCGCAAGTGGCTCTACCGAGCGTGTGAGACGCTATCTATAACAGACGCAATCTGCGAGATTGCGTGAATTAGCTTCGAGGCGGCCGTTAACTCACAGACCGTCACGGTTGACTCCCTATCGAGGCCAAACGCCTCCTCGGCAATCACGTGACACTGTATAGCATTTTTGTGTTCTACAAAAGCCTGCAGCCACCAGCCTCCCCCAGCCCCAATATCCGAGGTGCCTCCGTCGAAGGAACCCCTCAATCCTAAAACTTTCGAAGTATATAAAGGGGCAAGATACTCGTTTCTCTTCGATGTGCGTGGGCAAGCTCTGCAAGCCCACGTGGGTTCATCATCATAACTGTTACCCTCCCTATAAAGATGTTTGATTGGGTCAGCCCCCGCACACGCAGTTCTCAAGCAGGTGTCCGTTATAGCATCAAGAGTGTTTTGTGCCGCCTCCAAGGTGTTATTACAGCCCATGTTCGTGCACCTCCAGTGCCCTCTTATCCATTGGACAACACACAAGCTGTCACCCAGTATTTCAAATGGAACCTTATCCGCCTCATAGTCAAAGATGGTCTCATTTTCAAAGTTATGAGCAATGCGACGCGCAATCCTATCATTGTTAGCTTTCGTCTCCTCCTCCTCCGTACGGGCAACCGAAACTCTAGGTTTGGCCAGATAGTCAAGAATGGCGGGCAGGTGCAATCTTTTGAATAACTTCTCAACGAAAATCGACCAATCTTCTTTCCCAAACATCATAGTCTCCCACCACTTAGTATTGCCATTTTGATCCGCAATAAAGACATCTTCCCATTTTCTCCAACCGACGTATTTAGTACCACCACGCCATCCAAGAAGAGCAGCCTGAGAATCCCTCGAGCGTGCAGCGAACGCGCGACGATGAGCGGACCAGTCACCTGACGCATGCATCATGCCCAACCGCGCCTGAGAGTAGGCGTTGAGTTTGAAGGCATTCACGTTTGCGCCAGAGGGTCGTGCCTCTCGCGGCTCACTATCATGATTAGAAGAGAGGGGGTCCCGTGGTCGCTTACTTCCCTGTGGGGCAGCAGACAGACTTTCGGCGGAGGCGATGGGGTCATCATTCACATGAGCACTACACCGTCTCTTTTGACTGCCCCTCGGCGAACAGATTTCATCCCGATCTCTTTTGTCGCATGGGCGCTGGGGCTGTCTGACACGCTTGGCGAGCTCCCCCTGGCTCGCAGTGAGACTCGGGCCAGGGCGCCGCTTCTCTCCCCTGGCGGCCAGACGGGTCTCCACAATCTGCCTGCGACGATTCTTGGCCGCGGGCGCGGGCTCGCTCTCGCCGTCGACTGGGGGGGGCTGCGGCCGCAGGACTGACAGTGCCTTGGGCTTCGCGCTGCCTGCTCCTTTCTTCCAGGAGCCTGGCGCACTCAAACAGATGCGCCACCTGCAGCGGATCACTCAAAGGAACTCTTATTCTGGACGCAGACGACACACGACCAGGAGAACAATGAGCATCCTTTTTGTTCGGCTCCAAAGGAACTCTTATACTGGACGCAGACGACACACGACCAGAAGAACGTTGACAATCTTTTTTGTGCTCCGTCAGTCCCCCACGGCTACCAAACATAGCCGCAGGTCTCTGGGGCTCAGGCGAAGCACTCTGAGGCAAAGCACGAGGCGGACAATGCGAATGAATAAAGTGTGCACTGTGTGTGTGCAGCGTAGCTGTCGGAATATAACAAGGCAACTGGTCGAAAGAACTTCCTCTCTCAGCTTGCGGCACAGAAGGCATCGAACGAAGGTGTGTATGCTCTCCACTGTTCGTGTGCAGCGTAGCTGTCTGAATATAACTGGGCAACGCGTCGAAAGAACGGTCATCAACCTGCGGCACAGGCAACAACGAATGGACATGTGTTGTAACATCACTGTTCGTGTGCAGCGTAGCTGTCTGAATATAGCTGGGCAACGTGCCGAAAGAACGGTCCTCAACCTGCGGCACAGGCAAGAAAGAATGGACATGTGTTGCACCATCACTGTGAGTGTGCCGCGTAGCCGCCTGAATAAAGCTGGGCGTGGGCCCCAAAGAACGTTGGCCAAACAACTGAGGCATAGGCAGAGACGAATGGACATGTGTATGAGCCTGACTGTCCGTGTGCAGCGCAGCTGTCGGGATATTTTGACACGCAAAGCCTCTGGCAAAGCAGGCGATATCTTTCGCCCAGAGCCAGTTCTTGTGAATGAAGAGTTCCACCGCCGACAGAAATCCAAGGTTGGCGAACTGGTCGCGTGCATACTTGAACCTCCTCTTTTGGTAGACCGTCCAATCTTCAGTCACTCCTTTCCTCCTTCCTCCGATGATGGCTAATAGCTTTCCTTCCCAGGCGAATATTTTTTGTGCCGTGATGTTGTCAATCGTCATCCCCTCAATTGCGAAAAGTAGCTTACTCTGGATACGGAGTCGGTATCGCTGGAATCGTCTCTCAATCGGGATGCGATGACTTCTATAATATTCGATGTCGGCAAAGAAGGCACCACGGGCACGATCCAAGTTGAACTGCAGATCGCTATGCTGCGTCCAGTATCTGTCCAACCTGTAACCCAGGATGTCCAAAGTGTTAACGCATTCAAGTTTGCACGCGTGGGTCTGAATATCAAGAACTACATCATTCGAGCCATTGACGCCAAAGGGGATGAGCTTGAGAGAGGATGGTTTCCAATTGAGGCCGGCCTGGAGCAGGGGGAGAGTGAGCTCAGTCACCATGGTCCTGAGCTGCCGTTCATCTCTGGCGTACAGCAACAAATTGTCCGCCCAGAGGGCATGTGAAATCGTCGATCTAGTGGGCATGGGGACGGGGGACTCGACTACATAACCCAGATCACGCCCTGGCCAGGTCCCGACGATATCATTCCACAAGGCCACACTCACCACTTTGAATATGAATGGTCCGTCCACCCCGCCCGTCCTGATACTCCGATCCCAACCAATCCAATCCAAATTCTGGGTCCCTTCGAAGGTGGCTTTACACGTGTTTTCAGTCATAGGGCAAAGAAGGGCATAAATCAAAGCGGGGTCAAAACCAAGCTTCTCCATACTTTGTAACGCTAGCTTGATAGTAACGTGGTCAAACGCCTGGAGTACATCGAGGCTGGCCAGATAGAGCTTCTCCCCTTTTCCCCATTGCGCAGCATGTTGGCAAAGATGTTTGGTAAACGATGTGACCTCCGAAACCTTCCTGAACTGCACAAACCCATACATGTTAAGAGAGTGTTTGATATTCACCAGATGTTGTTCCCCTTTAGTGACTAGGACATGGTTGTACCACTTCTGGACCAGGCTCAGGAGGCAGATCGCCCTAGTCTCTGAAAGCTCCTGAATGGACGGCGCCTTCGGGATGAGAGTTACCAGAAACCTCTTCCAATCCGAGGGGACCTGTTGACGACGATTGGCGATCAGGCTGAAATGATGTCGGATTGTCTTGAGGCTGGCAAAGGGGATGAGCTGCAGCATCTCCCGTGTCACTTGGTCGGGTCCAGCCGCCCCACTCTTGATGCGAGCCCTCGCTCGCAAGATGTCATGCATGGTGATGCTCACGCACTGGGACTGGTTGAGCTTCGATGCCAGACCTTCCAGAATCGACTGCACCTCCCTCCTCGCCCCGTAGTCCTCCACCCAGTCTTTCAAGTACCTCCCAATTTCCACCTGTTTGGCCTCGACATCGTAAGTAAGTTCCCACTCCCCCGTCATCTTTTTGACTTTGAGTGCCTGTGCTTGTGTACGTAATTTACGCTGTTCAACTTTGTGTTTGTATTCGAGCATGTCGGCATCATATTGTTTTCGCAGTGGTTTGATCAATCTCCGAAGACTCCTGACTTCATTCTGGCATCGAAGTTCTCTGGGCCAAAGAGCACGCCGCAACAGCCGTTCGAGCGTCCATAGACGTTCCGGCCTCACAGGTGCACGAAGTGCGGCCACCTGGCGGCTAGGGATACTTGCCGCCGTATCTGCGATGATATGGCTGAGTGTGCCCCTGCCCTGCCTACGGGTTTCACGTCCATTTTGATGTCCTCCTCCTCCTCCTCCTCTTCAACCAAAGACTGTAATGGGCGATACCGAGAGCCTGCATCTTGAAACTGCCGTGACAGGGCACGGTCGAAGCTGGCGGCAGCCGCAGCAGGGTCCACGGGTTCCCATTGATGCAAGGCAGCTCGCTTCCTATTCTTGCAGCGTCGCCGCCTTCCCACAGCAACCGCAAGATGTACTAGTTTGTGGTCGCTGATCTCCTGGATTGTGGCCGATCTCCCTGGGGCCCGAATCCACTCAGCAGTAGTCCCCGAGTCGAATTGATCAGAAACACTGATGCCTATATAGTCGAGCACCGCCTCCCCTCGGGGTGCTGCCCTACCTCGCCAAGTCGCACAGCGAGGGCCAAACGCGTTTGCCAGTCGTAAACGATGCACACTGCAAAATTCTCTCAATAGGAACCTCATCTCCTCCAATTGTTTCTTCCTCACACCCTCCCTTCCTCCTCTGAATAGAACCTCCACCTCTTCCTTCACTCCCATACCAGTGATAGCACGGCCGTTGGCGATAATATTGGGAGCCATCTCAACGTTGGCATCCGTAAACAAGATAAGCATGTCTGGCTGCTCGGGGTGACGTCTGCGATACTCTCTGATCCTCCTCTTCACCTCCTCCAACACTTGACTGAATTCCCTCACCTCCTCATCCTTATCATCTGCATATGGCAAATACAAGCAAACAATAGCGGCTGGCCTGAACCATGCAATGACGAACCTTGGTCCGCGCTCAATGTCACGTAGCAGAGCCTTCCATGGGCCCTTCCACAAAATAGCTGCTTTCTTACACGAAGAGCGTTCCATGTGCCACCCATCCCCAGCAAGAATCTTTCGACTGTCCGTGAAAAACTGTGCCTCCTGGAGTCCCAACAAGAAAATGCCTCTGTCGTTGGCAGCATCCAGGATAGCTTTGGAAAACTGTGGGCCTCTTTTCTCGATATTCCATGTGCCCACTCTGGCAATCCACTCATGTCATTCAGCCCTAAGATCAGCTTGGAGCTGTGCCGTGTTGATGGCAGGATCCAAGACGGCCAGAGCGGGCAGGATCTCATAGTTCGTTGCTGGGTTAAAAACTGCGATGACCTTGCCATTTGTGGTGTCGTTGGGGAGCTTGCCCCAGAAGTGTGTCGTAGGTGGTCCCAGCTCCGCTCGCACAATAATTCCCAGGGCCGCATTGACATGGCGCCTGAAGATATTCTGAAACTTACCTGCGCAATTAACATGTGGTTGTTTGTGTGGGGCCGCCTCAACGATGACTTTGATACTACCCTGTGCCTCTGTAGCCTGTTTGGCCACATCAGTCAGTGATTTACTGGTTCCACTATGCACTGCCGCGAGAAGTCTTTGGCGCATATCCCACAATATTCTGGAGTCGGTCCCCATGGTGAAAAAGATTCTAATGCGACTGTATCCGAATGTGCGACCATCATTTTCTTCTTGAGTACGTGGTGTGTCAATCCTGCCTTCCGCCGAAGTGCTGGCTACGATCGGAGAAAGAACAATCTCATTGAGGATATCATTTACCTGTGATTGTGTCAGCATCTGGCGGCCTCGTTGCTCATAGTTTTTCCAGTCCGTCACCCAGCCCTTGATTTCAATGAAAGACGGGTTCCAGGTCGCACGAGTAAAGGCTCCAGACATCCGAGAAGACACCCCATTGCTGGACCCTGACTCCGATCTAGTTTGAAGTGCGTTGAATTCTGTTCTCAGTGCTGACAAGGATGCTGCATTATCAGTAATCTCGCGTCTCATTGAGGCAATTGACGCCGTGTGCGTCGCCAGTGTCGCCTCCATGGGGGCAAGGCGTGCAGTGAGGGTCTCATTCAGCTGTATCCTCTGGGCATCAATCATCGCACTCTGAGCGCCAGCCCACCAAGCAGGGGGCTTGTCATCCGTTCTGTCACCGCTGCGGCTCCTCTGGTCCCCACCTCTTCGCCTGCTGTCAACCAGGCCCGAGACAGGTGGTTGTGCCCGCTGGGGGCCGAAGGGTCCAGCCGCTGTGTTCTCCTCCATCCTGAGATCTGGGAAATCAAAGGAAGAAAGAGCACTGTCTCCGTCGATACTGTGGAACTCACCTACAGCTGATTCTGATAGCACACTGGGGGGTAGCTTTCTGCTTTCCCACGAGGGACTTCTCTGAGTATTCCACGCCGTCTTTGCAAATGACAAGAAATGATGTGTACTCCGACAGTCAAGGAATGATAGTGTCCTCCAGCAATCTCGACCTCCAAAGAGTGTGTACGGTACTCAGGCAAAAGACACTCTGCAGCACACGTACGGGAATCTGAATCAAACAAAGAATGAGTGTGTACGGTACTCAGGCAAAAGACACTCTGCAGTAACGCGTACGGTAATGGAAACCAAGGAAAGCAGCACGGCACAATGCCGCTCGAGACGAGGGCCCAGCGGGAGCCCCCAGCCGCCAGACCCCTGAGGAGGGAGGCAACCAGGTTTGTTTGTTTGTTTGGACTCGCGTTCCCAGCTGGGTGCAGCTGGGCGAGGACCGGTCCCGCAGCAACACACGGGCAGCGCTGAGCAGCGCTTCGGCTGCCGACAATTCACATTCTGTGACTGTAGCTCCTTCGAGGAGCCACGCGGCCTCGGCCACATCCCTCCAAACGAGGGGCACGGCACTAGAAACAGCAAACTCATGCCCAGCAGGGAAGGGGCCCACGGTTCTCGCGGAAGCGATGCCTATCTCACTGGGATTGCACTGAGTATTGATTAAGCCGATCTGAAGCCAGAAACCACATCCTGATCCTTGCTGGTCAACCCCGCCATCAAAGCCTCCCCTGATAGCGAACGGTACGAGATAAGTTTCGAATGGATATAGATAACAATGAGTTCTGTAGAATGTGCGGCCATATCTGGCCTCATGCGTCAATTCATCCGCTCGTGTATTGTCCTCCCTGAATTCGTGTCTCCATATCTCACGTCCCAAGGCAGCAGGCCTCAGATTGAAACACGCAGCGAGCTCAAAGGTACAATCAATCATGGCAGCTGTCCTCTTGCAGTAGCCCCGATTCTCACATCTCCATTTACCCTTGAGCCAGGAGCAGATAAGTTGTGAGTCACCCTTGAACTCAGCAGCAAAACCCTCTGACGATATATCCCACACAGTCGCACGCTCCTGGATCATAGCATAACGCATTGCAAGCTTGGCGGACTCTTTGGGGTCATACTTGGGGTGCAGAGGGTTGGTCGCGGTGTCGACCGTCTCAGTATCAGCCTTCTCTCGAGCCTCAGGGGAGCCTCGAGGTCCATTAGGAGAGCCCTTCCAAGACACCACAAAGTAATCATAGACCTTAGTTTTGTTGTATTGTATAAGGAGTTGCTTCCATACCTCCAAGAACTGAACCCAATCACCCCGTACAGACTCCCACCACTTTTCCCCAAAGAACTGAATGTATGGGAACTGCCAAGACCGTCCGCCCACAGACACAGGGCCTCCACGAAGCCGTTTGCCCGAACTAGATAAGGCCCTGTTGCCGTGTTGTCGTAGAACCTCTGTCATTGTGTCGCGAGCCGTGATCCAGCCCACATTGTACATCATAAGTGCACGTCGGGAGTCGCGAAAGGCCCTCCTCCCTCTTGAGACGGCAAGTGGCTCGTCTCTGAGAGCATGGGCTGCTCCCTCTCCAGAGGGCATCGGCTGTGAGCGGGCAATGGAACAGGCGACCTGCGTGCATAGATCCTCCAGCCGTCTCTCCATATCCGTAATCCCCCCCTCCACCTCCATCATAGTCGTAGCAGGAACATCCTCCCCCCGTCCCTCCGCAAAGCGAACACGTTTAGCACGTTGAGTCGTTGATCCCTCCACCTCAACCTCCGTCCTTGCCGTCCTGTCCTCCTCCAAAGATAGTAAATATTGCCTCGTGGAGCGCATCATGCCCCAGCTCTTCCAGCACAGCATCTGCACAGCCGATGGGAAACCCCCATCGCAGAAGATTGTCCTGACTCGTGTCAGTGCAGCTGGCCGCCATACCTCCCACCCCACATCTCCTGGCTTCCTCCTCCCTGACATTCTCAGAAGACACATACCCTCGAACGCATGGATAACCCTCACACACTCACTGTCAATCGTGATGGCCTCTGCTGCATATAAGGCGGCTCTGCACAGTAGATTGATATCGACGAAACTTCTTCACCAGAGGCAGCGCCCTGCACGTAAAATACTGCACCTGCGCAAAGAATGCCCTTCGGGCCTGCTGGACGCGCTCCTGCACATCCGTGTGGATAGCAGTGAAACTTCTGGGAATCTGATACCCCAGCACATTCAAACTCTCAACATGCTTGAAAGGTACAATCCGCGAGCCAATCTGAACCGTGACCGTATCAGTGTACTGAGTACCACACACCATCATTTCTAAACTCTCCTCCTTCCACTCCATCCCCCAATCCCTGAGAGCAGTAGTGAAGGCAGTGGCTGCTACCTGCGCCTCCGATGCTGACTTGGCGGCCAGAAAAATATTGTCAGCCCAGAGAGCATGATTCCATCGTGCATACCGACAGTGATCATCATGGCATGGCATCTCGACTCCGACACCGCGCTGGTCCAGGCGAGCAATCACATCACGCCACATAGCAATAGTGACAATAGTAAACGCGATAGGTGATTCGGTACCCCCAGTCCGGAGCGACCTATCCCACTGCACATTTGGGATTGTCACTCCTTCAAACAGCACCGTGCATGAGGTAGATGAGAGAGGCTCCAATAACGCATACTGTAACCGTGCACTGATCCCCAGGGCCGTCATCGCTCTCGAGACTGTCGGCAGCGTCACAGCATCGAACGCCCGCTCGATGTCACAGCTGAGGAGCCACGCCGTTTGATCTCGCCCCCATGTGGAAGCATGCTGTGCAATACATTTCATGGCCGATGAAATCTCCCAGCAACGCCGTCCGCTGGTAAAACCGTAAACCGCCATATCACTCATGAAGGGTTCCACACATCTTTCCAGTAAAATCGTCACGCACGTGAGATACCACTTGGCCAAGGTATTTCCAACAAGCAGGTTCCTTGTTTGTCGCAATGTTTCCAGTTTACTCGTTTTCGGCATAAGTGTTAGGTATACTTCCTGCCATTCCCTTGGCGTCGGGCGAAGCCCGTTGAATATATCAGAGAAAACCTTACCAATAGAACGCACTGACCTCCACGAAAGAGCCTTGAGAAGTTCAACCGAGATGCCGTCGGGCCCACAGGCCCGTCCTGTTCGGAGCCTGCTCCGCGCCTGCAGAATAGTAGAGTATGTGATCGTAAGTGTGTTGTCCGAAGAGGCTGTTGATTGAGATGCATGGCGACGCAATGTGGACACAAGCTCCCGATTGCGGGCTCTGGAGTCATCACAAGTCATACTCTGCACAGCATATCGCTCCACCTCCTCCGCCCACAGTTCCCTGTCCTCCGTCATCATAGTCGTAGGTCCCATATCCCCTCCCCCAGTGTCCGTCACCCTCAACTCCGTCACACGTGTCCTCCTCCCCTTCCTAGATGGTAGTGCCTCCCACTCCACCTTCCGTCGGCGATATTCCCGCGCCAGCGGTCTGATGCGACGTCGAAGGTCTCGAGCCAACGCTCTGTCCTTCCTAGCACGTGCCTCTCTGAGTTGTACCTCCAGCTCGGCATGTTGAGGAGTCCTACTTGGTGGGAGCCCTCTGGAGTACCTGGGGGCCCTCACCGCGCATCCAGCAGGAATACGTTGTGGGGGCACCGTCGGGATCTGCACGTCCGCCAGGACCTGGAATTGGGCCTCCTCCCGATACGATTGGAACTCTTTGTGGCTTGTGTGGTGGCTAGGGGGGCCTTGATATTTCGTGACCTGAGGGTTCTGCATCTGGAACTCGGCGTAGACACAGGCGTGATCCGAGAAGTTGGTAGTCGGGGTCTCTGGGATCCAATCCGTTCGGCATTCAACCAAGTCACCCTCCCAGGATTGTGGGACCATGAGATAGTCAAGCACTTTTGGCGCAATAGTCTTCGCCCCAGACTTGCGTCGAGCATTGTTCGCACGATGCACGAAGGTCGGCTGCCGAGAGTACGGCGAGCCAAGAGAATTGACTGCCAGCAAGCGCATCCGACATAGCCACTCCTGCAGCTGAGATCGCCACATGTCCTCCTCCCACCGTCTATCCTCCGTATCATTCCCATATCCCCTCCCGTCGAGAATCTGCACAGCGCCTCCAGTCACCGTGCCTCCTGAACAGGTGATGTCGGGCGCAAGCTCAACATTAAAATCCCCTGCAATCACAAGCTCACATGTGTATCTGCACTCCTCCTTCCACCTCCGATAAGTTGTTTCGATTGTTTTCAGCATCTCAAAAGCCACCTCCAATGAACGATTCTCCGATCTATTCGGAAAGTACGCAGAGACAAGAAAGATACACGGATGACGCAAGCACACAATAGCAAGACGAGCATGATTATTCCAAGAACGAACTATGTTGTGACAAGACTTCCCCCTCAAAGCTATGGAAGCCTTCCTGTCACTTGAATAAACTAGGTGCCAGCCAAGCAGCTGAATTGAATTGGACGGTAAGTGTTCACACTCCTGTAAACAGAACACTTCACAGCCGTGAGAAAGAAGTGCCCTCATGCAAGCAAATCCCCGATCTGCTGTAGCCCCTTGTTTCATAAGATTCTGGGTGCCTAGCCTATGCTGGGCTGTGGGGCCACCAGCCCGACTGGCACCTCTGCACCGTCACACCCTGCCGGCAAGACTCGCAACAAATGTGTCGTATGTAGTCGTCACACCGCTGCGCATAAGTACACCCTCCCAGATCTCGCGGTCCACTGTCCACCCCGTATTGATACGAAAGGATGCCAGTTCCACAGGTCGATGCTGAGGATCCTGCGGCTTGGTCCACATTGTGCTCCGTCCGTTGGGTCCCGATCCTGTCTCCCCCCTGATCTCCATGGCCTCACTGTTGGTACACTCGCGGTATGTCCCGTAGAAGCGTCCCACAGCTCCGATATGATCACGTTTCCATGGTGGAGCTTCTATACGTACGCGGACCCGACTGGGTCGTTGTAACATGCCCTGGAACATGCTGTCATAGTCTGGAGGTGACCTCGAAACCTGAGCCGCATTCCTCTGGGGATTCGGAGTTAAAGCATCATCAAAAGCACGCTTCACGTTGTATAGTGTCGAAGAGTCGGTTCCTACAATGAATTTGATTTTGATCGTACTCAACATCATTCTACTTCCATTCATACGTAATGTGCCCTCGTAATCGATCCTAGCTTCATCCTCTGCAGCGATGGCCGTCTTCAAATTAGTGATGAATTGTGCAGCGTCCGTGTCTCTCATCATACTGGCCGAACGTGTAACCGCTGTCCCGTTCCAGTCAGTCCAGCCTGTGAGCTCCACATAGCTGGGATTGAAGCTGGATGGTCCCGAGAGTCCTGGTGGGCCTCCTCCATAGGAAGGTGCCGTGGTCGAGGCAGCACCTGATATCACACTGAGGTTCTTCTTGAGGTCCTGCATTTGTCGTTCCAAGTTGCTCATCCTGATGTCGGAGGCCTCCTGACGGTTCGAGATGCTCTGAATATCGGCCCTAATTTCGACGTTTTCTCGTTGCCTAACTTTGCCCTCGAGTACGTTGAGCTCCGCGAAGGCCTTGAACCAGGATGGGGCCTCGTCCGAGACCACACTGAGTTTCTTTCGCTTCTCCTCGAGTTCCCCCAAGAGTGCCTCCTGAGGACCGTTGACACGATGTTTGACATTTCGTTGGGCGTCGTCGCTAACACCCTGCATACCCTGACGCTCTCCGCACCTTCAGGGACAACAGCCGCTTGGGCCGCCGCTTGTTGTGCCTCCGTGGGCATACCTGGGGGTCCCCCTAGAGCACCTTGTGGAGCTGGGCCTCTAGGAACAACAGGAGCGCCTCCAGATCCTTGACCTCCAGGACTGACCTGACCTGCTGGAGCCCCTCCCACACGCCCTCCGTTGATTGTATTTCCCGCCACAGCTGCGTTGGAAGGAGTCTGCATCATATTCATGAGTCCTGTATTCATATTCACAAATGAAGATGGGACAACACAATGACTATCACTATCTGGTGTGGAGTCGGCAGTATTCAACCTCCCGCCCAGTGGAAGGTCACGTACAATTTGCTCGGTATCCTGAATTTGCCTCTTCCGAGACGCCCTCTCAACAGCAGAATCTGGTCTCTGTCCGTAATCCTGTGAGTACTGCAAATAAGGTACAGTCGGGGAAATATCCTCCAGCTGGAAACGTCTAGCAAGTATTGAAAAGTCGCACCCGTCCGTCGTTACACACACGACAAGCAAAACAACAACAATTACAGCACACAAAGCAGGCGGCCTGGCTTGCCTGGAAGATGCCGTACTCGTCGATGGCAGCGATGGCCGCCGCGCCGCTTCCCCGCGACGCCGACACCCCCTGAGCTCCTCTGGGATCCAGGAGCCCTAGAGCCGAGATGTCTTGAGCCGGGGCCCTCGTAGAGCTCTTTTCTTACACGGCGCTCCTCGGTGAGCACGAAGAAAGCATCTAGAGCAAGACCTCAGAAACTCGAAAAAATCACGTCTTTCTGTTATTATCCAAGATCGGTTCCTCCAAGTGTTTCAATAGTAATACTGCACCTATGGGCCTGAAAGTTTTACTGGCGAACGCGCCATCACCCACTACAGATGCAAAGAATCTGCTTTCTCAAAATTAATTGTCAAATATCCTCAAATTTTTTGCAAAACCACCCAAAAGTAACCACTGGGCGCCGGCGGTAAACCGTCAACCTTTGTTACCGCCGGGGAACTCGTAGAGCTTCCTGACAACATATAATGTCGAAATAATGTCGAGAAAAATTACACCGACAAAAATAGTTTTTCAGCCCAAGCAATTTCAGACCTCTCGGATGCAACAGCCGAACGCCCCCGATGCTTCTGAATTGTCTTCTGTACGAGCTGTGTAGCTCTCCTACAGCCCGAGTTACGTGCGTAAACCGACAGCACCTCTCAAGATGACTCGAACAATACGAATAGCTTGGCAAACCTAGCTCGAGTATCAGACCGAGTTCAGACCTCTGCATGCGACACGCGGACGCGTCTGATGTCTCTGAATCGATTCCTGTGATTACCCCCTGCAGCCCCCCCTACAGCCCGAGTTAAGTACAGGAAACCGACAGCACCTCTCAGGATGACTCGAACAATACGAACAGTTTCGCGGACCTAGTTCGGACGGCAGACAGAGTTCGGAGCTCTGGATTTGGAAGGCGGACGCGCCTGATGTCTCCGAATCGATTCCAGTGATTACCAGCCATGCAGCCCCCCTACAGCCCGAGTTAAGCGCAGAGAACCGACAGCATCTCTCAAGATGACTCGAACAATACGAATAGTTCCGCGATTCTAGATCGGGCAGCAGACCGAGTTCAGAGCTCTGGATTCAACAGACAACGGCCACTGATGATTCTGAATCAGATTCTGTACGCATCAGCTCTGTAGCTGTCCTGTAGCTCGAGTTAAGTACAGAAAACCGAGAGCGTCTGTCAAGATGATTCGAATAATACGAATAGGTTTGCGGACCTAGCTCGGCTAGCAGACCGAGTGCAGACCTCTGGGTTCAACAGGCGAACGCGCCTGATCATTCTGAATCGACCAGCTGTGCTTACCAGCTCTGTAGCTGTGCTGAAGCTCGAGTTCGATCTTGAGAAAACCGACAACGCGTATCAAGATGACTCGAAATGGCTGATCCCGCCCGCGTGCTTTTTGGCAGTAAAAGGTACCCGATCGAGCTGACATCGAGATGGCGAGCGGGAATAAGATCGAATATCACGGGAAAAAATACTAGAGCTCTAACGAATGGTTGAATTTCGAGAACAAAATTTTCAACCGACCAAAAGTCAGCAAAAGTTCCGTCGAGATTTTTCTTGCCAACTAGCTCTCCAGCGCCCCGGAAGTACTCTTAAGCTGCCAGCAAGAACTTGCTAAGGGAAGCTCTACGAGTTACTTTTTCCTTTCTGGCCGGGTCCGGCAACTAGCTCCACCCCGCGCCGGAATTCCTCTAGCTCATCGATAACGAAAAGCTCTACGAGGTACTGGGCGCCGGCGGTAAACCGTCAACCTTCTTTACCGCCGGGGGACTCGTAGAGCTTCCTGGGAAAAACTGCAGAGAACGAATATTTGTTCAGCCTAAACCATTTCAGACCTCTCGATGCAACAGCCAAACGCCCCTCATGCTTCTGGATCGTTTTCTGTGCGCACGAGCTCCGTAGCTCTCCTACAGCCCGAGTTACGTACGAAAATCGGCAGCACCTCTGAAGATGACTCGAACAATACGAATAGTTTCGCGGACCTAGCTCGGGCAGCAGGCCGAGTCCAGGGCTCTGAATGCGACAGATGGACGCGACTGATGTCCCTGAATCGATTCCAGTGATTACCAGCCCTGTAGCCTCCCTACAGCCCGAGTTAAGTGCAGAAAACGGACAGAACCTCTCAAGATGACTCGACAAATACGAATAGTTTTGCGAACCTAGCTCGAGCAGCACCGATTTCCGAGCTCTGCATTCGGCAGGCGGACGCGCCTGATGTCTCCGAACCGATTCCTGTGAGCACGAGCCCTGTAGCCCCCCTACAGCCCGAGTTAAGTGAAGAAAACTGTCAGCACCTCTCAAGATGACTCCAACAACACGAATAGTTTCGCGAATCTAGCTCGGGCAGCAGACCGAGTTCAGACCTCTAGATGGAACAGACGAACGCGCCTGATGATTCTTAATCGATTTCTGCGAGAATGACCTCTGTAGCTGCCCTACAGCTCGAGTTGAATACAAAATACCGACAACGCGTATCAAGATGACTCGAAACGGCCGATCCCGCCCGTGTGCTTTTTGGCAGTAAAAGGTACCCGATCGAGCTGAGATCAAGATGGCGAGCGGGAATAAGATCGAATATCACGGGAAAAAAAAATTGAGCTCAAACGAATTGTTGAATTTCGAGAACAAAATTTTCAACCGAGCAAAAGTCAGCAAAAGGTCCGTCGAGATTTTCCTTGCCAACTAGCTCTCCAGCGCGCCGGAATTACTCTTAAGCTTCCAGCAACTAGCTAAGGGAAGCTCTACGAGTTACTAGCTCCACCCCGCGCCGGAATTCCTCTAGCTCATCGATGCCGAAGAGCTCTACGAGGTACCCTCTAGCTCTCAGAGAGCTCTCCGGGAATTCCTGTAGCTCATCGGTGACGAAGAGCCCTGCGAGGTACTCTTAAGCTTCCAGCAACTAGCGAAGGGAAGCTCTACGTGTTACTAGCCCCACCCGGCGCCGAAATTCCTCTAGCTCATCGAGTACGCAGAGCTCTACGAGGCATTTGGTCAGGAAGCTATACGAGTCCGCCGGCGGTAAGAAAGATTGACAGTTTACCGCCGGTGCCCAGTCTTAAACCCTCTAGCTCGCAGAGAGCTCTCTGGGAACTTGGTAGCTAGTAACTCGTAGAGCTTCCCTTAGCAAGTTGTTGCTGGAAGCTTAAGAGTAATTCCGGGGCGCTGGAGAGCTAGTTGGCAAGAAACATATCGACGGACCTTTTGCTGACTTTTGGTCGGTTAAAAATTTTGTTCTCGAAATTCAACAATTCGTTTGGGCTCTAGTATTTTTTCCCATGATATTCGATCTTATTCCCGCTCGCCGTCTTGATCTCAGCTCGATCGGGTACCTTTTACTGCCAAAAAGCACACGGGCGGGATCGGCCGTTTCAAGTCATCTTGTCACGCGGTGACGGTTTTCTCGAGTAACTCGAACTTCAGGACAGCTACAGAAGGTCTGAACTCGGTCTGCTAGCGGAGCTAGGTCCGCAAACCTATTCGTATTATTCGAGTCATCTTGACAGACGCTCTCGGTTTTCTGTACTTAACTCGAGCTACAGGACAGCTACAGAGCTGATACGTACAGAATCTGATTCAGAATCATCAGTGGCCGTTGTCTGTTGAATCGAGAGCTCTGAACCCGGTCTGCTGCCCGATCTAGAATCGCGGAACTATTCGTATTGTTCAAGTCATCTTGAGAGATGCTGTCGGTTCTCTGCACTTAACTCGGGCTGTAGGGGGCTGCATGGCTGGTCATCACTGGAATCGATTCGGAGACATCAGGCGCGTCCGCCTTTCGAATCCAGAGCTCCGAACTCTGTCTGCTGCCCGAACTAGGTCCGCGAATCTATTCGTATTGTTCGAGTCATCCTGAGAGGTGCTGTCGGTTTCCTGCACTTAAGTCGGGCTGTAGGGGGGCTGCAGGGCTGGTAATCACAGGAATCGATTCAGAGACATCAGACGCGTCCGCCTGTTGCATGCAGAGGTCTGAACTCGGTCTGATACTCGAGCTAGGTTTGCCAAACTATTCGTATTGTTCGAGTCATCTTGAGAGGTGCTGTCGAATTACGCACGTACCTCGGGCTGTAGGAGAGCTACAGAGCTCGTACAGAAGACAATCCAGAAGCATCGGGGGCGTTCGGCTGTTGCATCCGAGAGGTCTGAAATTGCTTGGACTGAAAAACTATTTGTTCTGTGTATTTTTTGACAATATATGTTGTCAGGAAGCTCTACGAGTCCCCCGGCGGTAACAAAGGTTGACGGTTTACCGCCGGCGCCCAGTTACCTCGTAGAGCTCTTCGGCATCGATGAGCTAAGAGGAATTCCAGCGCGGGGTGGAGCAAGTACCTCGTAGAGCTCTTCGTCATCGATAAGCCAGAGGAACTGGGCGCCGGCGGTAAACCGTCAACCTTTCTTTTTTGCGTCTTTGCGTCTTTGCTGGGACCGTCTTGGCCACTGAGGCCAGGTCCAACAAAGTCTCAAGCAAAACAGAGCCTCTCATTCATCACGCAAGCAGTCAGCTCTTATACCACACAGCGAAGCTGAAGGAATAAAGAGAATCACATGCCGCAATGACACAATCAAACGCAGAGAACACACAGATAATCGAGGAAGTCAGTGAGCAGCGAAGCTGCAGGAATATACAAGACACAGAAAAGAAGAAACAATGTGTGTCAAATCACTGCGAATGATCAAAGAAGGTCTGCACAACCTGTGGGAGCACCTCGCATATGCGCTCCGCCGCCGATAGTTCCGTATCTGTAACAGTGGCGCTCGGTGGTAGACACCAAGCCGCAAGATACACATCCTTGAAAATGATGTCGGTCCGCGAGAAGATATACTTGTTTCGCAGACCAATCTGTATCCATGCACCACAGGCACTTCCGCGGCTACAAACTCCCCCATCAAAGCCGGCTTTGATAAGGCAAGGAATATAACACTGAGATTCAAAGTCGTTGAGGTAAACGAAATCGGCGTACACATGGCCCTGACGGGCCTGATGGGTCAGTAAGTCAGCTTTCTGGTTCCATTCCCGAAACGAATGAGAGAAGAAGTCACGGCCGGCCTCTGGAGGCCTCACCAAGTAAGTTTCCTGCATTTCGTCCAACTTATTAATCAGAGTATCCACCCTTTTCTGATATACCTGAGCTAATACTTTCCATTTCCCGCAGAGCCAGTTAATAACAAGCAGTGAGTCCCCTTGGATGTCCAGTGGTATCCCATCTGTATCGAGGTCCCACTGTGTACAACGCATATTATGCAACGCAATACGTTTGCTGAGGCGATCCCTATATGCTGGTGTATCCTCCCGATCCTGACCGATATGAACCCCTCCATTCTCATCCAAGTTCAAGAATACAGGCACCCCTGAGGACGCCAACCCTTTACACTTCTTTTGGAAGTACTTCAACATAGTACTAGAACAAACATTAGTAGCGAAATCCATGAAATGCTCAAAACTTCCAGTAAAGAACTCCCACCAGGATAAACCGTAAAACGATTCCAATGAATAATACCACGGACGGAGTCCGACGCTCTCCTGTCCCCCCCGATGCCTTTTCATAGAGCTGGCCTCCTTCCAGTTTCCCCAACATCTGAGAGCCTCACTTGAATCCGTCCTCATTCTATCCCACAGTCGGCCAAACGCCAGACATGAGAAACGAGAATCTCTCCAAGCTCTCATCGAGTTCGCCTCCAACTCCCCCCGATCTGTGATCAGCCTGTGTGCAAAGTCCTGGATGTCAATTGCCCACATCCAATGCACTCTGAGAAACTTCTGTACAATGCCCACAAAGTGAGCATCATGAAATTTTTGTCTCGCACGTTCATACCTCCTCGTATTCCATTCCTGGTAACTTTCCCCCTCCCTCCGTATACAGCGAGACATTACAGACAGGCACTTGCCCTCAAAGATATGAAGGGCGCTCAATGAACTTGAATCGACCGTGCATCCTTCCGCCGCGTAGAGCACAATACTCTGAACTCTCTGAGCATACCTCTCATATTTATCTTTCAACGGGATGGCCGTGGAGCGGAAGAAGGTCGCCTGCCCCCAGAAGGCCCTGCGAGCACAGTCAATACGAGCGTCCAAATCATGATGTTCATTCACATGTAGTTCAGAACAAATATAAGCCCCCAGCACCTCCATCTCCGTCGTCCTTCTAAATCGATACACTCCAGACGCCTCCGACCCCACCGAGAGAGCAAGATCAGCAGTGTGAAGTATTTCCCCTTCCACATCTCGCGGCGGCTCGACCCCGAACACCATATACAATAGGCTGGATTCCTTCCATCTCATTCCATAATCATGTAACTGTGTAGTTAGACCGTGTAACATGCGTGTGAGTTCCTCTCGACTCCGAGCCAATACATAACAGTTGTCAGCCCAAAGGAAATGATTAATAATCGAAACACAGCTAGTCGAGCCAGTCACATACTCAATACGATAACCTAGTCCTAGTACGTCCCATTCTCGAATCGTGGAGCCCCACATAGCAGCAACGATGAGATTGAAGGCCAACGGTCCCTCGGGCCCTCCCGTCCGAATACATTTGTCCCACCTAACCTCCACCACCTCAATCCCATCATAATAGACAGTGCCTACACATTCGCACAAGGGGTCAAGTAGAGCATACTGTAGGTAAAGGGGTACATCCGCATGATCCAACCCGCGCCTGACATTGGCCACCGTGCAGTGATCGAACGCCTGAAGGACATCAGCGTTCGCCAAGTGTGCCGTTTCCCCTTTTCCCCATTGTGCAGCATGTTGACCTATGTGTTTGATGCTAGCCGTGATTTCGTGTGTACGACGGTGTTCCTGGAAACCATACAACCCAATATGACGAAACACTCCTTTTCTTTCAATATGACCCTCAACCAAGAGAACAACACAGGAACTGAACCATCTCGAAACAGCATTCTGCATACACAGCAAACGTCCGTCTTTTAACTTAGTGATCCCTGGAGTTTTTGGCATAAAAGAGACGAGAATCTCACGCCACGACTGAGGATACGGAATCGTGAGCTTGATGATTTTATCGAACAACTTCTGGATCGCTCTGAGAGCACACCACGGCAAGCTCCTTAGAATCTCGCACGGTATCCCGTCTGGCCCAGTAGCCCTCTGGGTCTTCAGCCGAGCTCGTGCTCTGAGAAGCAGCGCCATACTAATTCCCACAACTGATGTGGAACGTATCTCATGTACAGCCCTCATCCTGATCTCCTCCATCATACTGTTGGTGGAATTGCGTATCTCTTCGGACGACACCTTGCAACGAACGAACTTGTCGAGCTCCTCCTTCCACTCCTCACGGTCCTCCGTCTCCCTCCCATCCACCACTAAATGTTTGATAGTATATCTGACCTTTCTTTTTGTTGGGGGACATCTGCACATAATCATATCACGTCGATAACCTCTGCGTAGACGATTAGCCTCATTCTTTAACCTCCTCAACCTCTCCACTTCCTCCTTCGGACACATCTTAACCTCCTCCTCCGCTCTTGTGAGCTGCACCGGCCTGGACGGCTCTCTCTGTCTTCTCGCACCCGTGGTGGAGTAGTCCACCGTCGGTGACAAGTACGCCTCCAGCATAGTACTCTCCAGATCCTGTGGACAGGTCACAGACGGACACCTTGAAAAGGCAGCACCGCCTAGATACGAATCCACATGCTTTCGAGCCTGATGCTCATCAGCCCAAGTCGAACACTTATATCCGACCAGAGACGGCCTAGACTTCTGACCAGGCTGGGGGTCAGGGCGACGAACAATCACGTTCCCAGGGTCAGTGAAACTCGCCGTGATGATTGCGTGATCGGATAATCTACTGAACTGCTTCTTCCCACCCCTCTTGAAACACCACTTCACCTCCAGATCCGAGAACTCCCAACGGTGAGGGACCATTAGGTAATCCAGGACCCTCTTCGAAGTCAGAAACTTGTTCTCCCCCCACGACTCCCAGGTATGCCTCCTAGTACAGAAAGTGTTGGCGGCCTTCAGTCCATGCGATTCCATGAACTCTAACAGCAGCTCCTTCAGCCTCCTCCTCCGACTCCTCCTTTCAATCTGCTGTGTACCGTCTCCTCCTCTCTCCCACCTTCTGTCCGTACGAGTACCTTCCTTTCCAGTAGCCTCATACTCCTCCCCATTATACGTAAATCTGCATCCAGGCGGAATCTCCACGTTTGCATCTAGCAGAACACAAAAGCTGGCCTGAGGAAACTTAGTGCGGAGAACATTGCGAGCACGACCGATCTGCTCATATACCTCCGCAGCAATCTCAACACAATCCTCCACATGAGGGTCTGGCAAATACGCTGACACAATAATGAGTGGTGACTTCTCTGACCCAAAGACACCGATAACGAACCTCGTGAAACAAGTGAAAAACATACGGACGGCAGCCGCCCAAGATCTGTCGAAGATGAGAGCTGCCTTACTACACGAACTAGTTTTGATGCGCCACCCCAAGCGTTCAAATTCCCCGTGCACTAGGTATTGAGTTTCCTGACATGCAAAGAGCCCACCACATGCCCTCATATGATGGAGAATCTCAGCACATTTGAAATGAGCCTCCCCTGCTTTGTTCAGGTTCCAGCTCGCTAAGCGTATGCCTCGGACGAGGCGCCGCAAACGTCACTGCCTACGATTCACTTCCTGAAGTATATCATTCATGGGAACCTTCAGCGCCGGATAAAAAGAAACAATACGAGCCCATGCATCAGCATGAAGAACCCAAGCCCCTGTGGTATTCGTATACGTCGCAAAACAGACGGGTCGGAAATTCGTAACAGCTTGAGTCCAAATCTGACTTCTCGGTGGCCCCACCTCCCCACGGATCTCGATTTGAACATGAGCCGAGGTCATACTACGCCAAGTCCCACAGAAACGAGCAACCGCTTTCACATGATCACGCTTCCAGGGTGCACACTCCACTAACGTACGAATCTTTCTGGGATCGATTGGCGTGTCCATATCATGAGTGAGAACATCGGCATCTGGATACGTATAACCTGGGGGCGGGGCAATACGGTCGGCGGGTTCCTTACAGACCATATCCATCCATTTCTTTATTCTCCAAAGGGTGTCCCGTGGTGTCCCTTCTTTGAAATCGACCTTCACACTGCCGTACATATATTTTCCTCCGTTTAAACGTTCAGTTATCTTTATCGTAAGCATTCCTTTCCTCCCCCTGAAGTGTCCCAATCATATTTGATATTAACTGTGCCGCATCTGCCCAGGGTATCATTTGATTTCCCCGATTTACTTGATTCGACCAATCCGTAACCCACCCTTTCAGCTCGAGATAAGTTGGTGTGAACTGGCTCGATCGCTCCTGTTGCACGCGAGGGATCGAACCTCCACCACCACCAGAGGAGCCACCAGGGCCCACACTAGTCGAAACCGAAGCTGCAGGAGATCCAGCCAAAATTTGCTTAACCTGTTTCTCCAAAATCTCAGTCCGTGCATCTGATTTGTCCATTCTCTCCGTATGCAACTTGAGTGTGTCATCAACTCTTTTGATGTCCGTCTTCGTCGATTGAACAACATGGATGAGATCCTCATGGGCATCCTCTGTTTTCCAAACATGCTTCATCATCATCTGTTTGAATGGATCCTTCTCCTTTTCTAACATCACTTTCCTCTCCTCCTCAATCTCTGTTCCACGCGCACGTTTGGATCGAGTCTCACCATCCCCAGTCATCGCGGCATCCGCCGCTGCTGCAACATGAGTCATATCTTCAAGAATATTACCGTTCAATCCGTATTTATCTAACCAGCTCCTATCGTCCTCACGTTGACGTTTGTTTGATGCTGCCTCCAGTGCCTGCAAATCTTTCTGATCCCACGGCTGGTATTCCTCAAGGTAATCAAAGTTGACTCTCTCGTCCTGGTAGTCTTCTGTGGGTATGTCCAAACTCCTTTGACGCCGAAACCACTCCTCAGTACTTTCACCCCAATGCTCGAGTCCTATCTCTCTCCTCAATGCCAGCTGAGCCTCAGGACTGTCGTACGACGTGATTGTCAACAACGATCCACACACAAGTAACTACCACTCGTTCAATAAGAGGTAAAGAATGCAGACAGACAATGAACAGCAGTGCAGCACACCAGAGAATGTCAATACCACGAAGAAGAATATAGCGTACAATACAAGAGATGTAGAGTAGCGGACAAAAACCTCGAGGGAACCCAGGCAAGCCGGGCTCACACCCCTTGGCCAGGGCTCGCTAGAACGTCTGGAGGTTCCCCAGGCAGGGACGTTCTTGAGCCGAGACGTTCTTACCGCCGGGAGACTCGTAGAGCTTCCTGACCATATTTAATCTCGGAAAAAATGCAGAGAACGAATAGTTTTCAGCCTAAGCGATTTCAGACCTCTCGATGCAACAGCCGAACGCCCCTCATGCTTCTGGATCGTTTTCTGTGTGCACGAGCTCCGTACCTCTCCTACAGCCCGAGTTACGTGCGAAAATCGACAGCACCTCTCAAGATCACTCGAACAATACAATTAGTTTCGCGCATCTAGCCCGAGTATCAGACCGAGTTCAGACCTCTGAATGCAACAGGCGGACGCGCCTGATGTCTCCGAATCGATTCCTGTGATAACCAGCCTGCAGCCCCCTTACAGCCCGAGTTAAGAGCAGAAAACCGACTGCACCTCTGACGATGACTCGAACAATACGAATAGTTTCGCTAGCTCGGGCAGCAGACCGAGTTCAGAGCTCTGAATGCAACAGGCGGACGCGACTGATGTCTCCGAAACGATTCCAGTGATTACCAGCCCTGCAGCCCCCTTACAGCTCGAGTTAAGTGCAGAAAACGGACAGCATCTCTCAAGATGACTCGAAGAATACGAATAGTTTTGCGGACCTAGCTCGGGCAGCACACCGAGTTCTGAGCTCTGCATTCGGCAGGCGGACGCGCCTGATGTCTCCGAATCGATTCCTGTGAGTACGAGCCCTGTAGCCCTACAGCCCGAGTTAAGCGCAGAAAACTGACAGCACCTCTCAAGATGACTCGAACAATACGAATAGCTTCGCGAACCTAGCTCGAGCAGCAGACCGAGTTCAGACCTCTGGATGGAACAGACGAACGCGTCTGATAATTCGCAATCGATTTCTGTGAAAATCAGCTCTGTAGCTGCCCTACAGCTCGAGTTAAGTACAAAATACCGACAACGCGTATCAAGATGACTCGAAAGAGCCGATCCCGCCGCGACGCTTTTTTGCAGAAATAATTACCCGATTGAGCTGAGATTAAGAAGGCGATCGGGAATAAGATCGAATATGGTCAGAAAAAATACTAGAGCTCAAACGAATTCTTGAATTTCGAGAACAAAATTTTCAACCGACCAAAAGTCAGCAAAAGGTCCGTCGAGATTTCTCTTGCCAACTAGCTCTCCAGCGCCCCGGAACTGGCGCCGGCGGTGAACCGTCAACCTGGTCTTTTGCGTCTTTGCTGGAACCGTCTTGGCCACTAAGGCCAGGTCCAACAAAGTATCAGGCGAAACAGAGCCTCTTATTAATCACGCAAGCAGTCTCCAGCGCCCCGGAACTGGCGCCGGCGGCGAACCGTCAACCTGGTCTTTTGCGTCTTTGCTGGGACCGTCTTGGCCACTAAGAACAAAGTATCAGGCGAAACAGAGCCTCTTATTAATCACGCAAGCAGTCAGCTCTTATACCACACAGCGAAGCTGAAGGAATAAAGAGAATCACATGCCGCAATGACACAATCAAACGCAAAGCACACAAAGACAAACGAATGAGTCAGTGAACAGCGAAGCTGTTGGAATAAACAAGAACACAGATAGAGAAGAAACAATGTGTGACTTATCACTGCGAATGATCAAAGAAGGTCTGCACTACCTGTGGGAGCACATCGCATATGCGCTCCGCCGCTGATAGTTCCGTATCTGTAACAGTGGCGCTTGGTGGCAGAACCGGTCACCGGTAACAGTATCACATCGCATATGCGCTCCGCCGCTGATAGTTCCGTATCTGTAACAGTATCAACCTGGTCTGCGGTCTGCGGGGCCCGATTCGAACCCCCTTAGGGGGCAGGGCCAGCGGTAGGATTACCTACAGGCAACCTAAGCACTAACAGCGGAGCTGTGCGGATATACAGGTCAGCGTAGCTGTGCAGATATATTACAACAGCGTAGCTGTACAGATATATACACACATCGAAGAAACAGCGGAGCTGAGCAGGTATCTTACAACAGCGGAGCTGAGCAGATATAGTACACAAACAATCACTGACCAAGCTGTACGTGTATACACAGCTCAGCAATGCCATTGAGAAGTGATTGTGCAGCTGCCAACTCAGCCTGTGTGATCGCGCAGTGGCTAGGGATCATGAAACCTCTGCGGCCAACTCCAAGGTGCCATCCGCCCTGAACAAGTCCAGGGGGAAGCTGGTTTTAGAAGGAAGAGAGGGAACAAGATAAGCATCAATTACCCAACCACACGAAGTACCACGTTCACACCGCCCACCATCGAAAGCTCCTCTAAGTGCACGAGCAGTATAATGACCCGATCTAATATGATAAAGAATGTTAAGATTCCAACGAACATCAGAAGTTACTTTACCTTCACGTGCAAGATGTGTCTCATGGTCCGCCTCATCGTTGCCCTCCCTATACACCCATTTCCACATATCCCTTCCCACTTCGGCCGTGACGAGATGATGGTCCTCACTCATTCTGTGAAGGCGGTTCTGCGTACCCTTGATCGTGCGGCGATACACTTGATTGTGACAGCGATATCGTCCATTAAGCCAGCGCACAACACACTGGCTATCCCCACGGAGCTCCAAGCCATATCCACCCCCTTCCCCACGCCAAGTGGTTTCATCAACATTTATCGCGGCCAGTCGTTTCGCCACCCGTTCATTTTCCCGTCGTTGCTGCTCCGCTGACTTCTCCTCCCCCTCCTCCTTCTGCTTGAACTCACCCGTGAAAGGATCCCGAAGAAGGCAGAAATCGTGAAGATCATCCAAGTCCAGGGCGGCCAGGGTACCCACCAGGAAGGAACGCCAGCCTGTTTCATTCCAGACCATCGTGCGATCCCAATGAACCCCGCGCGTGTGCTCGAAAATCTCGAACCAAGGCCTAAGTCCCGTCAAGACCCGATGACGACAAGCTCTAGTAGCCCGTCGACCCCCAGGGAGAACTCTAACATGTACGTCGCGCTGCTCAGTCCACTCCCCCGACGCGTGCATCATCGTCAAGGCGCTCTGCATGCTAGCAGTGGGCAATCCTCCTCCCTCCTCCCGTGCATAGGTATGGCGTACCCGCTTACGAACTGGCTCATGTACATGTTGTGATTCATGATGTTCATGTGCCGTGCTCTCCGATATACGTCTGCGAACCGACCTACTCTCCAAGGAAGATGCGCTCTGTGCCTTTCTCCTACACGAACTGTTACGCTGTCTGGCATTCAGGATAGGCGAGGGAACCGATAACTCCAGGGAACGCTGCGAACCACCAAAAATATCAGGATCTCGTGGCTCATGATAAAGAATGCCCTGACTGAGTGCTTCCTCATCCACCCGACTATGCTCATCATGGATCGTGCTCACAACATGTTTGGCGAATAGCCACTGGCGGTGAAGGGCGAGCTGGACCATCGAAGGCTTACGGGCCCACTTCAATAAGCGACGGCCACCTTTAATCCTCCTGCCCCAGTACTCTCCCCAGGACTCCGTGATCTTCTTTTTGAGACGCCTCATGGTAGACAAGAAATTGCCTTCAGCTGCATGTATCTGTTGGAGACTACCAGAATCCAAAGTCGTACCCTCCAAGCCGTACAGGAAGCAACTTCTGACCCTGCTATCATAACGCTGAAACTTACAACGAAGCGGAACCACGGGCGACGAATAAAAAGAAATCTCACTCATAAAGACCCGTCGTGCCTTCTCCAGCCGATGCTTAATGTCTTCATGATCCTGAAATCGCACGTCCAATAGTGTGCAAAGAACTTCCATTCTCTCAACCTGCCTCACTATCATCGCCTCCGAAGGACCTGCGGCGCTCTGGGAAGCCCCACGAGGACGCTTCCTACCAACCTCAGCAGACAGGAGCCCCGGCACAGGCAGGCGGATATCCTGCAATGGACCTTGGACGCCACAAGCCAAGAACTCCATCGAGGATGCTTTCCAGTTGAACCCGAAGCGGTGGAGGACCCCAGTCAAGTCCTCGAGCATGTGGGTCAATTCTCGCCTGGAAGCCGCTGCCAGCAAAATATTGTCTGCCCACAACCAGTGGTTGACCAAGAGATTGGAGGCCTCATCAGTGAGCTGGACGCCGTATCCAGACTGTCTCCAACCTGCCGTCACTGGTGCAAGCATACGAAGGGTCTGCGCAACAAATAGCAAAGGCGCCTCCAAGGAACCTGTACGAATGCAAGTATCCCACGAAATGGTCGTCGAGCACTGTTGGAAGCTGATCTCTGCCGTGTTACAAGCATAGCTCTCAAAGACAGCATACACAAGGGCAGGATGGACCTGATGGAACAAAAGCGCCTCTGCTGCACATCTGACCGTGAAGTTATCGAACGCCTTTTCGATATCAGCACTTGCAAGGTAAAGACTCTCCTCCTCCCCCCACACAACGCCGTGTTGAGCAAGACGTTTGAGAGGGGCCGTGACCTCATAACATTTGTGACCCGCGATAAAGCCATATAAGTTGCAACCTGGCGGTGCAGCCTGCCGAACGCGGTGTTCTAGAAGTATACATAGACAACTGCTGTACCATTTACCAAAATGAGAAAGAAGTGAAAGGGCCCGCGTTTCTTCAAAATCACGAGCTTGGGGATTCTTAGGCATCAAGCATACCAAGATCTCTCTCCAAGACTTCGGTGAAACATGTTTCTGATCATACAGCAAACGGAATAGGGTAAGTATGTGTCGGAGGGCTTCCCATGGCAATGCTCTGAGCACCGACGACGACACCCCGTCTGCACCTGTTGCCCGTCCTTCCCTGAGTCTAGACCGTGCCTCCAGCAAAAGGCCCATGTTGATCGGGTTGCGGTGGGGCTCTCCAGAGTCTCGCAGGGCCTTACACTGGTTCTTAAGCTCGTCCAAGCACGCATTGGTGTCCTGCCGGTGGGGATCGCTAGAGCACCTCAGGAGCCCATGACGACGAAGACCCTCAATCCACTTCTCCTGATCACGCGTAAGGACCCCGTCCACATACATGTGCGTAATAACAGGCCTACGACGGACACCGTCACGAATACGATAAAGCTCACATGCACGATCATGACGCTTACGAGCTCGACGCCACTGCCTAGCTATCCCCTTATACTCCTCCGGGACTCTCTCGTACTCCTCCTGTCCCACGTTAGCCCCGCCAGATCGTGCCACCCGCCACCTCTTCCTGACCTTAAAGAACTCCTCCTTAATCTGCAAATCCTCCTCCGAATATCTGGGATAATCTGAAACAGGCTGACCATGAGAACGGGAGATATCCAAAGTCTCGCTGGCACCTTCAAGTATACTCTGTGTCATGACCTCAAAACCTACGTCCGTGTGGAGCTGATTCACGAGCTCGGGCTGGCAGATCGCTCTCTCCAAGCCGGCTGTCTGCTGGAGCTCGAACCCTGGCTGAAGCTTCCAAGTCTCGAGCTGAGGCCGACGTCGATACCTCAACTGAGCATGCTGGGCAGGCATCTCGGCACACAAGAGCTTGTGGTCGCTAAACGTCCGTTCAGCCGCCGCGGACCGTGGGACCTGGGACGGCACAACCCAAGAACAAGTCACCTCTGGAGTCATCCAAGAAGCTGGGACCGCAAGATAATCATAAACGTGCTCGTATGTGCCCGAATTGTGCCTCCAAGTAGGCTGACGATTCCCAAAAGTGTTAGCTAGCTGCAACTTGAGGGCCCCCATGGTCTTCAGAAAGGCCCCCGAGTACATATCCCGCATCCTGTTGGCTCTACTCTCGTCGCCTCCACTAGACCTCCCCCTCTTACGTATAGGCCCATTCACCGCCTCCCCCGTAACCTCCACCCCATTGATCATGTGGTGCGGGAAAACCTCCACGTTGGCGCCAGCCGAAATAACAACCTCCTCAATGTGAAATCGCTTTTTGGCCGCAGAGACATGTGCAACAAGATCCGATAACACGTCCGTATAGAGCTTGAAACTAGCGAGAAACCCTTCAGGAGAGCGGCGTGCTTCACCCTGTGCACCCCGCCCAGACTCCTTATGAGGAAGATAGACAGAAACGAAGATGAGCTTACGAAAGATCGCTATGACCCAGCGACGACCACACATAACATCGATAAGCAGGTGTCTCCACACCCCTCGGCACAAGATGGCAGCCCGTCTCCCCACGTTCTCCCCCTCATCCGCCGAGCGATGTATGTCCCAACCCGCATCTGCAAGATCCAAGTCGTGTAAGAATTGGCTCTCTTGAACCCCGACGATGGAAATCTTTAATTCGGCAATGTGATTCATGCACTCGGAGGTGCATCTTCCCAACCTCCGAACGTTCCAACCCCCAACAGAAGCTGGGCACCGTCACGAGCTGCTGTGCACCTGCCCCTCCCAAGTCTTGCAGTCCAAACCTGAATCGATGTGCTGGACCCGCTCGGCCACGAACTTCCATCCCACGGTATCCGTCCACGTACCTACACACACTTTCTCACTCTGACTATCCTTCTGCAAGTAAGCCCAAGCCTTCGCAGGCCCTTCAGGCTCAAAAGTGATGAGCGCGGTGGCAACAGTCTTGAGCTTATGAAAGATCGCAGTCGCCTTGCGAGTCTCCCCAACTCGACGTCGGTCCTGCGGTGCAGGTTGGACAAACCAACCGAGGTGTCGATCTTTGCATGGGCCAAAACTGTTCTGGCAACCGACAAGATCAGGGCAAGCACTGGACCAGGCTGAGGCCCACTCGTTGCGCACTTCCCAGACCGTCTCTTGCGAGGTCCCAGGCATGAAGTATATGCGAAACTTGGTCACACCAAATCGATTGGAAGCGATATCCCCGTCCGTCCTACCCCTGTCGAAGATCTTAGTATCGTCACTCTCCCGTGCCTGTGATAGCGCGTACAACTTACCTATCATGTTCCTAACCGTGGCGACCTGGATCTTGGCCTTATCTCGAGTTTCTACCTTTCGGGGGTCCTCTTGCGCGAAGCCGCTCACCTGGATCCAAGTCGGAACATGTGGTACAAAGGGCCTCTGAAAGTCAGCAGTACGAGAGTCACGAGTAGACGCACCTCCCAGAGATGATGAATCTGCCCAGGGATCCCTAGAGTTCATCTGAGCCTGAAGTGCTTTGATCTCTTTCGCCTGAGCCTCCTGAGCAGAACGAATCTCCTGCACCGACGAAGCAATAGGGGCAACCTGCTCTGATACCTTCGTTTGGATCTGCTCTTTGATGTCAACAGAGTTCTGCTTAAGCATCCTCTGCATATCTTCGCGCATGGCATCGAACTGTGTACGAAGCATAGTGGCAAGATCTCCTGCTTCAGCTCCTCCTCCTCCACTACTACCACTTCCATTCCCACTACCTGCCCCTCCTCCACCACCGTCGGCATCACCAAGAAGACGTCGATCTTCCAAGAGCTTTCTCTGTCGCTTCTCTCCGTTGCCCTCGGTTTCCATATCATCATCAGAAGTCAGAACCATCTTTCTCTTAAGATCACACTGCCAACAACTGGAAGTAGAATACCGATAAGCTCGACAAGTAGGGCACCTACGAGCCTCCTGATCTCGATAGTGTTCGTCCTCGAATTCTTCAAGAAACTTGTCCCAACCACGCGAAGGTGAAGGTCGGAACGTGATGAGATCTGCTGCAACAAAAACGGTAAAAGTGTCCTTCTCAACTGCCAGAGCAAAACTGGTAAGCGCTGGGCTCCCAAGAGTATCACAAGCAAGCAGCAAAGATACAAGTGCAACAAGTAGCGGCCTTGCGCCTCCAGCGGCACGTGTGGGCTCACCCACTAACACAAAGCAGAGAACAAATGCAGCGGCCTATGCGCAGCACGTCCAGGAAGTTGCAGCCGACCAAGTACACGAACTTATGGGCCAACGCGCGCCCTCGCGCGCCCACGGCCGCCCAGGGGGCAGCCTGAGGAGCCAGGCTTGAGGAAGCCCCCGACGGGCCAGGCCACCGCTGAGATCCCCGAGGAGGGACAGCAGCAACCTGGTCACCGCCGGGAACCTCGTAGAGCTCCTTCCACGGGTGAGAGTGCTTAGAATCGACAGAGAGAGCTTCTGGAAGCATTTCGCGAAAAAGGTAAAATTGATGTTTTTCATGTCGATATGAAATTGGTTCCGCCAAGTGTTTTGATAGTAAATGTGCGCCTACAGAGCTCATATTAAGACGCAGAGGCCCTCATAATCGTTCACAGGTGCGAAAAATCTGCTTTCTCAACATGAATTGTCAAACATCTTTCAAATCTTAGCAAAACCGACCGGACGTTGTCACTGGGCGCCGGCGGTAAACCGTCAACCCTTGTTACCGCCGGGGGACTCGTAGAGCTTCCTGACAACATATAATGTCGAAAAAATTACAGAAAAAAATCAGCCCAAGCAATTTCAGACCTCACGGATGCAACAGCCGAACGCCCCCGATGCTTCTGGATTGTCTTCTTTACGAGCTCTGTACAGCTCGAGTTACGTGCGTAAATCGACAGCACCTCTCAAGATGACTCGAAGAATACGAATAGTTTGGCAAACCTAGCTCGAGTATCAGACCGAGTTCAGACCTCTGCATGCGACAGGCGGACGCGTCTGATGTCTCTGAATCGATTCCTGTGATTACCAGCCCTGCAGCCCCCCTACAGCCCGAGTTAAGTGCAGGAAACCGACAGCACCTCTCAGGATGACTCGAACAATACGAATAGTTTCGCGGACCTAGTTCGGGCAGCAGACAGAGTTCGGAGCTCTGGATTCGAAAGGCGGACGCGCCTGATGTCTCCGAATCGATTCCAGTGATTACCAGCCATGCAGCCCCCCTACAGCCCGAGTTAAGTGCAGAGAACCGAGAGCATCTCGCATGATGACTCGAACAATACGAATGGTTTCGCGATTCTAGATCGGGCAGCAGACCGAGTTCAGAGCTCTGGATTCAACAGACAACTGCCACTGATGATTCTGAATCGGTTTCTGTACGCATCAGCTCTGTAGCTGTCCTGTAGCTCGACGTTAAGTACAGAAAACCGAGAGCGCCTGTCAAGATGACTCGAATAATACGAATAGGTTTGCGCACCTAGCTCGGCTAGCAGACCGAGTTCAGACCTCTGGGTTCAACAGGCGAACGCGCCTGGTCATTCTAAATCGATTAGCTGTGCTGACCAGCTCTGTAGCTGTCTTCTGTCTCGAGTTGAATACAAAATACTGACAACGCGTATCAAGATGACTCGAAACGGCCGATCCCGCCAGTGTGCTTTTTGGCAGTAAAAGGTACCCGATCGAGCTGAGACTGGGAACCGGCGGTAATCCGTCAACCAGGTTACCGCCGGGGCCCTCGTAGAGCTCTTTTCTCACACGGCGCTCCTCAGTAAGCATGAAGAAAGCGTCTAGAGCAAGATCTGAGAAACTCGAAAAATCACGTTTTTCTGTTTTTATCCAGCGTCGGTTCCCCCAAGTCTCTTGATAGTAATACTGCACCTATCGGCCTGAAAATTTTACTGGCGGACGCGCCATAACCCACTACAGGTGCGAAAAATCTGCTTTCTCAAAATGAATTGTCAAATATCCTTCAATTTTTCGCAAAACCACCCAAAAGTTATCACTTTGTCCTTTCTGGCCGGGTCGGCCAACTAGCTCCACCCCGCGCCGGAATTCCTCTAGCTCATCGATGCCGAAGAGCTCTACGAGGCATTAAGAAGGCGAGCGGGAATAAGATCGAATATCACGGGAAAAAATACTAGAGCTCAAACGGTTTGGGAATTTCGATAACAAAATTTTCAACCGACCCAAAGTTACCAAAAGGTTCGTCGAGATTTTTCTTGCCAACTAGCTCTCCAGCGCCCCGGAACTGGAACCGGCGGTAGACCGTCAACCTGTTTTTTTTTCCGGCTTTGCGGGCAGCGAAGGCTCCGTCGAAGCCTGCCCGAGCCAAACGCCCAGCAGGGCGCCTCGAGCCCTCTGTGAGCTCTCAGCACGCACTCGGCCGCCCCAATGAGGCGCTCCAGCGCCGTCAGTTCGGCATCAGTGACTGTGCTATCTCTAGGCAAGAGAAGGGCCACCTCCGCAACATCTCTCCAAACGAGACCGTCACAGGAGGCAGCAGGCTGAGGCGAGTCGGGGGCAGCGGAGTGCCGCAGGCGCTTGGAGCAATGTTCAGGATGGGGGAGAAAGGCGGCCTCGAGAAAGAAACCAATACCACAACCAGACGCATCCACTCCGCCGACGAAACGACCGCGGAGGGCAACAAGCTCATGATACTCTAAAAGATCGGGTGGAACAGGCCTCATAGTGTAACACTCGCGGCCTTCCCGCGCACAATGTGCGAGGGCATCCGCCCTCTGGTTGTTCTCTCTGAATTCATGTTTGAGGAAGTCACGACCAAGGAAACTGGATCTGAGATGGTATCGATTTTCCAGCCACGCAATCTTATCCACCAGCTTATCGACTCTCTTTTGATACACGTTATTTCCAACCCTCCACTTCCCACGGACCCAATTCTCGCACAGCGATCGTCGTAACACCTGAAGAAAGCTTCTGGAGCGAGAAACAAAAAACTCGAAAAATCACGTTTTTCTATTTTTATCCAACGTCGGTTCCCCCAAGTGTTTTGATAGTAATACTGCACCTATCGGACTGAAAATTTACTGGCAGACGCTGAATAACCCACTACAGGTGCGAAAAATCTGCTTTCTCAAAATGAATTGTCAAATATCTTTCAATTTGTCGCAAAACCACCCAAAAGTTATCACTTTGTCCTTTCTGGCCAGGTCGGCCAACTGGGCGCCGGCGGTAAACCGTCAACCTTCGTTTTTGCGGACTTTGCGGTCGACTGTGCAGGCTTTCCAGCCTAGTCGGAAGTAAAGACGCGGACGTATAGGGAGCAGGCGAAGCCTCACCGATCCTGACGATCAGGAAGACGACAGCCTAAGCTCTCCGAAATACGCTTGTACAACCCGCGGTATGACAAGAGTCTTATGCTCAACGTCAAATGTGAAGTGATGAATTAAGGAGATCAAATACTATCGAACCTCTTTGAGGCCACAGTACGTCTCAATCAACAGGCACGTCGGAACGATCAAGAAAGTGAAGGAAGCACCCAGCAAAACAAATCAATTGGAGACCACTCAAGGCGATCAAACGTGTCAAATGAAACTGATGAGGCGGAACTAAAATTAAACCCTACAACAGTGAGAACACTGAAGAGGCAAGACTAAGACTGCGACAAGAGAGCCAGGAGACCTGGCCAGGGACTGAACATGCACACACTGAATTGTTAGAGCTCAATGAGAGATAAAGTGAGGAAAAGAAGAACAAATGAGATACAAGCATTACAGCCATGGCTGCACTGAATAAAGATGCACTGAATAACCACACGAGGCAGTCCCAATAACAAACAAAAAGACCACGCGAGGCGATCTCAATCATTAATGCATGCAACAAGTGGCCATCAAGCGAAGCTCTTATTCGACACGCGTGCATGCATGAACACACAAGCATGAAGAAAGCAACGCAATTACAAGTCACAAAAGTTCAAACCCGTCTCACTGAACAAGCACGTGACACAGTACAAGCCAGCAACACAGAGAGGCGGCGGCAGGCAGCATATACTCAGGTATAATGTATAGTATTAGCAGGTCTCTATAGTATAATGTATAGTATTAGCAGGTATAGTATTAGCAACCTTCGTTACCGCCGGGGGACTCGTAGAGCTTCCTGACAACATATAATGTCGAAAAAAATGGCACAGAAAAAATACTTTTTCAGCCCAAGCAATTTCAGACCTCTCGGATGCAACAGCCGAACGCCCCCGATGCTTCTGGATTGTCTTCTGTACGAGCTCTGTAGCTCTCCTACAGCCCGAGTTACGTGCGTAAATCGACAGCACCTCTCAAGATGACTCGAACAATACGAATAGTTTGGCAAACCTAGCTCGAGTATCAGACCGAGTTCAGACCTCTGCATGCGACAGGCGGACGCGTCTGATGTCTCTGAATCGATTCCTGTGATTACCAGCCCTGCAGCCCCCCCTACAGCCCGAGTTAAGTGCAGGAAACCGACAGCACCTCTCAGGATGACTCGAACAATACGAATAGTTTCGCGGACCTAGTTCGGGCAGCAGACAGAGTTCGGAGCTCTGGATTCGAAAGGCGGACGCGCCTGATGTCTCCGAATCGATTCTAGTGATTAACAGCCATGCAGCCCCCTACAGCCCGAGTTAAGTGCAGAGAACCGACAGCATCTCTCAAGATGACTCGAATAATACAAATAGTTTTGCGATTCTACATCGGGCAGCAGACCGAGTTCAGAGCTCTGGAGTCAACAGACAACGGCCACTGATGATTCTGAATCAGATTCTGTACGTATGAGCTCTGTAGCTGCCCTGTACTTCGAGTTCAGTACAGAAAACCGAGAGCGTCTGTCAAGATGACTCGAATAATACGAATAGGTTTGCGGACCTAGCTCGGCTAGCAGACCGAGTTCAGACCTCTGAGTTCAACGGGCGAACGCGCCTGATCATTCTAAATCCATTAGCTGTGCTTACCAGCTCTGTAGCTGTCCTGAAGCTCGAATTATGCTCAGAAAACCGTCATCGCGTATCAAGATGACTCGAAACGGTCGATCCCGCCCGAGTGCTTTTTGGCAGTAAAAGGTACCCGATCGAGCTGAGATCAAAATGGCGAACGGGAATAAGATCGAATATCACGGGAAAAAATACTAGAGCTCTAACGAATGGTTGAATTTCGAGAACAAAATTTTCAACCGACCAAAAGTCAGCAAAAGGTCCGTCGAGATTTTTCTTGCCAACTAGCTCTCCAGCGCCCCGGAACTGGGCGCCGGCGGTAAACCGTCAACCTTTCTTACCGCCGGGGGACTCGTAGAGCTTCCTAACAATAAATCAGCCCAAGCGATTTCAGACCTCTCAAGATGACTATAACAAAAAAAACGAACAGTTTGGCAACCCGGCTCGAGTATCAAACCGAGTTCAGACTTCTGAATGCGACAGGCGGACGCGTCTGATGTCTGCGAATCGACTCCTGTGATTAACAGCCCTGTAGCCCCCCTATAGCCCAAGTTAAGTGCAGAAAACCGACAGCACCTCTTAGGATGACTCGAATAGTACAATAGTTTCGCGGACCTAATTCGAGCAGCAGACAGAGTTCCGAGCTCTGGGTTCGACAAACGGACGCGCCTGATGTCTCCGAATCGATTTCTGTGACCAGCAGCACTGTAGCCCTCCCCCAGCACGAGTTAAGTGCAGAAAACCGAGAGCACTTCTCAAGATTACTCGAACAATACGAACAGTTTCGCAAGCCTAGCTCGGGCAGCAGGCCGAGTTCAGAGCTCTCGATTCAACAGACGAACGCGCCTGATGATTCCCAATCGATTTCTGTGACTATGAGCTCTGTAGCTGCCCTACAGCTCGAGTTAAGTACAGAAAACCGAGAGCGTCTGCTAAGATGACTCGAATAATACGAATAGGTTTGCGGACCTAGCTCGGCTAGCAGACCCAGTTCAGACCTCTGGATTCAAGAGGCGAACGCGCCTGATCATTCTGAATCGATTAGCTGTGCTTCCCAGCTCTGTAGCTGTCCTAAAGCTCTAGTTATCTTCAGAAAACCGTCATCGCGTGTCAGGATGACTTGAAACGGCCGATTCCCGCCTGCCTGCTTTTTGGCAGTAAAAGCTACCCGATCGAGCTGAGATCAAGATGGCGAGCGGGAATAAGATCGAATATCATGGGAAAAAATACTAGAGCTGAAACGAATTGTTGAATTTCGAGAACCAAATTTTCAACCGACCAAAAGTCACCAAAAGGTCCGTCGAGATTTTTCTTGCCAACTAGCTCTCCGGCGCCGCGGAATTACTCTTGAGCTTCCAGCAATAACTGGAAACCGGCGGTAAACCGTCAAGCAAGCTACCGCACGTAGAGCAGGTTACCGCACCGGGGCTCTCGTAGAGCTCTTCTCTGACACGACGATCCTCGGTAAGCATGAAGGAAGCGTCTAGAGCAAGACCTAAGAAATTCGAAAAATGACGTTTTTCTATGTTATCGAAAGTCGGTTCCGCCAAGTGCTTTGATAGTAATACTGCAGCTACAGACCTGAAAATGTTACTGGCAGACGCGGCATAACCCACTACAGGTGTGAAAAATCTGCTTTCTCAAAATGAATTTTCAAATATCTTTCAAATCTTTGCACTTGGTAGCGTCCACTTGGGCGTTGGGTGTTGGGGTCGGCTACACAGGGCGCGTGCGCCCTAGCCGCGCAGAGTCCCTAGGGTCCCTCACGCCCTCTCAACCTCTTTGGGGTTGGAGGCCCGAGGATCTGAGAGATAATCTGCCGAACACCTTGCAGCAGGCGTTCACAAGCTGCGAGCTCGCTATCTGTAACAGTGGCCCCCAGAGGGAGTAAAGAAGCCTCCTGGAAAACTCGTCGCCAGTGGTTGTCCCCAAATGAGACCTCCACATAGCAACCTAGAGCAGAGCCTTCAACATTCACGCCACAGTCCCATCCTCCACGGATACGTTTGATACAATGTCTCTGTTGTCGCAAATATCTGAAGTCAATTCATCTTCCCGTCCTTCCCCTCCTCGCCTCCCAAGTCAGCTCATCCGCAACACATGAACTCTCTGTAGATATGCTTCCACGGATCCGTCCCTACAGTGGCACACCTGATGTCGCAATCCTCAGCAAGTTGATTCATATCATTTTGTAGACCATGCACTCTCCTGCGGTACGAACGATCACGGCATTCCCAGATCCCTCGGGCCCAGTTCACCACACACATACTATCTCCTGTCATTTCAACCGATAATGAGCCCTCCGAGCCTTCCTGCCAGACAGTTTCGTTGTTATACCCGTGGGCAATCCTACGAGCGAGCCTGTCGGAGTCCTCAGGGGAGTCCCACGTATCCAAAGGACGAGGAGCGCAGGGCGGTTTCCTGAAGATGGGTTCCCATCGAGGCTGTATTTTCGTCATGCACGCAACTACATTCCACCAGTCTGTCGCATTCCACTTGATGCTGAACCAGCGTAAATTACCACTCGCCGCCAGCATAAGACAACGCCAGCTGTCAGTACTTGCATGCGCTCTCCCTCCCACTCTCCTCGTACATTCCCTCCTCCTGGCTCCCGTGAACATGGATACAAGTGTGTCCCCCCGTAGTGACCATTCCACCGTACAGTGTAACATAGCCTGAAGCGTCTGGCGCCAGGCTCGTGCTCCACGCATGTCAGTGGAGGCAAAGGCCCGATCATGAAACTGGGCCAGCTCCAACGCAAACTCGAAATTGGCTCGGACCACCTTCACTAAGAGACTGCAGTGGCCAGCCTGCAAGAATTGCTCGTATGACTTCGGTGTGGTCCTGTCCCTGAACTCCTCCCACGTCTCCTCCTCCCTCTTGTGTAATCCTCGCATACCGTTGAGACACCTCCCCTCCCAGACCTTTATCCTCTCCAGCAGTCGTAGGTTGCACGGCCAGCCTATACATCCGTGGTACACCACAGACTGCACACGAGCGGCGTACCTGCGAAACTACTCCTTGAGTGAGACCGATCTGGAGCGATAAAACTGAATGTCAGCAAAATAGGCCTTCCTCCCTTTCTCCAGTCGATGATACAAACCGTGGTAACCTTTGATTTCCGAACTGAGCTTCGCTCCTAGTACCTCAACCTCCTCCTTCCTCGGCATTACAACAGTCGAGCGCAAGTGCTCTGGGAGATCCTCATCTCCAGAAATCGCACAGATGGCTGGCGAGAGCGGGCAGAGCAGCGGCGGATCGCCACAGGTGTACGTCTGGCCAAAAAGTACATATGCCAGAGAATCCTCCTTCCAGTCCATCCCTGCCCGTCTGAGTGTTACCGTCATCATACCGATCATCTGTTGTAGCTGGAGTTGCGATGCAACACAGAGCGTAACATTGTCCGCCCACAAGAAGTGGTGCACAAGAGCACCGTCCGCCCCCTCCCCTTCCAGTCGGACACCGTATCCTAAGGTATCCCAAATCTGAATCACAGATCCCCAGATGGCTTCCAAGACAAGATTGAAAAGTATAGGTCCCTCCTTACCTCCCGTTCGGACCGATTTATTGTATCTCACCTCATCGCCACACACGTTCTGAAACTCAAAGGTAGCAATGTTATCCAGCATGGGCTCCACAATGGCTCTGATGAGGCACACAGGGTACTTAAGGTACAGCATGGCCTTGATGATAGTGCGCAGTGTGACATTATCGAACGCCTTGTATATGTCCAAGACTCCCACGTGCATAGACTCCGCCTTCCCCCACATATTTGCATGTCTAGTAAGATGTGATAGTGGTGCCGTGACGTTAGTGACCTTCTGATCCTTCTCAAACCCGTATGTGCACAACCGTCGGTTCACAGGAAACGCATCAATAAACTGCAACACACATGCCATGTACCATTTACTCATCACACTGATCAGGCAAATCCCTCTGGTGTTGGAGAGTCGTGTAGCATCCCGCATCTTCGGCACAAGTTGGATACTGAGCTGCCTCCACGTCTCAGGGCTAGAGGCTCCCTGCTCGAAAATCCTCTGGAAAGCACGCCGCACAAACAAGAGGCTCCTCCACGGCAACTCACGGATTACCTCAGCAACGATTCCATCGCTACCGGGCGCCGTGCCCGGCTTCAAAGACGCACGAGCCTGCATGAGCATGCCCATCGTGATGGCTCTTCCCTCCACCCCACGGTCGTTGTGTCTGAGCTCCTGAAAGGCCTCCAAAGTCCGTTTTTCCTCCTCCGAGTTCGTGTAAGACGCCGTCGCATACCTATTGATCTCCGTACTCCACATAGTCCTGTCCATTGCCAGCACACCCTCACACTCCAGCTCCTTGGGGATACACCCTGAGGTCTTACTGGATCCCTTGTGGTCCTGCAGGAGTTGGTTCCTCCTATGCTGTCTCCTAAGGGTCTTCCTCCCACGCAGCAGTTGTTTACGAGTATTCCCAAGGGCCCCACGCCTGATGGCAGACTCCACCTCTATGAGCTCCCTGGGCCTCTGAATAGGTTTGCAGTTGGGGCGCCCCTTAGTGTGGTCCACAAGCTTTGCCGTCTCCAAGAGTACCCGTCCGACCTGCTGTAGGTCCGCCCCTACCGCGTCAGATGCAAGCCCCTCAATCGACACATCCGCAAGCACACAAAACATGTCCCTCGCCGTGTCATCCGTCGGCTGCCAGCCAACCATGGACACAGGGCGGGGTGGCAAAGCTGGGCGCCTGATCTCCGTAGTCTTGAGATTTACCCAGACCAGAGCGTGATCACTATAGGCACTGGCTTTTGCACGTATACCTGGCGTAGCTTTGATGGGTTCCACAAACTGGACCTGGCATCTCATTTCCTGGTGAGCTCTTGCCTCATCCGCGCACCAACGTGTAGGGATGAGTATATAGTCAAGCACACGCTGCACATGTGTGGAACAGTACGGTACATGTGTGATACGTCGAGCTCCATATGTGTTCGCCGCACAGATCCCCCAAGTACTCATGAACCTCATAAGCATGTCCCTCCTCTCTGCATGGTAGTTCGCCTCCTCCCTCCTCCCGCCCACCTGCATAAGACCTCCTCCCGTCATTCCCAGCATATCTGGTTCAAGTTCCGTCTGAGCATCCATCCCCACCCATGGTATGACTCCAGCCTGTGTAGTTTGAAACATAGTAACACTGCACTTTGTGAGTACATCTAAGTATTCCCCCAAGTGGTCCACATCACGCATCACGCATGGTAGATACACTGATGTAACTAGAGCACCCCTGAATTCGACACACGCAAATCGTACCCCACTCCGTCGTGCAATCACATGCGGCGCCCAATCCCTGCACCATGCAACCGCCGCCTTGGAGCAGGAGCTATAGTGAATCTCCCATCCACATCTATTAAAAGTATTTGCACTGGTATGCTCACAACTCTTGCAGGCACACCATTTGAGTTGACCTGGCTTCACATGCAGCGACCAGGTTGGGTACTTGACCGTCGGATATCTTCTGCACATTCCAGGTTGCGACAACGGTCTCAGTCGCAGCCCTACCGCCCCGTCAATGATTAGGGCACCGTAGTGTCTGAAGAAACTGCACCTGGTTAATGTCAGGCTCAACGTGTGTCAAATTGGCGCCATAGAGGTTCCATCCTTTTGTCGGTCCCCATTCTGCAATCAACGTCTTTTGTGTAGTATCCTCAGCATTCGGCATATACCACATGTATGTCATTGGCGGACCCGTCTCACCTCGAAGAATAGCCGTCGCATTGCCCTTGATATCAGAAAAATAATGCTTGAAACCTCCCTACCGCCCGAACATGTTCTATCTTCCATGGCTGGCATTCAACTTCAAATCGCACATTGGGAGGCAATGAAGTGAGACCCCACCTGTAGTCATTCTCCCACACACGTTTCGCTTCCCACAGGATCTCAGAGGATGTACCTGGCTTGAAATAGATCCTACCCCTCGTGTACGGCCAATATCTACCAGTATTCTCCTGAACCGTCCGATCCAAGTCCAGTGCCATCCTCTGTGTAGCATCAATTTGTTTAGAGTCAATAAGACCATTCATCGCCGTCGTCAGTGCCTCCTGTGAAAGAGCCCCCCGCTGACGTATCTCACGGTTCCTCCATCCCTCCCTTGAAACCCATCCCTTGAACTCAACATAACGTGGATTCCAAGCAGGATCGTGCCTGTCCGTACCCGCCTTCGTGGATCCACTTGCGACCGACAGCCCGTCCCCCTGCTTGAGCTTCTGAACTTCATTGGTGAGGTCCTGGATCGCCGACTCTGTTTTCGAGACCCTGGAGTCCAGAGATGTTTTCAGACCGTCCATTTCCGTACGAATTGAGTTCCTGAACGATTGCATGTCTGCCGTCATAGTCTGTTGTCCCGTCATGATAGATCGAGACATCTGTTCAATGTCAAGGCCAGCTTCCTGGGCAACCTCATTCGCACCCAATGTTTGTCCCGCACCTCCTCCTTCTCCTTTCCCTCCTCCCTTGACATTACGAGCACGGACAGCTCTAGCAAACGCCCCACCCCCATCATCAATTGTCATGTCCTGGCCCGTCGCATGCAAGCCTGGAGCACCTGAAACTGAAGAACCTGCTGGCATCGCTGGTGCAGCACCTGAAACTGAAGAACCTGCCGCAGCCATCTTTCTTGTGTGGCTGCGTAAGATATTGAAATCGTAACCTTCACCCTGCACGAAGTGGTTACGCAAGATATTGAAATCGTAACCTTCACCCTGCACAAACGGTACTGTTGGTGTGAGCGATGGCACACAAATAACAGCTCTCCTGTCACTTCGAGGCGCCCCGACCTGCCTGGCTAGATAGTCCCAGTCAGCATGACTGAAGTCGGATCCCCAGCACTCCGTCTTTCCAAGTGAGAGGAAAAGAGACAATTACAGCAGTAACAATAACAATAACAAGTGCAGGCGGCCTAGCACACACAATAACAATAACAAGTGCAGCGGCCTAGCTGACCTCGATCTCGCTGAACCCGAAGAAGACGATGAAGGCAGCGATGGCTGCCGCGCCGCCGCCCGCGGCGACGCGCCCCCCCCCCCACGCGCTAGACGCCCGTGGGATCCAGACGCCTTGATCCAGACGCCTTGAGCCAAAACCCGATAGCAAAGAGGCACTCACACAAACGAGCCCACGCACATGAGCACGCACGCACGGGCTCACACATACAACACGAGGACACAAACGCACGCCAGCATGCTCAGCACACACGCACACACACGCACACACACGCACACACACACACACACACACACATCCACGCGCAAAGGTCGAAACACACGCGCGAAAGCGCACACGCACACAAACACACAGCATCTCACATACACACCCACGGACACGCACACGCACCCAAATCACACAAGCACACGCACCACGCGCCCCCGGCCTCCCCGCCGGCGCTCCGGAGGAGCGAGGCACCGGCCCATTTTGGGGCGGGACCTCCCTGCACTCCAGCCACTCCGCCCTCGCGGAGCGCCGGAAGGAGGAGAGGAGGGGGAGGGGCAAAGCGCGGGGGTGCCAGCGCCGCGCGCGCACACAGGCAGACACACACCCACACACTCACACGCATACACACGCGCACAGACACAGAGACACACAGACACACAGACACACAGAAACACAGACGCACAGACACACACAGACACAGAGACACACACGGACACACTGACACAGTGACACACAGACACACTCACTCACAGACACAGAGACACATAGACGCACAGACACTCATGTACACAGACACACAGACACACAGACACACAAACACACAAACACACCGACGCACAGACACCCAGACACACAGACACACAGAGACGCAGACACAGACACACAGACACACAGACACACAGACACGCATACACACGGACACACATACACATACACATACACACAGACACACGGACACACGGTCACACAGACACACAGACACACAGACACACAGACACGCAGACACACTGACACACCGACAAACACTGACACAGTGACACACTGCACTGCCACACTGACACGCTGACACACAGACACACAGACACACAGACACACAGCCACACAGACACCGAGACACACAGGCACACGACACACAGACACACATACTCACAAAAGACACACACAGACACACAGACACATTAACAAAAGGGAACACAGACACACGGACACGCAATCCTCGAAGTCGCCCAGCCTCCACCGCCCACCGACGAGGCCGGCGCCGCCAAGGTCGCGCTGGCCCCACAGAATCGTCGGCAGCGGCGGCCACTCCCGCACAAAGATGCTCACGCCCACACGCAAACACCCGCACACACACACGCACGCAAACACTCACGACGGCGGCTCTCTGAGTGTGTGCCTGTGTGTCTGTGCGTCTGTGAGTCTGTGTGTCTGTGTGTCTGTGTGTCTGTGTGTGTCTGTGTGTCTGTGTATTTGAGTTTCTGTGTGTCTGTGTGTCTGTGTGTCTGTGTGTCTGTGTGTCTGTGTGTCTGCGTGTCTGCGTGTCTGTGTGGCTGTGTGTCTGTGTGTTTGTTGTCTGTGTGTCTGTGTTTCTTTGTGTGTGTGTGTCTCTGTTTGTCTGTGTGTCCGTGTCTGTGAGTCTGTATGTCTGTGCGTCTGTGCGTTTGTGTGTCTGTGTGTCCGTCTGTCTCTGTGCGTGTGTCCGTGTGTCTCTCTGTCTGTGTGTCTGTGTGTCTGTGCGTCCGTGTGTGCGTGTCCTCGTCTGTGTGAGCCCCGCGCTTTCCCCCTCCCCCTCCTTCCCTTCCCCTGGCGCTCCGCGAGGGCGGAGTGGCTGGAGTGGAGGGGGGGCTGGCCCCGAAATGGGGCGGCGCCTCCCCCCTCCGGAGCGCCAGCGGGAGTGGCGGGGGGCGGGGTGCGTAGAGGGCCGCATGGGTGTCGCGGGGGAGGGAGGGGTCTCTGTGTGGCTGTGTGTCTGTGTGTTTGAGTGTCTTGTGTCTGTGTCTGTGTGTCTGTGTGCCCGTGTGTCAGTGTGCCTGTGTGTCTTTGTGCCTGTGTGTATGTGTGTCGGTGCGTCTGTGCGTCTGTGTGTCTGTGTGTCTGCGTGTCTGTGTGTCTGTGTGTATATGTGTCTGTGCGTGCGTGCGCTTGTGTGTCCGTGTGTCCGTGTGTCTGTGTGACTGTGTGCTTGTGTGCCTGTGTGTCTTTGTGTCTGTGTGTCTGTGTGTCTGTGTGTCTGTGTTTCTGTGCGTCTGTGTGTCCGTGTTTCTGTGTGTCTGGTCTGTGTGTCTGTGTGTCAGCGTGTCTGTGCAATCGGAAGGCTCCAGCGACCTGGCCGAGCAACTCCTGCCGCTTGTTGTGCTCGGCGATGCCCAGCGCGTCCGCCGTTATTCAGGATCCTCCTGCCGCGCGCGCTCCCCCGCGGCAGCGGCGGCAATTTCCCCCGCGGTCGCGCGCCCGCCACGCCCCCCGCGCTCGCCGCCCGAGGATGGCTCCGAAGCCGCATTGGTTGCGCTAGCCCCTCCAGCACCCTCGCCGCCCCCTGTCGGCGCCCTCGCGGCGACGCCATCGCTGCCGGGCACTGCGCCAGCCTCAGCCGCGGGCGCCGCACGCGGGGCCTTCCCTGCGTTCTTCTCCTTGAACACCTTCAACTTCCCCTCCGGGATGGGCCCGTCCACACGCCCATGCCAACCATCTTTGCGCTGCTGCTTGAAATGCAGCCCGCACAGATCCCCGCATCCCTGCTTTTGCGCGCTCCGGCATTGCCCACCAGCTCCGTTCCCCCACGTCCGAGCCATGCACTTCGCGGGGTCAATGTGTTCTGGCGTAAAGCGCCGCCATTCGCCCCCCGCGAGCGACGCCCCCGCGCCTGGCTGGACTCCAGCAGGCACAGGGTCCGCGGACGGAACGCCAGCGGCCCTGCCAGCGTCGTCGTCCTTGTCGCCCGCGCGGCCCGGAGCTGGCGGGGACAGCCCGCGCTTCTTGCCCCTGCGCGATGGCGGCTGCGGCTGCCCCGAAGCGCTGGGGCCCCCGTCGCCAGCGCCAGGATCCCCGCCACCCGCCCGACGCCGCTTGCCCGGTGGCTCACCGCCCGACGCCTGCTGCCCGGCGGGCGCACTCGGCGGCGCAGACGGCGCGGCAGCGGCGCTGGAAGCAGCGCCGCCGCCGCCGCTGCCGCTCCCCGCAGACCCCGCCGCGCGCCCGCCTGCATGCCCGAGAGGCGCAGTCGGCGGAGCCGGCGGCGCACCAGACGGTCCCGCACCAGCGCTGCCGCTGGCGCCCCCCGCAGACCCCGCCGCCGCGCGCCCGCCGCCTCCGCCCCGCGGACCTGCCCTGCGCACATACGCAAACACATAGGCGCCAATGTGCACCTGGTGGTTTCCGGCGATCTGCGCCCAAGTCTGGAGCTGGGCAGCACTGTCGTCGAATTTGGCGTATTCGTTCACGCCCACGGATGCATACGCATAATAGTGTCCGCTTGTCGCGCTTTCGCCCTGGTGCACCACGACCCCCGAGAAATCGCACTCGCACTGGGAATCCACAGGCCGCAGAATCTGAGGAAAGCGCACAGGGCCTCTGTCGTCCCACTGGCCTATCACCCGCTCCACGATCACGAAGAGCACCGGCGGCGACCGCTCCCAGCGATTGCCTGTATATACCCTGATGCCTTGACAGACCCCAGCCGCCGCCCTCTGAGCATCATCGAGGTGAGCGTGCGCCGGACATCCTGGCCCTGACTCACCGACATGCCTTAATCCCAGCCAGATCAAGTCCTCCAGATCGCACGGCCCCCGGTGGTCGGGGCCGAGCAATTCGAAAGGCACCACCTTCAGAAACGTGTTAATTTCCCCCTTGTCCGAACTTGCTGTGCACGCGGCGCATCGCCTCCGCTGCCGAAACGCAATGCCGCAGACGTGCTGCTGGAGCACACTGCGCTGCCCGTGAGCCCCCCTTGCGGTACAAACGGGGTGTTCGGCCTCGGTAACGGCATGGAGGGCGGCCAAGAAGAACTCTGACGCGTCGCATTGCTTCGGTCTCCCTTGCTGATCGCATTCTGCGAATTCTCGCTCACCAAAAAGCCCCGCGCGCGCGGCGGCAGCCAGCGGCGCGTCGGTGTCGACCCCCCCGCCCTGGACAGAGAGAGCCGTGGCCTGAGCTCCGAGCGCGCACGCCGCGCAAGATGCCGCACCCAGAGGGCACCGCTGGTCGTGAACGTAGAGAAGCCGACGGAAGGGAGCCAGGCGTAGCAGCACCTGCGCGACTGCGCTCACGAAGCAAGTATTGCCGAGGTTTGCGATGCCCACGCCAGAGCCGCGGCCGCAGCGCCACTGCAGCTCCCTGGTCACCTCCTCCTGGGACACGCCGTAAGCTGCCATGCACAGATCCCGGTCCAGCGGGCGCAGCTCTGGCGGCTCTGCACCATCGCCAACAGTCGCCGCCGTGCGAAACATGCCCCCCCAAAGATCCCTCGGCACTACCGTGCCCCTACCGGCACCGCGGCCGCCACCCGCGCGCTGTCGCCCCCGCGAAACAGCGCCCCCCGTCGACGATGCCGCCGCCGCATCTCCGGTCCCCGTCGCGTCACCGCCGCGGCCGCGGCCCCTGCCCCGCCCCGCAAGCCCTGCGCCCGGCGCAATGTATGCCGGTGGCACCGTCAGAGCCTGACCCGGGCGCAGCGCGTGCGAGGGCAGAGGCGTACGCACAGACGCCGCAGGGGCCGCCTCCCCGTCCGAAGGAACTGATCCGGCTGCTTCGTCGTCGTCGTCGTCCGCCTCACCGACGCCCGCTGAGGTCCCCGCGGCCCGAGACGGGCCCAGCGGCGACGCCCGTGGCACCACCGGCGGCGCGGGCGCCGAGCTCGACTCCGGGGCCCTCCGCGCGGCGGGCCCATCCCCCACGTCCCAGCCGTACTCCTGCGCCTTCTGCTTGGCGATTTCGAAACTCTCGAGCATCTTTTTTTCAAAGCGTTGGACACCGTCGCGGACGTACTGGGGCGGGCCCCGCTCCAGAATGTCCCAGGGCGGCAGGTTGTAGACGAGCACGCGGTGGGCCACGCGAACGCGACTGAGCATGACGTACAGGTGCAGCCACCAGTCATCGGCGCCCATGTTCATGGGCTTCTGGAGCACCATGGTGGCCGCATCCATGCCCATGCCCTGCGCAGTCTGCACGGTACGAACTTTCTCTGGCAGCAACGGGATCTGGTACCTCGTAACCTTCACCTTCCGAAGCTTTCGCTCGCCCTCGTCTTCGTAGTGATGGTTCCACTCCCAGGACGCCCTGTGCGGCGCGATCTGCACAACCCCTTTTCCGAACCCAAAGTCCTTCTCGAGGCCATCAAACCTGACGAGGACACCGCGCGGCAAACATTTGCATCGATAATAACCGATCCGGTGGGCGTCGTGAAGCTTCTTTTCGCGCCAATCCGCGTCTGGCGTCTCAAACTCTCGCGGGTGGAACCTCACGTCCACGACTTCCCCCACGGCGTCCTGGACGATCTGGTGCTTCGCCGACAACTTCACGTTCAACCGCACACGCATGCCGATGTACAGCGGGCACATGCCGATGAGGTGACCAGTGTTGTTCACGTTCGGCACCTGAAGCATGGCCTTGTGATGCTCCGCACCGAATGGCCTTGGAGGCAGGTCCACGGCCTGCACGTACAGCAGCATCTGCCCTCTATCCCTGGCCTCTCGCACGGCCCGATACTGCATCTGCCTGTGCACGGCCTCCCAGGCGATGCCCATCTCGAACCCGTCCTTGACATGGGGGCCCTGCAACCGCTTGTCGTTCTTACCAGGTCGGACCACCCACTTTTGCACCATCCTTTTCTGCTCGGCCGTAAACTTTTTGCCCTGCCTCATGGTCTTCAAGAAGCCGGGCATGAAAGGGCAGGGCGCGTGCGGAGTAACGAGACGGTCCTTGAAGCGGTGCGTCTCGCACAGAAACATCGCGTGGGTGAGCCCGTCCAGGAACATGGACTGCCCATTGCGGACGTGAACCGGCGCCTCGGGCGACTCGGGCTGCAGCAAGGAAGACCTTCTGCCCTTGCCGCTCACCGGCCCCAACTGATAAAAATCCCCCAGGAACATGACAATCGGAACCTTCCCGAACATGTGGCCCCGCGCCATGTACAGGTTCACATCGCAATTATACTGAGCCTTACGGGCTTTGCACATGCGAAACGATGCAGCGCCGAGAAGCTGGGGCGGCACCATGGACACCTCCTCCACGATGACGGCCTTGAGGTCGTTCATGCGGTCCACGATGTCATCGACCTTATGTCTAGACAGCGTTCTGATGTCCATGGCCTGTTGGCCGCTCAGCCCGAAGCCGCTGTGGATCGCCCCCCCCCCCCGATGACGCGCGCAGCGCTGTTCGACGAGGCCACGGCGATCTCCGATCCCGCGCCGAACACCTCGTTGAGCAGACGTCGCAGCAGTTTTACCACCTCCGTCTTCCCCGTCCCGCCCTCCCCGTGCAACAGGAGAGCCATCTGCTCCACCGGCTTAAGGCTTTTTCCGCTGTCCAGATCTTGATGGTACGCCACGATGGCCTCCACCTGGCCCACGAGCAGGGCGACCACCGCCTTCTGCTCCTGATTGAACGTCACGGGGTTCTCCGCCCTGTTCGCCCACTCGTCAAACAGCCTCTCCGCGATGTCGCGCGCCCGCGGCGGCCGCTTCTCGTCGCCACCAACCGCGGGCGCCGGCGGCCGACCAGGCACGAGCACGGCAGGCGCCGAACCCGCGAGGCCGCTCCGCCCGTCGCCATCCCCAGGCAAGCCCTCTGCTCCCTTTTTCCTGTATCGGAACGCCTCCTTCTGCTGTGCTTTGCCCTCCTCGAACTGGGAGTCGTCCAACTCGAGACCGCGGAAGCCGGTCTGCATTCCAGTACTCGCGACAGCAGGCTGCGGCTTATGGTCTTTCGCATAGCCGTCAAGGAAGATATTCTTATAGACCAAGCTTTGTGACGACCCACGAATAAGCTCCAACTGGGCCACCGCAGGCACCTCGCTATCCTTCAAGGCGTGCGCGGGCATTTGTCGGTGCGCCGCCCACGCTTCGTCCGCCTCGCCCTCGTCCACCTCCTGAACAAAACCGCCCAGCGCTCCGCCGCCGGCGCCCGCCCCCTCCTCGTCTGCCTCCCCGGCAGGCCGATTCCCCACTGCCTCCAGCTCAGCAGACTGCTCGAAGTCCTTGGCCTCCGGACGGACCTTGGTTCGCGGCCGCCCCTTCGCCTCCGCCTCCACGTCGAGGTTCGTCGCGACCTGGACGGTCCAGCGTGCCATGAACTCGGCGGCGCTGGGGCGCTGTGCAAAATGGCCCGGGCCATCCTCTGAGCCCCGGTTCAAATCGATGTCCTCGATCGTGAACCACTTTCCAGCTCGCCGCTCGCACTCCTCGCACTGCCTGGACAACGCCAACTGATTGGCCCACCACTCCTCCCAGGCAGGCTTATGCTTCCCAGACGCGTCGACACCGGCCCTGTAGGGCGCCCAGGCCGCAGCCCCCTTCTCAGCAGGCTGCAACGGACGAAAGATCACAGACTTGAACAGCGCGTTCACCTCTGCCTCTTTCTCCTTCGAAGGCATCGTGAAGCCGAAGAACTTGGGCACCCTGAACGGCGCGCCGACGCGGAGCCTCTGCACTCGGAAGGCGGCAGTTGGGTGCGTGTCCGCGAACGCGTACGTCTCGAAGTCCTGCGGGTCGAAGTGGAGCGGGTTGGCCTGCGCCGTGTACACGTACATGGCGTAATGGTACATGCCCATGGACTTCAGGGGCTCCCTGTCGCCGCGATGCAGCCAGTCCATCTTCATGTCGTGGTCCAGCCGCGCCTTGTATTCCACCGCCTGCTGCTGCTCCTGCTCGGGCTTCCCCTCCCCAGCAGTACCGGCGGCCGCGCCCTCCCCGACAACGCCGTCGACGACCTCGGCGTGCAGCGCTGCGCGCCCGTCGCCCAGCGCATCCATGATACCGCCCCCCCCCTCGCCGTCCTCTTCTCCCGCGGCCGGCTGGTCCACCTCGATGTGGTCTGCGCGCGGGTCGGTCCAGAAGTCGTCCATTTTCTGATGAACGGCGGAGCTTGCCTGGAACGCCAGCGCCACGATCCCCTTGCAATACAGAGTCCAGGTGTCATGAGAGCAATAGCACTCGTGGCCATACTGCATCTGAAACATCATCTCGGGCAGCTTCTTCAGGAGCGACCGGTGCGAGCTGGTCGTGAGCTTGATGACAGTTCGCCTGGCAGAGTCGAGCACTCCGCCCCAGCCGCTGCGACGAGCGGCAGCAGCGGCCCGGGCCCCATCGACGTCCTCCTCGCCCTCCGCCTCCGCCGCCTCATCCGCCTCCCGTTCGGCCTTCTGCTGGAGTCGAAGCCACTCCAACCCGGTGCTCTGCGCGTGCAGCACTCCGAGGTCCCCCGCGATCGGCCCCGCCTTGGTCGTGTAGTCCGTCTGGTAGTGGGCCATATTGATGGCATCCATGAAAACGGCCTCCAGCGAGTGCAGCACGTGCTCTTGCAGGCTGCCGGGCGGACCGCTGCCGCTCGCGCCAGCAGCTGCGGCGGCGGCTGGCGACGGGGGCGCGCTCGATGCAGGCCTGCCAGACGCCGCCGCGTTCGACGCGGCGCGGCCTGGCGCCCGCGACTTCGGCTCTCTCTGGACGGCTGCCTCCGACAACTCGCGCTCCGCGCGCCGGTCGCTGTAGTAGCCCAGGCCCTGCTCCCCCTTCTTGAACACGACCCCGGGCCGGCTGCCTTCGTAACACGCAGCCGCGCAGAACCTCGCGGCGTCCTCGCCATGTGGCTCTGCTAGCCCGACTGCCTGCTCGACGCCGCGCTGTTCCGGCGTCGGCGGAGGCGGCGGACGCAGGTCATACGCATCGGCCAGATCGCACTCGCACGGACCTTCATCGCCCCCACCCATGTCCCAGATCTCCGCGTCGGGATTGTCCATCGTGGTCGGCGCCCCGCCGAGCAAGCCTCCTCCCCTGGGCAGGCCGAGGCGGCGGGCCACGGGCAGGCGCCCCCCCCCCGCCGCAGCCGCGCGCGCCGCCCTCTGGCCCGCCCCGCCCCCGCCCTGCGTTGCGGCCGACACCCCCGAACCCGTGGAACCTCCGCTCTGCCCGGTGCCCTCGTCGCCACCGGCGCCGCCAGTCTCGACGCCAGCCAGCGCTTCCGACGCGTCGGCGACCAGCTCGGCGAACGCAACAAGCTCCGGAGGCGGCGGCACGACCGGGTCGCCGTCGCGCGAACCCCCGACGCTGGCGTCGCCAGGCAGGTCGAGCACCACGCGGTCCAGACACTGGACGTCCAGGTTGCTCCGCAGACACACATGGCCCACAGGGTTCGTGCTCCCATGGCACGGGTGGTACCGCACCACGTCGACGCGACCAGCTCTGCCGTACCGGTTGCAGCGGTGCGGCCACGGGCCGTACGTGCACTGTTCGTCGAGGACCAGGCGTTCGCCCGGCGGGTTCCGCTGGTCCTCCTGCGGTGGGCCGTACTCGATCCGCGCCCCATCGGGCAAGACCAAGTCCTTTCCTTTGCGCAAGCGCCGCCAGACGAAGGAGGCGGCCGGAAGCTTCCTGGACGGGTGGCTGTAGACCGCAGTCTCGTACTCGTGGTAGAAGCCGAGCCGGCACACCTTGCAGTGCTGAGGCACGTCGTCATTCGTCTTGTGCTTCCAGCAAGTGGGACCGCACCTGTGAAGGTGGCTCCGGATGATACACTTGCGTGCGTCCCGCGCGAAGCAGCGCGCCCAGGTGTGCGCCTCCTCCCTCGAGCCCTCTGCAAAGTGCATCGCCGCGGTGCCGTCCGCGCGCCAGCGGCACGCCGGCTTGCGGCGGTACTGCGGCTGCAGCGTCGCGTGCGCACCCGTGAGAGGCTCGCCAAATACCGCTGGGTACTGTGCCCGCTGCTCATGGGGATCGGGCTCTGGATCTGCCAGCGGCGCGAACGGGCGCTGCCGGAGCGGACCCTCTATTGCGGGCTGTTGCTGCTGCAGCGTCGCCCGCTCCTCCACGAGATCGACGTTCATCATGGCCGCAACCTGATTCCGCAGCTCTTCTGTGGACAATTTGTTGTCAGCACGGACGGAGCGACGGCCCTCTTCGTACGCCGTCTTGCAAAACTTCCCGAGCTGACGACGCGAGGCGCCAGCGATGGTATTGTGCTTCAATTGGAGGTCGCTCTCCTCTCGCTTCCCGTCCGCGAACGCGAGTCGTCGATCCCGCGGGCCGAGCGGAAGCGGCGGCAGCCGGTCCGGCCCGTCCAAGCCCAGCTGCCGGCCCACCTCCTCCGCCGCGTCGAACTGCACGCTGCCGACCGTGGCGAGCACGGCCTCCCTCCACTTCCTCAAACGCTCCTCGAGGCCTTCGACGTCCCCCGCGCGCAGCCTCGCGAGGAACGCGCCAGTCATCGGGTGCAGGCGCCACAGGTGGATGTGCGGATGGATGCCGCCGCGCCCCTGCGACTCCACGGGTCCGAAGAACGCGCGGACGAGCCCGAACGCTCCACACGCCCCCGTGGCGGCCACGCCGTCGGAGACGCCCGTGGCCCCGCGCTGCGGCGTGACGCCGACGACATGCTCCAGGAACAGTTCCAGCATGAGGTTCGTGACCATGGCCTGCGACACCGGGTCAGCGGCCACCCGCCGCAGCATGTCCCGCGTCGAAGGCATCACGGGAGCAGTCTCCTCCAGCAGCCGCCATTGCTGCACGGAGGCGCCCTCGTACATCAGGGACACCATCAGGTTCCGAGTGTCCGCGATGTTCGGCGTCGTGAACACCAGGGGCGGACCGAAGAGCCGGGTGTAGCTGGTACTGATGTGCCGCAGCGTGGTCCGGTGCGCGTCGGAGCCGACAACATCACGGTTGCTGAGCAGCATGCTGCGCAGCGCGCTCTTGACGTTCCAGGGCACGCCCTCGTGGCCAAGGGCCTCCTTGATGCCCGCCCCCCTGCCGAGCACGGCCACGACCTGCGCCAGCTCCTCTGGCGTCAGTGCGGCGAGGTCCGCAATGTACTCCCCCAGGCGCTGCTTGCGCACGAATAACCTGGCCGACTGAATGATAGCCTTCCTGCGCCAGAGGCAATACTGGGCCGTGAGCAGGTCAGCGTGGCGACGCCAGCGCGGCACGGGCGAGTCAGACGCGGCGGGCGCCAACGCGGCGTCGGGCGCGGGCGCCCGCGCAGCGTCGGGTGCCGAGACGTCGTCGGCGACCTCGTACTCGAGCTCCTCGCGAGCCATGAGGCACCTGCACCACTCGTCGTACGTCAACTTCGCCTCCCTCTCGAGTCCGAAGACGCCGTCGCCGTACGGAAACGCGACGGGGTCGAAAGCACTCCAGAAACCGGGGGAGAACATGCTGACAGGCTCGGTTCCAGTGGGCACGACGACCCGGACCGCACGCCTCGCCCCCCCGCCCTCAGCGCCCCCGTCCGGCGCGCCGCCGCCGCCGCCGCCACCGGCCGCGCTCTTCCCGGCAACTCCCGGAGGAGGCCGCGTGGCCTGAATCTTCTGCTCCGTCTGCTCCAGCTTCTTCGTGAGTGCCTCCTTCTTGCAGTTGGTGAGCAACTTCGCAGCCTTGTGGGCCTCTTTCGCAGCCTCCGCCAAGCGCCGGTCGGAATCTCGGTCCTGGAAATTCCCATGCCGTCGCACTGCCGCGTTAGTGCCTCCGCACGCTGCTTCTCGCGCACAATCACCTCCGCCCTCTGGAGGCTGAGGTGCACGTTCTGCCACTGCTTGTCCAGATCGGCCAGCATGTCGGAGTCCGCGACTGCGGCGCAGTACTCGCCCTCTTCGACACCCTCGCCGCCCCCTCCCTCACCAGCCTTGCCCTCGTCGCCCTCTAAGTCCTCCCCGCCAGCGCCCGCAGCGTCCTCACCGGTGGGGTCCCCGCCCCAGCCCCCGGCCTCGCCCCCGCCGTCAGCCGCCGCGTTCGCTTCGCCCTCCGCGCTCGCAGCGCCTGCACTCGTCCGCTTCGGCGGGGCCGAGCCCGCGCCGGGCTGCACGGCATCGGCCGGGCCTTCCTGGCGAGCGTCGCCGCCCTTACCCCCCACGGCCACGCACGCCGCGAGACAGCGAGGCAGGCCCAGGAGCGAGGAGCCGTCGCCATCGCCGTCGCCCCCGGGGTCCGCAAAGTTTCGCGCGGCCTCTTCGTCCCACCGCACCGCGGCGCACTGCTCGTTCGTGTCGCGGAGGTACTCGTAAGCGCGCCTGAAATCGGCGAGGGGCACGCCGAGCTCCTCCAATAGCGCCTTCTGCAGGGTGGCGGGGTCGGACCCCGCGAAGACAATCTGCACGAACTCGACGAGGTCGCTCTCCCGCGGCGGCAGCGACAGCACCTGCCGACCGCCGTCCGCCTGCGGGAACGCCACGAAGTTCCCCACGTACGCCTTGATCTTCTGGTCGATTGGAGCCCACTCGCCAGAATCGGCCTTGCAGTTGAACCGCCGCACGATGCCCCGCGCGATGGGCAGCAGAAGCTTCGCGCCCAGCGTGAGATTCCGCAGCGGCAGTGGCAGCCGCCCGATCCAGAGGTCGTTGGCCAGCGCGCAGGTCGGCATCGTGGGCAACCTCTTGGTGAGCGCGCCGTGACACCCTGCACAGATGGGCACCTTCTGCTTTGCGTCGGCCACGAGCACTCCGTCTGACTGGCGCCTGTCAATCGTGAAGCACTTCTTGTGCAAGAGCCACAGCTTCCCGTCTGGGCCAGGGTCGCGCACTGCGGACGCCTCCAGCTCCTCGAGGGGGATGCCGCCCGGGCGCTCGACGCCGTCGGGGCCCTCGCGCACGAAGCGCCACCGGGCGTGGTACCGTGCCGGGTCCAGCAGCGCGTGGGCGCGCTGCCGCTGCGTCAGGCGCATGGCCTGAGCCTGCGCGCCTGCGGCCTCGGATGCCTCTCCCCTCGCCGCCTCGAGCTCGGCGCGCGCGGGCCGCTTCGGCACCTCGTCGCAGAGCAGCGAACGCTCCCCGGCGCCGTCCGGCTGCTGCCAGAAGTGCACGCGCTGCAGCTCGTCCGCCCAGTGGAGACGAGCGCAATCGCAGCAGGCGACCCTCGAGCGCACGGCGCGGCGACTCTGCCCAGGCTCGGGCCCCTCGGCGTCCGACGCCGCCGGAGCAGCGCCCAGCGCGTCCAAGTCCACGGGCGGCATGTCCACGCCCGCGGGCGGCACGGCCCCGTCCGCGCCTGGCGGCTTCCACCAGGCGCGCGGCGCGTCCGGCGCGGCAGCGGCGGCGGCGGCGCCCCCCGAGACGTCGGCGGGCGCTGCGCAGGCCGGCCAGTCGTGAGACCCCGTGACGAGGTGCTCAGAGAAGGCCTCCACGCACTGCCGCCACTCCCGGGGCCTCACGGGCCGCACGTCTCCGCCCTTCTCCGGCCACTGCTCGGCCAGGTAGAACAGGCGCATCCTGTACTCCGGCCACCCGTGGTGCTTTTTTTGCACGCGCGTCATGAAGCCGGCATGCGTGGCGAAGTTCTGGTCGCAAAGGCGGCACGGGAACGGCGGGAGAGCCTCCGGGGCCTCTTTGAACGCCCGCAGAGGGTGGCGCTCGTCACGCGGCAGAGGCACATACTTCGGCTGGAGGCTGGGCACGCGCGCCTTGCGAACGGCAGCGATGGCCGGGGTAGGCACGGGCGGGGCGCCGCCGGCCTGCGTCTCGCGCAACCGCGCCTCCTTCACGGCCAAGCCGTACCGTTCCGGACACTCGCGCGTCAGGGAGCTGTGGCGCTTGTCCGGGTCCCACAGCCCGAAGGGTCGCTGCTCGGGACTGCCGTGGCTCCCACAGAACACTCCCTGACCCTTGCACGGGTTCCTGCTGCACTGCCAGAGAACGCATCCGCCCTTGCACGGGCGCCAGACGCGCGCGACACACCTGCCCGCGGCGAGCGGCGCAAGGTCCAGGAGCCAGGCCGGCAAGGTGCCCTCCTCGCTCACGCGAGGGTCATCCAGAGCCACGTTCACCTCCACGTCCCCTGCCCTCACTGTCTTCCCTGCGAGGCGCTCCTCCTCTTCCTTCCGCAGCCGCTCCTGCTGCAACCGCTCCTGGTCCCTTCTCGCCGTCCCGCGAGTCCGCGGCCCTGGCCCCTCGGGAGCTGGCCTCTTGGGTCCGCCGCCGAGCAGCCGACCCGCACCCCCGCCCGCGCCCCCCTCGCCGTCGCCGCCCGCGCCACCGTCGCCCGGCCCCTGCGCACCAGAGCCCGACCCCGACGCTGGTCCACCGCCCGCACCGCTGCCCGAAGAGGACCCGCCGCCGCCGCCGCCGCCGCCGCCCCCGGAAGAGTCGTCGCCGCCGGCCCCTCCTCCCACCACCTCATCCCCGCACCCCGCCAGCCGCAGCCATTCGCGGCATGTCCGGTCCAACCAGATGCGCACGAATTCCTGCGAATACTTCTTTGCCACCCTTGCAACACCCCGCGCGAGTTTGGCTTCCTTGAAATCGGGCTGCCCGCGCCGATCGGCAAACGCGTCCGGCCAAACACCGCCGTGACGGGCACGGAACTGGCTGAGGGCAATCAGAACGCCCTTGTCCGTCTCTGCAGCCGCGGCGCCCTTCTCCACCGCGGCGAGCAACGCGGGATCCCTCTCGAGCGCGGCAAGCAGGCGCTGCTGGTCCAGGTCCCAGTGCCCCGCGGCGAGGTTCCACGTGAAGCCCACGCCCGCCCGCTCCTGGCGCACGAAAGTCGCCACGTGCCGCGCCGCCTGAGGCTTCAGCTTGAGGAGCTGCTGCCACACGGGCCACTCGGGGATCGCCTGCGGCTTCAGGTCCGCCAAATACACGGGCGGGACAGCACAGGAGATCTGCCGCGCGCACTTGGCGGCCGTCGCCCTCGAGCTGCTGCAAGCGCGCGGCCAGGGCGCCACCCATGCGAGCGACGCCGCCGCGCGCGCGGCACCAGGCCCGCAACAGCCAGAGCTCCGCGGACACGTCGCCCGGCTCGCCCGTATAGTAGCCGCGCCGCCCCTGGGGGAACGCGTCGGCGGCGAAGCCCGACTCCACGGCCTCAGAGAAGAACGCGCCGCCATGGCCAGCCCACGATTTCGGGATACCGAAGACGCGCGGCCACGGCGACAGCCTGCTCCCGTCGGGCCCCGCGCGCTGGTACCAGGGCTCCAGGGCGCGTCGCTGGTCGAGCTGCACGCTCGCTTCGCAAGTGTCCCGGCGGAAGCACTCGTCCTCCAGCAGGAGGCGACGGAACACAGCGAATCCGTTCTCCCCCCTCGCCGCGCACTGGGCCGCCCGCGCGCGCTTCCTGGCGCGGGCGCGCTCCGCCTCCACCGCCTCGCGCTTCACCGCCTGGCTAGACAGCTTCTTCGGCGCGAAATGCAATCTCTTACACCAACCATCAACCTCTCCGTCGGTCAGCTCCCGCGCGCCCTCGAAATCCTGCTGGCACTTGTAGCACAGGAAATCGGAGGCCAGGCGCAGGAGCACGCTGCCGTGCACCGGGGCGCCAGCAGCGCCGTCCCGCCGCGCCTGCTCTGCGTACCGCGCCTGCCGCGTCGCCTCGCGCACCTCCCCGGCCTCCAGACCTCTCCCTCGGCGGCGTCCAGCGACGGCAGCAGCGGCGCGCGGACCGGCCCGGGCTTGCCGTCGTCGCGGAGCGGCGCGCGCCAGCGCAGCGGCTCGGGGCGGCAGCAGACCCAGACCTCGCGCTCCACGCCCTCCTGCTCGAGCCGTTGGAGCAGGCGCTGCCACTGCTCCCAAGGCTCCCGCACGTCCGACTTGGGCACGGGCGTGCGGCGCAGCAGCTCGGGGTCGGCCTGGCGCAGGCGCCGGATCGCCTGCGACCGCGCCACGTTGTCCTGCGCCGTGGCCGCGTCGAGCCCCAGGGCGACGTCCCGCAGCCGCTCCAGCTCCGCCACCTGCCGCTGCAGCTCCGCGCCCGGGGCCTCCCCCGCGAAGAACCTGGGCGCGACGGGCACCGACGACAGCATGCAGGTCGCCAGCACGTACCGCACGAAATCCTTGTGCTCCTCGCCGATGCCCGTGGGCAGCTCCTCCTCGTGCGCCATGCCCTGCGGCTCTTCCCCCGCGTCCGCCATCACTGCGTCCCCCTCCTCCTGCTCCCTCCGCTCCTCGTCGCCCCTCTCCTGCTCCTGCTTTTCCTGCTCCTGCTCCTCCTCTTCCTGCTCCTCTTTCTCCTGCTCCTGTTCTTCCTCCTCCTTATCCTCCTCCCCGAGCGCCTCGCGGCGCGGCTCTTCGGCCGCCGGGGCAGCCATGGCTTCGCGGACCCGCCTGTCTTTGGCCAGGGCAGCGAAGACGTCGAGCCCGAGCGGGGCACCCTGCAGCGCGTCCACGCACGACAACAGGGCGCCTACGAGCGCGGACTTCACCCGCCGAGCGAGCGCCCTGTCTGCCCTCTGGAACCTAGCGAACATATCCGGCGTGACCTCCGCGCGCCGCTCCTCCGCGAGGCAGTCAGCCGGGCCCTCCTCCCCCTCGTGCTCCTCCTCCTTCTCGCAGGCCTCCTCCTCCTCCGCCGCGCGCTGCAGCAGCTCCTGCTGCCGCGCCTCGAGCGCCCGCGCCTCCGCCTCCCCACGCTCGGCATCGCGGCGCGCGGCGGCCGCCTGCGCGTACTTCTGCCGCTGCGCGTCGAAGGTGTCGGTCGCGTTGAACGACGCCGCGCGGCCCTTCCGCTCGTGGTTCGCGATGAAGTTCGCCAGCCTGCGCTCCTCGTCATCCTCCGCTTTCTCCACGGGCATCCTCTGGTTGTTCTCGCACCACGCCTCGAGCGCCTGGGCCTGGATGAGATCCGCGTCCAGCGCCGCCTCCAGCTGCGCGCGCCAGCCCTCGTCGAGGCCCTCGACGCCGCGCGCTCGGACGTGCTCCACCCAACGCGCGAGCAGATGCTCCCGCGGATCGTCGTCGTGACCGAAGAGCTGCGGCCCTCGCCCGTGCCTCTCCACGAACGCCTTCACCTCGAGCACGCGCTCCTGCGCCGTCCGCCGCTGCCACGCACGCCTGTCCACCAAACGATCGAACCTCTCCTTGTTGTCATCATCCAGCTCGTGGTGGCCAGTGCAGACATTGTGGATCCAACGCGCGAGCTTTGCCTCCTCCTCGTCTTCTGCCTCTCGCTTCGGCAGCTCGTCGAGCACCTCCACGCGCTCCCCGATGCGGTCCAGCATCGCGCGGGCGCGCGCACGCCTCTCCTCCCGCCGGTCCACGAGCCCGTCGAACCGCGCGCGCTGCTCGGGGGTCAGCGCCACCTCCCCAGAGCTCACGTGATCAAGCCATTTTCCGAGCGCGGACTCACGCTGGTGCGGTAAACGGCCGTGCTCCTCCACGTGCCTCGCCAGCTCGCACAGCATCTCCTCCGAGTGGTCCCGCGATCGCGCCTCCGCGCCAGCATGCTGGACACCGCTCACGTCGATGCCCAGGTGCGCCGCGAGCGCAGCCCTGTGCGCATCGGCCTCCAATCGCACCCGCTTCTGTTGCTGAACATTCCATTGCCGCGAGGGTGGCGCGTCTTCGTCGCCCTCCGCCCGCAATCGCGTTGCCAGCTCATGCAACTGATTGCGAGTCATGCGCGCCAACACCTCCGCGTCCACACCGTCGCGCGCGCCCCCGCGCGCGCCCTGCGCCCCTGCGGCACACTGCTCCACGCGGCGCTTCGGCGCCCCGCCCCTCAGCGCGCCACGCCCCGCACCCGCTCGCGGCGACCGCGACGCCGAGCTCGAACGCCCGCGAGCGACGACGCGACACCACGGCGCGCTCTTGGCTTCCCCCCACTCTACATCTCCAGAACCCACCCACTCCTCCACCGCGCACACGTGGCCGCCGTCGAGCCACAGCAGAGCACCAGCGCAGAAGCCCGCCGCGCCCCCCAGCGCCCACACCACACGCCTTCCTTCCTGCGCTTCGAACGCTTCCGCAGATTCCGCAGAGAACACGCGCAAGTGCAGGAAGCGGGAACGCAAGTGCTGGACCACGACCTCCAGATTCCAGCGCTGCAACAGCGACCCACAAGCGCCCGAACCCTCGTGGTTCTTACACGCGCGACCGAAATGCCGCGCGGCGTCGCCCCCCACGAGATCAGCCACTGCGCTCTGCAGGCACTTCCCACGCCACTCGACGGGAGAACTGGCGCGCGCGCGGCGGTTCCCCCGCCCGCGTCCGCCGCGCGGCCGTGGGCGCGGTGGGCGCGCAGCACCGAACGCACTCGCAGACATGGGCACGGCGCCGTCCTGCGTCGCCCCGCTGAGCCCCGCCGGACACGCTCCGAGAGCGATCATGGCGCAGGCAGCGCAGACGGCCAGATCCCCGACGAAGCTCTTGGACTCCTGCGCGGTCGGGCACTTCGCCCCGCCGATGCCCACGCCCGCGCCGAGAGCCCGTAGAGCGCGCAGCAGAACCACCTGGCAGTAACGACCGCGGCTGCACGATCGGCCAGCTCGGGCGCGTCCGGGAGCTCCCGCGCGAACACATCCTGGTGCCGCCACCAGCGCGCCACCGCGATCTTCCTCGTCATCACCACTCTGCTGTCTGGCTGTGGTGGGCACACGCCGAGAGCAACGAGAACGCAGGCAGCGCGCAGGGCCGCATCGCCCACGGTCCACGACGACGCGTCGAGCGCAGCTGCGACGGCGGCGCGGGGCGCGCGCCGCGGAGGCTCACTCGGGTCGACGGCACGGGCCGCGCGCGCTGTGAGAAACTGCTCCAATCGCTCGCTCTTGGAAGCCGCCCCCCGCGCGCTGCGGCCAGACGAGACCTGCTCTGGCGACGCGTCGCGCAGCAGGGCGCAGGGCACGACAGGGAGCAACACATGGTGCAGAAGCTGCTCGTTCCGCTCGGCCGCCGCCTCCGTCCGCCACGTCCACTCCGCCTCCCGCCGCGCACACCGAGACCGCCGGCACGACGCACGGCGCGCTTTCCGGATCGATTTCTGCTCGCGCTCCGCCGCCTCCAACGTGGAATTATCGACGACCTCCTCATGGACCACGTCGTGCTCTGCGCGCAGACACTCCTGCACCCGCTGGTCCCATGCGCGTGACTGCGCGACAGGCGCTGGGCGCTCCGCGCACCATCTGCTGCAGTAATCGAGACCACTCCCTGCCCTGGTCCCGTCCCCGCGGGCGCCCTCGACCAGGTCCGGGTCCCGGCCCCGGAAACCACGCGCCGGGCAGTCAAACGGCCGTGAAAAAATAGCGAGTATTTTTCCTTCCGACTGCGCAGCTCTCAGCTGTTTACAGCAAGCAGTCGGAGAGATTGAATCTAAACAAGTCTGATCTGCCCTGTCCAGTACGGCCCAGGGGGTGCCTCTCGGCCTGGGGTGGAGGGTTCGGGCCCAGTACGGCGCCCGGGACGAGTACGTGCTGGCCCCTACAATAGCACCCCGGCACGGCTGCGCTATTGAATCCACCAGTCGCCACTCGCCCCCGCCCGAGACGACAAAGGGCCCGGCACGGCTCCCAATGTCGTCCTCCAAGGTCTCCATAGCACCCCGGTACGGCTGTGCTATAGAGAGCCAAGGAGGCGGCGAGGTGAAAAGAGAGAACTCCGGTCCGAGGGATGGACCGGAGTAAGGAGGTGCGCGCGCGCGCGTGCTGTGAGTGTCTGTGTGCGTCTGTGCGTGCGCGCGCGTGCGTGCGCGCGCCGCGGCCGCCCAAGCGGCCCGCCCGGCGCGCCCCCGGCCCCGCGCGCGCGCGGGCTCCCGGGGGCGGGGCGGGGCGCTGCGTGAGCCGGCGGCGCGGGCGTTCGTCGTTCTCGTCGTCGCCGCCGCCGCCCTTGCTTTCGCCTTCCCCCATTCTTCTCTTTCCTCTTCCCTTTCTCTTCGCTCGTTGCTCTCCTCCTTTCGCTCCTTCTGTTTTCTGATGTTTTTCTCTCTCCTCTTTCTTCTCTCGTTTCTGCCTCCCCCCTTTGCTATACTAGGCGCCGGCGGTAAACCGTCAACCTTGGTTACCGCCGGGAGACTCGTAGAGCTTCCTTGCCATTCCGACTCATAGTGAATGGCCCCTTACAGCCCGAGTTAAGTGCAGAAAACTGAGAGCACCTCTGAAGACGACTCGAACAATACGAATAGTTTCGCGTATCTAGCTTCGGCAGCAGATCGAGTTCAGAGCTCTGAATGCGACAGGCGGACGCGACTGATGTCTTCGAATCGATTCCAGTGATTATCAGCCCCGCAGCCCCCTCAGAGCTCGAGTTAAGTGCACAAAACCGACAGCACCTCTCAAGATGACTCGAAGAACACGAATAGTTTTGCGGACATTGCTCGGGCAGCACACCGAGTTCTGAGCTCTGGATTTGGCAGGCGGCCTGATGACTCTGAATCGATTCCTGTGAGTACGAGCCCTGTAGCCCCCCTACAGCCCGAGTTGAGTGCAGAAAACTGACAGCACCTCTCAAGATGACTCGAATAATACGAATAGTTTTGCGATCCTAGCTCGTGCAGCAGACCGAGTTCAGACCTCTGGATGGAACAGACGAACGCGCCTGATGATTCGCAATCGATTTCTGTGATAATGAGCTCTGTAGCTGTCCTGTATCTCGACTTAAGTCCAATATACCGACAGCGCGTATCAAGATGACTCGAAACGGCCGGTCCCGTCACAGTGCTTTTCGATAGCAATATTCACCCGATCGAGCTCCGATCAAGATGGCGAGCGGGAATAAGATCGAATATCACGGGAAAAAATACTAGAGCTCAAACAAATGTTCAAATTTTAAGAACAAAATTTTCAACTGAGCAAAAGTCATCAAAAGTTCCGTCGAGATTCTTCTTGCCAACTAGCTCTCCAGTGCCGGAATTACTCTTAAGCTTCCAGCAACTAGCTAAGGGAAGCTCTACGAGTTAATCTCGAGCAGTTTAACGACCTGCTCAGGTCGAGCCCTGTAACGCCTTACTCAGAACACGCAGCCCGGGGTCTCCCTCCCCGGGCCGTGCGGCGCCAACCCTGGTCCTCGCTCCAGGGTCGCCAAAGATGCCAGGAGGCGCTGGACACCTCGCATGGTGGCCCTGCGGAGACGGCAGAAAGCTCCCCTGTCGAGCTCGGAATACTGGGCGCCGGCGGTAAACCGTCAACCTTGGTTACCGCCGGGGGACTCGTAGAGCTTCCTGACAACATATAATGTCGAAAAAATTAAACAGAAAAAATAGTTTTTCAGCCCAAGCAATTTCAGACCTCTCGGATGCAACAGCCGACCGCCCCCGATGCTTCTGGATTGTCTTCTATACGAGCTCTGTAGCTCTCCTACAGCCCGAGTTACGTGCGTAAATCGACGAATAGATTGACACACCTAGCTCGAGTATCCAGACCTCTGCATGCGACAGGCAGACGCGTCTGATGTCTCTGAATCGATTCCTGTGATTACCAGCCCTGCAGCTCCCCCCTACAGCCCGAGTTAAGTGCAGGAAACTGACAGCACCTCTCAGGATGACTCGAACAATACGAATAGTTTCGCGAACCTAGTTCGGGCAGCAGACAGAGTTCGAAGCTCTGGATTCGAAAGCCGGACACGCCTGATGTCTCCGAATCGATTCCAGTGATTACCAGCGATGCAGCCCCCCTAGAGCCCGAGTTAAGTGCAGAGAACCGACAGCATCTCTCAAGATGACTCGAACAACACGAATAGTTTCGCAATTCTAGATCGAGCAGCAGACCGAGTTCAGAGCTCTGGATTCAACAGACAATGGCCACTGATATTTCTGAATCAGATTCTGTACGTATCAGCTCTGTAGCTGTCCTGTAGCTCGAGTTAAGTACAGAAAACCGAGAGCGTCTGTCAAGATGACTCGAATAATACGAATAGGTTTGCGGACCTAGCTCGGCTAGCAGACCGAGTTCAGACCTCTGGGTTCAACAGGCGAACGCGCCTGATCATTCTGAATCGATTAGCTGTGCTTACCTGCTCTGTAGCTGACCTGAACGTCGAGTTATCTAGAGAAAACCGTCACCGCGTACAAGATGACTCGAAACAGCCGATCCCGCCGCGACGCTTTTTGGCAGTAAAAGGTACCCGATCGAGCTGAGATTAAGACGGCGAGCGGGAATAAGATCGAATATGGCGGGAAAAAATACTAGAGCTCTAACGAATGTTGGAATTTCGAAGACAAAATTTTCAACCGACCAAAAGTCAGCAAAAGGTCCGTCGAGATTTTTCTTGCCAACTAGCTCTCCAGCGCCCCGGAATTACTCTTAAGCTTCCAGCAACAACCTGCTAAGGGAAGCTCTACGAGTTACTGGGCGCCGGCGGTAAACCGTCAACCTTCCTTACCGCCGGGGGACTCGTAGAGCTTCCTGAGCATATATAATGTCGAAAAAAATTGCAGAGAAGGAATAGTTTTTGAGCCTAAACGATTTCACACCTCTCGATGCAACAGCTAAACGCCCCTCATGCTTCTGGATCGTTTTCTGTGCGCACGAGCTCCGTAGCTCTCCTAAAGCCTGAGCTACGCGCGAAAATCGACAGCACCCCTCAAGATCACTCGAACAATAGAAATAGTTTCGCGCACGCCAGAACTGGCGCCGGCGGTGAACCGTCAACCTGGTCACCGCTGGAAAACCTCGTAGAGCTCCTTTTACCCTTAAGAGCGCCCAGAATCGAAGCATAGAACTTCGCAGTAGATTTCCTTAAAATCTACAATTTTCTTATTTTTTAAGTCAATCTGAGGTCAGGTTCCTGGCTTCGCTCAGAAGAATTTGTCGACGTAATGAGCTGAGAATTTCAGAGGCAACTTCTGTGATGCAAAGCTTCGTTCTGCGCAATTATCAGCCCAAACGACTGGTTAGAGCTCCAAAATCAGCTAAGCCAGGCCGCGGATGGTATGATTGCGATCCTTTAGGAAATTTCGCTAACTAGCTCCACCCTGTCGCCGAATTCCTCTATCTCTCATACCATGAGAGCTCTACGAGGTATTACTGGGCGCCGGCGGTAAACTGTCAACCTTTGTTACCGCCGGGAGACTCGTAGAGCTTCCTGACAACATATAATGTCGAAAAAAATACACCGAAAAAAATAGTTGCTCAGCCCAAGCAATTTCAAACCTCGGATGCAACAGCTGAACGCCCCCGATGCTTCTGGATTGTCTTCTGTACGAGCTCTGTAGCTCTCCTACAGCCCGAGTTACGTGCGTAAATCGACAGCACCTCTCAAGATGACTCGAACAATACGAATAGTTTGGCAAACCTAGCTCGAGTATCAGACCGAGTTCAAACCTCTGCATGCAACAGGCGGACGCGTCTGATGTCTTTGAATCGATTCCTGTGATTACAAGCCCTGCAGCCCCCCTACAGCCCGAGTTAAGTGCAGGAAACCGACAGCACCTCTCAGGATGACTCGAACAATACGAATAGTTTCGCGGACCTCGTTCGGGCAGCAGACAGAGTTCGGAGCTATGCATGCGACAGGCGGACGCGTCTGATGTCTCTGAATCGATTCCTGTGATTACCAGCCCTGTAGTCCCCCTAGCCCGAGTTAAGTGCAGGAAACCGACAACATCTCTCAGCATGACTCGAGTTCGGAGCTCTGGATTCGAAACGCGGACGCGCCTGATGTCTTCGAATCGATTCCAGTGATTACCAGCCATGCAGCCCCGCTACAGCCCGAGTTAAGTGCAGAGAACCGACAGCATCTCTCAAGATGACTCGAACAATACGAATAGTTTCGCGATTCTAGATCGGGCAGCAGACCGAGTTCAGAGCTCTGGATTCAACAGACAACGGCCACTGATGATTCTGAATCAGATTCTGTACGTATCAGCTCTGTAGCTGTCCTGTAGCTCGAGTTAAGTACAGAAAACCGAGAGCGTCTGTCAAGATGACTCGAATAATACGAATAGGTTTGCGAACCTAGCTTGGCTAGCAGACCGAGTTCAGAGCTCTAGGTTCAACAGGCGAACGCGCCTCATCATTCTGAATCGATTAGCTGTGCTGACCAGCTCTGTAGCTGTCCTGAAGCTCGAGTTATCTCGAGAAAACCGTCACCGCGTACAAGATGACTCGAAACGGCTGATCCCGCCGGGACGCTTTTTGGCAGTAAAGGTACCCGATCGAGCTGAGATTAAGATGACGAGCGGAAATAAGATCGAATATCACGGGAAAAAATACTAGAGCTCTAACGAATGGTTCAATTTCGCGAACAAAATTTTCAACCGACCAAAAGTCACCAAAAGGTCCGTCGAGATTTGTCTTGCCAACTGGGCGCCGGCGGTAAACCGTCAACCTTCGTTACAGACGGGGGACTCGTAGAGCTTCCTGACAACATATAATGTCGAAAAAAATTACACTGAAAAAAAAGTCTTCAGCCCAAGAAATTTCAAACCTCTTGGATGCAACAGCCAAACGCCCCCGATGCTTCTGGATTGTCTTCTGTACGAGCTCTGTGCTCTTCTACAGCCCGAGTTACGTGCGTAAATCGACAGCACCTCTCAAGATGACTCGAACAATACCAATAGTTTGGCAAACCTAGCTCGAGTATCAGACCGAGTTCAGACCTCTGAATGCGACAGCGGACCTGTGATTACCAGCCCTGGAGCCCCCCCTACAGCCCGAGTTAAGTGCAGGAAACCAACAGCACCTCTCAGGATGACTCGAACAATACGAATAGTTTTGCAGAGCTAGTTCGGGCAGCAGACAGAGCTCCGAGCTCTGGATTCGAAAGGCGGACGGAACTGATGTCTCCGGATCGATTCCAGTGATTACCAACCATGCAGCCCCCCTACAGCCGAGTTAGGAACCGACAGCATCTCTCAAGACGACTCGAACAATACGAACAGTGTCGCGATTCTAGATCGGGCAGCAGACCGAGTTCAGAGCTCTGGATTGAACAGACAACGGCCACTGATGATTCTGAATCAGATTCTGTACGTATCACCTCTGCAGCTGTCCTGTAGCTAGAGTTAAATACAAAAAACCGAGAGCGTCTGTCAAGATCACTCCAATAATACGAATAGTTTGGCAATCCTAGCTCGGCTAGCAGACCGAGTTCAGACCTTTGGGTTCAACAGGCGAACGCGCAAAAATACTAGAGCTCAAACGAATTGTTGAATTTTGAAAATAAAACTGGGAACCGGCGGTAAACCGTCAACCAGACTACCGCTGGGAGCCTCGTAGAGCTCTTTTCTCACACCGCGCTTCACGTAACACATCGAGAGAGCTTCTGGAGCGAGAAACGAAAAAATCGAAAAATCACGTTTTTCTGTTTTTACCCAACGTTGGTTCCCCAAGTGTTGTGATAGTAATACTGTACCTACGGACCTGAAAATTTTACTGGCGAGTGCGGCATAACTCACTACAGGTGCGAAACATCTGCGTTCTCAAAATGAATTGTCAAATATCTTTCAAATATTCGCAAAACCACCCAAAAGTTGTCACATTGTCCGCCTTAGCCGGGTGGGCCAACTAGCTCCACCCCGCGCCGGAATTCCTCTAGCTCATCGACGACGAAGAGCTCTACAAGGTATGTTCAACCGACCAAAAGTCACCAAAAGGTCAGTCGAGATTATTCTTGCCAACTAGCTCTACAGCGCCCCGGAAATACTATTAGGCTTCCAGCAATAACTTGCTAAGGGAAGCTCTACGAGTTACTAGCTCTCCGGCGCCCCGGATCTGGACGCCGGCGGTAAACCGTCAACCTTGGTTACCGCCGGGAGACTCGTAGAGCTTCCTGAGCGTATATAATATCGAGAAAAATTCAGAGAACGAATAGTTTTTCAGTCTAAACGATTTCGGACCTCTCGATGCAACAGTCAAACGCCCCTCATACTTCTGGATCGTTTTCTGTGCGCACGAGCTCCGTAGCTCTCCTACAGCCCGAGTTACGTGCGAAAATCGACAGCACCTCTCAAGATCACTCGAAGAAAACGAATAGTTTGGTTGAGACCTCTGAATGCGACAGGCGGACGCGTCTGATGTCTCCGAATCGATTCCTGTGATTACCAGCCTGCAGCCCTCTTACAGCCCGAGTTAAGTGCAGAACATCGACAGCACCTCTGAAGATGACTCGAAGAATACGAATAGTTTCGCGGACCTAGCTCGGGCAGCAGGCCGAGTCCAGGGCTCTGAATGCGACAGATGGACGCGACTGATGTCTCCGAATCGATTCCAGTGATTACCAGCCCTGCAGCCCCCTTACAGCTCGAGTTAAGTCGAGCCCTGTAGCCCACCTACAGCCCGAGCTAAGGGCAGAAAACTGTGAGCATCTCTCAAGATGACTCCAACAACACGAATAGTTTCGCGAACCTAGCTCGGGCAGCAGACCGATTTCAGACCTCTGGATTGAACAGACGAACGCGCCTGAGGACTTTCAATCGATTGCTGTCATAATGGGCTCTCTAGCTGCCCTACAGCTCGAGTTAAGTACAAAATACCGACAACGCGTATCGAGATGACTCGAAACAGCCGATCCCGCCGCGATGCTTTTTGCAGCAATATTTACCCGATCGAGCTGAGATTAAGATGGCGAGCGGGAATAAGACCGAATGTGGTCAGGAAGAAAATACTAGAGCTCAAACGAATTGTTGAATTTCGAAAACAAAATTTTCAACCGACCAAAAGTCAGGAAAAGGTCAGTCGAGATGTTTCTTGCCAACTAGCTCTCAGCGCGCCGGAATTATGCCAACCGGCGCTAAACCGTCAACCAGGGTACAGCCGGCGCCCTCGTAGAGCTCTTCTTGCTCAGTAAGTATCAAGGAAGCGTCCAGGGCAAGACCTGAGAAACTCGAGAAATCAGATTGTTATATTTTTGTATCACGTCGCTTTCTCCAAGTCAACTAATACTAGATCTCTAGAGAGCTGAGATGCTCAGAAAACAAAGTTGATGTTCGAATGCTCGGAGTAATAATCTGCTTTCCCGAAAAAAATTCTAAAATATCTTTCAAATCAAAGCTACACCGGCCAAAAGTTATCATATATTCTTTCTGTCGGGTCGACCAACTAGCTCCATCCCGCGCCGGAATTCCTCTAGCTCATCGATGCCGAAGAGCTCAACGAGGTACTTGCTAAGGGAAGCTCTACGAGTTACTCTGTTGTCAGAAAGCTCAACGAGCCCCCCGGCGGTAATAAAGGTTGACGGTTTACCGCCGGCGCCCACTTACTAGCTCCATCCCGCGCCGGAATTTCTCTAGCTCATCGCTGCCGAAGAGCTCAAGGAATTTCGCTTGCTCATCTCAACCTTCCTTACCGCCGGGGACTCGCAGAGCTTCCTAAGCAGAAATAATGTCGAAGAACTTTACAGACAACAAATAATTGTTGAGCCTAAACAATTCACCTCTCTGCAACAGCCAAACGCCCCTCCGGTGGTAAGAAAGGTTGACGGTTTACCGCCGACGCCCAGTTGGCCAACCCGGCCCGGGCGGACAATGTGATGACCTGGGGTCGGTTTTTCGGAGATGGCGAGAGATTTTAAAATTCGTTTCCAAATTTGAATTTTTATTCTATACAGTGTATCATGGCGCTTTCGATTGTGCAATTATAGAAGCTTCGCGAGTCCTCTGGAGCACGTTCTACGGGAACGTATTGGAACAGACGCTCCGGGACACGCTGCAGAGCCCGAGACCTCACGGAAGGGCACGTAGAGCGGTGGGCGGAAGCGCGCGGCGGCGCACGCGCAACCCTATGCCGAAGAGCTCTACGAGGTACGCAGCCCACGAGGCTATCCGGGAACTTACGAGCACTGGGCGCCGGCGGTAAACCGTCAACCTTGGTTACCGCCGGGGAACTCGTAGAGCTTCCTAGCTAGACTTAAGTTGAGAAAACCGACACACCTACCAACATTCTGACTTATAGTGAATATTATTTGACCCCTGAATGCGACAGGCGGACGCGTCTCATGTCTGCGAATCGACTCCTGTCATTACCAGCGCTGGAGCCCCCCTACAGCCCGAGTTAAGTGCAGAAAACCGACAGCATCTCTCAGGATGACTCGAACAATACAATAGTTTCGTAGACCTAATTCGGGCAGCAGACCGAGTTGCGAGCTCTCGATTCGACAGACGGACGCGCATGATCTCTTCGAATCGATTCATGTGAGAACCAGCACTGTAGCCTGCTCTCAGCGCAAGTTGAGTGAAGGAAACCGAGAGCATCTCTCAAGATGACTCGACCAATACGAATAATTTTGCGAGTCTAGATCGGGCAGCAGACCGAATTCGGAACTCTGGATTCGACAGACAAACGCAACTGACGATTCTGGATCGGTTTCTGTGAATATCAGCTCTGTAGCTGTCTACAGCTCGAGTTGAGTACAGAAAACCGAGAGTTCCTGTCAAGATGACTCGAATAATACGAACAGGTTTGCGGTCCTAGCTCGGCTAACAGACCGAGTTCAGACCTCTCGATTCAACAGACGAACGCGCCTAATCATTCTACATCCATTAGCTGTGCTTACCGGCTCTCTAGCTGTCCTAAAGCTCGAGTTATGTTCAGAAAACCGTGAGCGCGTATCAAGATGACTCGAAACGGCCGATCCCGCCAGAGTGCTTTTCGATAGTAATATTCACCCGATCGATCTGAGATCAAGATGGCGAGCGGGAATAAGATCGAATATCACGGGAAAAAATACTAGAGCTCTAACGAATGGTCAAATTTCGAGAACAAAATTTTCAACCGACCAAAAGTCACCAAAAGTTCCGTCGAGATTTTTCTTGCCAACTAGCTCTCCAGCGCGCCGGAATTACTGGGCGCCGGCGGTAAACCGTGAACCTTTCTTACCGCCGGGGGACTCGTAGAGCTTCCTGACAATATATACTGTGGAAAAAAACTCCACAGAACGACTAGTTTTTCAGCCCAAGCGATTTCAGACCTCTCAAGATGACTCTAACCAAAAAACAAACAGTTTCGCAACTCAGTTCGAGTATCGAACCGAGTTCAGACCTCTGAATGCGACAGGCGGGCGCGTCTGATGTCTGTGAATCCACTCATGTGATTCCCAGCCCTGCAGCTCCCCTACAGCCCGAGTTAAGTCAGAAAACCGACAGTATCGACTCGAATAATAGAATAGTTTCGCGGACCTAGTTCGAGCAGCAGACCGAGTTCCGAGCTCTGGAATCGACCAACAGACGCGCCTGATGTGTGCAAATCGATATCTGTGACCCGCAGCACTGTAGCCCTCCCCCAGCACGAGTTCAGTGCAGAAAATTGAGAGCACTTCTCAAGATGATTCGGACAATACGAATAGTTTCGCGAACCTAGCTCGGGCAGCAGGCCGAGTTCAGAGCTCTCGGTTCAATAGACGAACGCGACTGATGATTTACCATCGATGTCTGTGACAATGAGCCCTGTAGCTGCCCTACAGCTCGAGTTGAGTACAGAAAACCGAGCGTGTCTGTCAAGACGACTCGAATAATACGAATAGGTTTGCAGACCTAGCTCGGCTAGCAGACCGAGTTCAGACCTCTGGATTCAACAGGCGAACGCGCCTGATAATTCTGAATGCGATAGGTGTCTTTACCAGCTCTGTAGCTGCCCTACAGCTCGAGTTAAGTACAGAAAACCGAGAGCGTCTGTCAAGACGACTCGAATAATACGAATAGGTTTACGGACCTAGCTCGGCTAGCAGGCCGAGTTCAGACCTCTGGATTCAACGGGCGAACGCGCCTGATAATTCTGAATGCGATAGGCGTGCTTACAGAGCTCTCGGTTCAATAGACGAACGAGACTGATGATTTACCATCGATGTCTGTGACAATGAGCCCTGTAGCTGCCCTACAGCTCGAGTTGAATACAGAAAACCGAGAGCGTCTGTCAAGACGACTCGAATAATACGAATAGGGTTGCAGATCTAGCTCGGCTAGCAGACCGAGTTCAGACCTCTCGATTCAACAGGCGAACGCGCCTGATAATTCTGAATGCGATAGGACAGCTCTGTAGCTGCCCTACAGCTCGAGTTAAGTACAGAAAACCGAGAGCGTCTGTCAAGACGACTCGAATAATACGAATAGGTTTACGGACCTAGCTCGGCTAGCAGGCCGAGTTCAGACCTCTGGATTCAACGGGCGAACGCGCCTGATAATTCTGAATGCGATAGCTCTGTAGCTGCCGTACAGCTCGAGTTAAGAACAAAATACCGACAACGCGTATCAAGATGACTCGAAACGGCTGTTCCCGCCGGGACGCTTTTTGGCAGTAAAAGGTACCCGATCGAGCTGAGATCAAGATGGCGAGCAGGAATAAGATCGAATATCACGGGAAAAAATACTAGAGCTCTAACGAATGGTTGAATTTCGAGAACAAAATTTTCAACCGACCAAAAGTCACCAAAAGGTCCGTCGAGATTTTTCTTGCCAACTAGCTCTCCAGCGCTCCGGAACTGGCGCCGGCGGTGGACCGTCAACCTGGTCACCGCCGGGAACCTCGTAGAGCTCCTGTCACTGCCAAGAGTGCAGAGTATCGACACAGAGTGAAAAAATAAAGATTTTTCGAAAATCTTTGTTTTCGATTTTTTCGATGTTCATATTCGCTCAAGTCCCGGAAGTCAACTCATGCAAAAATGCATCGGGAGAGCTGAGCTGATGTGAGAGAGGAGTTTATATGCCAATCGAACGCGCAAAAATCTGTTTTCTCAAAATGAAGTCAAATATCTTTGAAATTCTGGCAACACCGACCGAAAGTCACCAATTTGTCCTTTCTGGCCAGGCGGTCAAACTGGGCGCCGGCGGTAAACCGTCAACCTTTCTTACCGCCGGGGGACTCGTAGAGCTTCCTGACAGTATATACTGTGAAAAAAAACTTCGAAGAACGACTAGTTTTTCAGCCCAAGCGATTTCAGACCTCTCAAGATGACTCTAACCAACAAACAAACAGTTTCGCAACCCAGTTCGAGTATCGAACCGAGTTCAGACCTCTGAATGCGACAGGCGGGCGCGTCTGATGTCTGTGAATCCCCTCATGTGATTCCAGCCCTGCAGCTCCCCTAGAGCCCGAGTGAAGTGCAGAAAACCGACAGTATCGACTCGAATAATAGAATAGTTGCGCGGACCTAGTTCGAGCAGCAGACCGAGTTCCGAGCTTTGAAATCGGCCAACAGACGCGCCTGATGTGTGCAAATCGATATCTGTGACCCGCAGCACTGTAGCCCTCCCCCAGCACGAGTTGAGTCCAGAAAATTGAGAGCACTTCTCAAGATGATTCGGACAATACGAATAGTTTCGCGAACCTAGCTCGGGCAGCAGGCCGAGTGTAGGGCTCTCGGTTCAATAGACGAACGCGACTGATGATTCCCCATCGATGCCTGTGACAATGAGCCCTGTAGCTGCCCTACAGCTCGAGTTAAGTACAGAAAACCGAGAGCGTCTGTGAAGACGACTCGAATAATACGAATAGGTTTGCGGACCTAGCTCGGCTATCAGACCGAGTTCAGACCTCTGGATTCAACAGGCGAACGCGCCTGATAATTCTCAATTCGATAGGTGTGCTTACCAGCTCTGTAGCTGCCCTACAGCTCGAGTTAAGTACAGAAAAGCGAGAGCGTCTGTCAAGACGACTCGAATAATACGAATAGGTTTAAGGACCTAGCTCGGCTAGCAGACCGAGCTTAGACCTCTGGATTCAACGGGCGAACGCGCCTGATAATTCTGAATGCGATAGGCGTGCTTACCAGCTCTGTAGTTGCCGCACAGCTCGAGTTAAGAACCAAATACCGACAACGCGTATCAAGATGACTCGAAACGGCTGTTCCCGCCGGGACGCTTTTTGACAGTAAAATGTACCCGATCGAGCTGAGATCAAGATGACGAGCGGAAATAAGATCGAATATGATGGGAAAACATACTAGAGCTCTAGCGAATTGTTCAATTTTGAGAACCAAATTTTCAACCGACTAAACTGCGCGCCGGCAGTAAACCGTCAACCTTGGTTTTTTGCTTTGCTCGGAGCCCACAGGGACAGAGGAGCCCCCGCTCAGGATTCAGGTCCGCAGCAGAGGAGCAGCAGGTGCTCCACACCTTCAGCGAGGCGCTTGCTGGCCAAGAGCTCAGCCTGACTAACCGTGCAGGTCGGCGGGATGGCGGCAGCCTCGGAAGCTACGCTGAGTAGCCACGAGCCTTGAGAGTGTTGAAGAGCAGGGAGGGGGAGCACGAATAAGTCAATAACCCAACCAATGCCAACACCGTGGGAGGAACGACCACCATCGAAGTAGCCGCGAATCCCTTTGATTTGTTCCCTTCTGAGAGTATGAATGCACGGGTCGAAAGTACGATGGTTCTGGCCCGTGCGGGCCTTCCAAGTTTCAGCATCAGCACGCTCGTTTCCCTCACGATAAAACCACTTCCAGGGATCTAAACCCCAAGACGGCGGCCTCAGATTCACGCGGTAATTCAAGTGTAATCTGTATAATATACTTTGAATGTGTGCAATGGTCTCACAATACACTTCCGTCGTACATACATATTGTCCCACCAGCCAGTTCACTACCACCTGGGAGTCACCACAGAGCTCAACGGGAATCCCTTCAGCCTCAAAGTTCCAGGCGCTGGCATTCTCGAAGTTAAAGGCGAGCCGCTTTGCAATCTCATTATTTCTCTCCTCCGTCCCCTCCACCTCCTCCTCGTCGTTTTTCGGCCTCCAGGGTTTTGGTTCGGGCAGGTGAGCATAATCTAAAACATGTTGAAGGTCCCATTCCAAAAGCAACGTACGGATAAAACCTCTCCACCCTGCCTGAGTCCACTCCAGAGTATCATACCAGGCATCTCCACCCACAGTCTCAAATGGCAAGCTCCACGGACGGAGTCCTACCGTTTTCCCACCTTCCCTTCGACGTGTAAAGGGGCGTGCTTCCTGCGAGTTATATGTGCGAATGACGGCGTCCATCTGCTGTGTCCACGGGCTGGCGGCATGCATCATCGTGTAGCGAGCCTGCAAGAAAGGGTCGCCCGTACTCACTCCCACCATATCACTTCGAAATCTTCTTTGTATGGCTGCTGGCGCAGGTGTAGGGGCTGATGATGATGATGGCGTAGATGATGTGGGAGCATTCCTGCTCCTTTTCGCAGCAGCACGGGACGCCTGAGAGATAAGCCGTCGTCGGTTCTGAGTCGTGGCGCTATTCTCCTGAACCTCTGGCAGAGCAACGGTGAGGTCCCCTCGAGCAGTAAGAGCCGGGGCCACAATAATAGTCACCCTCCGTCGTTTCGGAGCTCCAGTAATCAGTACAGCAGCACCCGCATTCAAAGACATCGAACCCGTGGTAATCGGTACAGTAGCATTCTGTAGTGTCCTGGGGGGCGCTGCAGTGTCCCGCTGCACAAGTTGACTGGGGGCGCTGCGGTGTCCCGCTGCACTAGGGGCATCGACCGCACCCGCATTCTGAGACATCGAGTCCGTGGTCATCGGTACAGTAGCACCCGCATCCTGAGACATACCATCCATTTCCAGAGACACTGCACCATCCATTTCCATTGGATCAATAGTAGGCTGGGCGTCATCAACACGGTGAGTCTCGTTTTGAGCAGTTGTCGTCGCCACATCCTTTGCCCAACTCCACTGTTTGAAAAGAAAGAGCTGAGCTGCACTCGGCATCTGAGCTGCCCTGAGTGCTTTCCGCCCCGTCAAGTACACACTCTGAAAAAACTGTGGCCAACTCTCAGTGTCACGTTTCCGTCTCCACACCATTTTCGAAAGTAAGCGGCCTTCAAACGAATGGATTGATTCAATAGCATTTTTGTCAGCTGTCATCCCTTCCACTGCAAACAATAATCGGCTTCTTACACGTGAGTCATACCGCCGCAATCTTTTCTTCAGCTTAATACCCTGGCACATGTAATACTTCTTATCTTGCCAAAACGCCTTTTGAGCGAGAGAAATCCGATGATTTAAGTCCTCATGTTGTCGCATACTGTTCTCAAGAATCGTGCCCAGTATTTCCAAACGATCTGTCTGCTGCAACGTAATAGTCACTCTCTGGCGCTTGTCCAGGGAATTCGGCAGCGCAAAGGAGACATCCAAGCTGTCAACCCCAGGTTCATCATAGCCAAATCGAATAAACTGCAAGCTACTCGGTTTCCATCTGTATTTCCTGTGATAAAGTGGGACACTGATCTCCGCAATCATGGTGGTCAACTCACTCTGATCTCTGGCACACAAGAGAACATTGTCGGCCCAAATCGCATGTGTAAGATGACGAGTCCCTGCCTGCTGCGTCAACTGCACTCCCATCCCTCGCTCCTGCCAACTCAATACTACAGAACGGAACATGAGCACACTCTCACACAGCCAAAAGAGCGGAGCCTCAACACTACCTGTGCGGATACAACTATCCCAAGCTATGTCCGAGACGTCCACCTGCTGGAAGGATAAATCGGCCCTGTTCTCAGCTAGGCCCTCGATGAGCGCATAACTAAGTTCAGGTGGAAACCTCAACTCCTCCAGGCAGTCAGCAACATCGGCCACCTGTACGTTATCAAAGGCACGATACACGTCTAAGCTCGCCATGTGCATACAATATGACTTCCCCCATTCCGTCGCGTGCTGAGCAACTCTCTTCAAACCACCCGTAATCTCGTGTGTCCGTCTTCCAGCAACAAACCCGAAGAGCATGACCTCGGGGGCAACACTCCGTTTGAGATGGTCCACGGCCACCAGGTGAGACATGACATATACCATTTTGACAGGCAAGATAATAATGATAAAGCTCGTGTGTCATTGAATTCGCAGGTCCTCACAGACTTGGGCATCAGCTGTATACATATGTGGCGCCATATTGTGGGTGTGCAATACTCGCGCATAAACAGCTGCTGAAAGCACCGCAAGACTTGGAGACAACCTGACCAAGGGATGTGCTTAAGCATGGAGACGCTGATGTTGTCCTTACCTACGGCCTTTCCAGAACGAAGACGAGACCTAGCACGCATGAGCATGCCGATATCGATAGGCTGGTACTCCTGCGTACTCACCCCCTGCAACCTCTTCCTCATCTCCTCCAGCTTACTGTTCGTACGTGCACGCTCATGTTCATCAGTGTACATGGCCAAACCGTGCGCTCTGAGGGCCATCTCCCACTTAGACTTGTCCCAAGTGTGCACTCCCTCAACCTTGAGCGTCTTTAGGTATGTCCGATGCTGTAGGCCTGGACGGAACTCATACTCCAAGATATTCCTCCCATGCTTCCTCCTCTCATATCTGTACCTCCTCCTCGCCTCCTTGAACTCCTCCTCCGTGCATTCACCCTTATTTCTCTTCCTCCTCATCTCAAGTGCAGCCTCCCGAGCGTCAACATACTTCTCAGAAACTTTCGGGGTAAGGTCTGCTTTGGTGGGGACCTCGCCGATTTCCTCACAAGGCTGTCGGATCTTGTCACCTAGCTCCGAGGGCGAGAGACCCGTGTGTCCACTCCAAACGGTCTGATCTGTACAGCTGTTGCCAGACACCAGGGCTGCATCAACTGCATAGCGCAAAATAGGTACTCGATGAGCCTGAACATGCCAACGTGTGTTGCGGACAGGATTGGGACGCACAACTCGACGAGGCAAGACACGAGCAGGGATACGCAAGTGTAACAGACCATGATCACTCCAAAAGCTCGAGGCCGAGCTCCCAGACATGTGTGCTGCCCCCGGCTGTGGCCACAAGACGGAGACCTCAGGAGCTCCCCAAGACGAAGGTACACCTATGTAGTCATAGACGTGAGAGTACTGCTGTTCACGAGGTAGATGCCTATAGTGAGCCCATTTAGCAGAGCGCCAGGTAGGGAGCCTCGTAGGGTTGAAGGTGTTGGCCAACTGGAGGCCCAGGGTGCCCATAGTGAAAGTAAGAGCCTCACCGAGTTCCAAGGCAAACTCCTTAGATCGCCTCTGAAATCCGCCATCCCTCGTACGAGGGACAATGGGCACACCAACAACACTAGAACCCGAGACAGCCTGAGACATGTGGAAAACCTGAGGCTCAACCTCAACATTAGCATCAGTTCCTATACCAACATCCTGAATTCGAAACTGCTTTTTCAATCTAGCAACATTGAGCGCTGCATCCCTCAGCACTTCCTGGTATACACTAAGTGTACGCAAAAACTGCTCACGAGACTTTCCATGCAAATACTTATGAGGCAAGTAGAGAGAGAGAAAGATGACATTAGAGCAAACAACGGCAACCCAACGGTCGCCTCTGGCCTCGTGTTGGACATCATCCTTCCAAACACCTCTGAGGCCCACGCATGCTCGCTCACAAGAGGAGCGCCAAAGATTCCAACCGTGTTCCTCAGCAACACGGTCGGAGACAAACTGGCATTCTTGAAGGAGAATCACATTGCTTGAATTGAAAACCTGGGCGAAAATCTCGTGGCATTGTGCAATCCCTAGCAAACGAACGTTCCAGCTGAAAATTGAGCGATCAACCTCAGCCAATTGTTCGTGCCACTTGCCAGGGCACCGTCAACTCATGAGATCAGCTTTGAAATCCCCCAGCTTGAAGTTTGGATCGACTTCCTTGATCATATCCTCATCAATCTTCCAACCCACTGCACGATCAGGCTTCCATGAGGCAATACACTGTCCCTTTTGCAGCTGCTGCTCGGACGGGTAAGCCCACAGAAACGTGGCTGGGGGTCCATAATTCTCCACCTTTACAAAAGCGCTGGCACACGAACGATGCTTATAAAATAGGGCCTTGAATTTGCCAGCAGCTTTGATGTGCGGTTCTTGCCATGGAGAGGCCTCCACCGTAACCGTGATCCTTTCATCACAGATGTGATTGTACGTAGTCGCATCGTGTGGGTCCTGAAAGATGGCTTTCTGCTCGAAACATTGAATGAACACTTTGCGGAAATTCCACATCATATCCTTCGTCGTCGTGGCTTTGAAGCATATCTTGAGCTGATAACATCCCATGGGGTTCTTACTGTTCTCATCATTCGTTCTTATCTCATCCACGTGCTCCAAACAATTCGCTTTTTGAAATAGAGTCGCCAGGAGGCGCTGGGCAACCGCACCAGGGAGTAAGGCCTTTGACCGTTTATGAAGTTCTTCCGACGCTGTGCGTGCCCATCCTTTTATAGTTATCATCGTTGGTTGGAAGGTTGGCCTCGGACCCTTGAGACCAAACTCTCCACGAGTACTTTGGAACTGGAAGCCTGGATTCCCCGACCCAGTCCCACGGGATGATGCAACTGTTGATGCGTCGGCATTTGTTTTACTCTGGAGGGCTTCTAACTGTCTCTGCTGTGACTGGACCTGTGCATTCAAACGTTGCAAATCAGTAGTATGCTCTTCCAACTTCAGTTTGATCGGCGCAACTTCACCCTGCATGATAGACTGGAAATTCTCCTTTTGTGTGGCAAACTTCGAATCGAGCAACTGCGAGAGTGCCGCCAGCTGAGGATCCAGCTGCTGTTGTTGTTGTTGAATCAATGCCCGCTCACGCTGCTGCCGTGCCAACTCACTCTGACGACGACGTTTGGCATCCTTTTCTTCCTCCAGAAGTCCACCTGCAGCCCCCGCTGCTGCATCCAAGAGACCTGGCGGTATACCCCCACGGATCTTGCTCTCAAGATCATCCCCTCCCATACCTTCGATGTCCAACTCCTCTTCTTTTGTCATTTCCTCCATACTGCAATGTGAAAGAGACGAGGCAAAGAGACAAAGTACAGTGCAACGGAAGAAAATGCCACAACCAAGATGAATCTGCTATCTGTAACGCGTCCTGAGTGCACAACAAGATTCAGCTGATCGAAAACTGGCAAGAATCGGGCACCGTGATGTGCAAAAGAGTGTACAGTATGTGGAACCCAACTTCCTACTGCACAATGCAGCTCGAGTGAGCCCCCCGACGGGACAAGGCCGAGGGAGAGCGGGAGGTAAGCTCCGCGTCCTCAACCTTGGTTACCGCCGGGGGACTCGTAGAGCTTCCTAACTCGACTTAAGTTGAGAAAACAGACAGCACTTACCAACAATCTGACTTATAGTGAATAGTTTTTGACCTCTAAATGCGACAGACGGACGCGTCTCATGTCTGCGAATCGACTCCTGTCATTACCAGCCCTGCAGCCCCCCTACAGCTCGAGTAAAGTGCAGAAACCCGACAGCACCTCTCAGGATGACTCGAACAATAGGAATAGTTTCGCGGACCTAGTTCGGGCAGCAGACAGAGTTCAGAGCTCTGTATTCGACATGCGGACGCACCTCATGTCTTCAAATCGATCCCAGTGATTACCAGCCATGCAGCCCCCCCTACAGCTCGAGTTAAGTCCAGATAACCGACATTATCTCGCAAGCGACTCGAACGATCCAAAAATTTTCGCGATTCTAGATCGGGCAGCATGCCGAGTTCACAGCTCTGGAGTCGACAGACAAACGCAACTCATGATTCTGGATTGCTGCCTCTCAATATCAGCTCTGTAACTGTCCTACAGCTCGAGCTAAGTGCAGAAAACCGGGCGTTTCTATCAAAATGACTCGAATAATACGAACAGGTTTGTGGCCCTAGCTCGGCTAGCAGACCGAGTTCAGACCTCTGGATTCAACAGGCGAACGCGCCTGATCATTCTGCATGCATTAGCTGTGCTTACCAGCTCTGTAGCTGCCCTAGAGCTCGAGTTATGTTGAGAAAACCGTCAGCGCATATCAAGATGACTCAAAACGGCCGATCCCGCCACAGTGCTTTTCGATAGTAATATTCACCCGGTCGAGCTGAGATCGAGATGGCGAGCGGGAATAAGATCGAATATCACAGAAAAAAATACTAGAGCTCTAACGAATTGTCAAATTTTGAAAACAAAACTGACGCCGGCGGTGAACCGTCAACCTGGTCACCGCCGGGAACCTCGTAGAGCGCCTTTCACGCGTAAGGGTGCTCAGAGTCGGAAGAGAGAGCTCCTGGAAGCATTTCTCGAAAAAGGGAGATATTTACTTTTTTCGTGTCGACATGAAGATGATTCCTCCAAGTGTTTTGGTAATAAAAAAGCGTCTACAGAGCTCATACTAAGACAGAGAGCCCCTCATAGTCGTTTACAGGTGCGAACGAAAAATCTGCTTTCTCAAAATGAATTGTCAAATATCTTTCAAATAATTACAAAACCACCCAAAAGTTATCACTTTGTCCTTTCTCGCCGGGTCGACCAACTAGCTCCACCCCGCGCCGGAATTCCTCCAGCTCATCGACTGGGCGCCGGCGGTAAACCGTCAACCTTTCTTTTTTGCCTTTTGCGATCTGTCTAACGGCTGCCAAAAGCAGCCACAGTTCGTTTCTTCAGCCTAACCCTACGGGCGAAGTTACGGGTTACACTAAAGATGGCCTCGCAGAGGCTCGATAAAGCTTCGAATTCAGTGTTCATGGCAGAATATCGAGGGGGAAGGCCAAACGCCTTCGATTTGATCAGCACCCACTGTGGTCTATCCAGAAAGGCGAAGCTCCCATATATTGAATGAGATGCCGATGCTTTGATCAATCCCTCCAGCCACCAACCTGCTCCTGCTTTATCCTTATCGACTCCACCGTCGAAAGCGCCCCGCAGGGCGTAGAGGTCATACTCCTGTAGCTCGTGAGTCCTATCATACTCTATATCTCTGATGCGTGCAATGTGAGTTAATTCATCAGCCCTCAGATTTCCCTCCCGATAGACATGCTTCCCTATGTATCCTCCGACCGTGGCTCCGACAACGTTAAACTCCTCATGCAACTCGTGAAACTCATTTTGTATTTCGGCAATCTGTCTGGCATATGTTCGGTTGTGGATCTTCCACTCCCCGTTTAACCACTTAATCGTGGCCATGTTATCTCCCTGGATCTCCACTGGCAGCCCTCGTGCAATCCCCTGTTCGTACTCCCACCAGTCCGTCATCGTCGCGAAAACATGTGCGAGTCTCTTGGCCTGCTTTGTATTTTCCGCCCGTGTTGGTGCCTCCTCCTCCTCCCAAGTGTTAGGTCCCACCCGTTTTTCCTTCTCCTGGTTAAAATGTCGATCGAATGCAAGTCCCGTCCTCTGTTTGATATGTTCAATCCATGCTTTCCGCGTCTCCTCATCATGTGTCAAGTGTTTCCAATACTCATCTCCCCGAAAACTTTCAAATGTAGCGTGCCATGATGTCTGGCTTATTACCTGGCAATCAATCCTCCGTCGTTTTTCTGACACCTCTGGGTTCTTCCAATTTTTACTCAGCACCCTGATCGCTTCATTGTACAAATCACGTCTCTCTGTCCAACGTTTCATACCATGGAACATCGCCAACCTCGCAGTCATGAAACTGTGGCAGACACTTGATGATTCTCGCCAAGCTCCACAACTCTGTTGACTGCCAACCGCATCTGTCGCGATGTCCGCCGTCTTCAAGAACGAGCAACAATCCTTATTCCACTCCCATTGTTTTTGCAAGTACAACTCTACCAGGCTGGGATGTTTTTCACGAAATTTCTCCCTGGCAAAGTTATAGGCTCTGACATTGAAGCTGAACCATGATTCATCAATCCTTTTTCGTACACCAACTATTTTTATCAAGCAACGCCCCTCAAACTTATGAATATCCTGCAATGCCGATTTGTCGATACTCGATCCTTCAACGCTATACAAGAAAGTGCTCTGTACTTTGCTCACATACTTCTCCCATTTCACCGTCCACGGGACCGACCGACATCGATACAAGCTCATGTCTTGAAAGAACGCATGCTGAGCTTTCTGGATCCGATACTGCACATCCAAGTGCGTCCTCATTCGAGTGTGCAGCCGCACACCTAGAAAAGTAATCTCCTGCACTCGCGGAACGAAGAGTGTCTCCACCAAGCCGGTGGACGCGCCAGCACCCGCATGCTCAGACAATTCGTGCACACTGCAAGCTGAGGCAACAGGCTGCACACTACAAGCTGAGGCAACAGGCACTCTTATCCACGACGACGAAGACACACGAGAATGAAGAGAATCCGTTTTTGCAGGCAACTGCGAAAGAACAACAGGCACTCTTATTAACGACGACGAAGGCACATGAGAGTGAACATCTGGCACTGACATTGGCAAATGTGCATAAGAAAACGTCGTTGGTGCTGTCTCAGTGCAGAGATCGGGCACCGTGATGGCTGTCACGGAGTCTGCGCTTGAAGCCTTTTGGCCGGGTATATTTCTATTCAGCGTAGCTGTCTGATATGTCTGTTCAGCGTAGCTGTCGGATATGTTGCTCAGCGTAGCTGTCGGATATGTCGAATGAAGATGTGATTGCGGCTCTGCCAACTGTGAATGAAGAAGTGATTGTGACACTGGCATAGAAGGATGAGGAAGCGGTGTATGTCCTGTCAACGGGGTTACTCTCGCAGCTGAATCCAAAGATGTGATCTCTGATCTCTGTCTTTTCGGTCCTTGCTCAAAAGATTTGGTCGGGATTGGGATCTCCAACGCCTCTGCCTCAAAGTCAACTCCAAACGTCGCTAACTCAATCGAACTGGGCTTCCACTCGAAGCCCCATTCTCGTATCGATATCGTAAGTTCCTGCATCATCGTGGAAATCATCTTCTTACCCTCCTGTCGATCACCTTGGGCAAAGATGAAAAAGTTATCCGCCCATATCGCATGACTGAGACTCTGATGGACCTCCATCTCCTGGGAGCCTTCGATCGTGCGAGAACTGGCTCCAACTTTAGCCTCGATCGAATCTGCATACGCCCTCGGTCTCTCGATGTTGTATCCGAGGCCTCTCTCTTTCCACGAGTGTATCGTCGGGGCAATCATCGCAATCGTGACAAGCACAAATAAGATGGGGCTCTCAACTCCTCCCGTCCTAACACAGGTGTCCCACGGCACTGTCTCGCACTGGGTACTCTGGAAATTTGCCGACGCCGGCAGCTTGCCGGAAGCTCTCCCGGACCCGCTGCTGGGTCAGGCGAGCTTCTGCGGGGATCGTGGAGCGGCGGAGATGGGCTGCTGGCGGGCACCACCACCGTCCGGCTTCTAATCTTGAGCCCTTTAGCTCTTAGCGAGCTCTCCTGGAAAACCTGCTTCCTGAAAGTGAATTGTCAAATATCTTTCACTTGGCAGCGTCCAAAACCCAAAGAGCGAAGAGAATCTCCAGGACGGGAAGTCTTTCCTGGAGAGTCCCGGGCCCCCTGGAGCGCTGCGGAAGCGGTGCCAGAAACGCTTCCATACGTGGTTCCTCTAGCTCATCGATGCCGAGAGAGCTCTACGAGGCACTGCCAAGAACGTTTCCACGCGTGCCTGCACGCGTGCGGGCAAGCGTGGAGGCTTGCCGGAAGCTCCCCCAGACCAGCTGCCGGCTCGAACGAACGTCTCCGGGGATTCTGGAGCGGCGGAGATAGGCTGCTGGCGGGCACCACCACCGCCGGGCTTCTACTCTGAGACCCTCTAGCTCTCAGAGAGCTCTCTGGGAAAAAAATTGCAAAACCACCCAAAAGTTACCACTTTGTACTTTCTGGCCAGGTCGACCAACTAGCTCCACCCCGCGCCGGAATTCCTCTAGCTCATCGATGCCGAAAGCTCTACGAGGTACTCATAAGCTTCCAGCGACTAGCTAAGGGAAGCTCTACGAGTTATTACTCTTAAGCTTCCAGCAATAACTTGCTCAGGGAAGCTCTACAAGTGTCTCGTAAGCTTCCAGCAACTAGTTCAGGGAAGCTCTACGAGTTACTCTTGAAAGCTTTTCGGCGAAGCCCTGGGAAGTTCCCCTGACGCTCTGCTGAAGCTCTTCTGAAACGCTGCCTGCGACGCTGCCGCGCGACCCTGCACGCGTGCGGGCACGCCTGCACGGGTGCCGGAAGCGCTCCCGGACCCGCTGCCGGGTCAGGCGAGCCGCTGCGGGGATCGTGGACCGGGGGAGGTGGGCGTGTCCCGAAGCGCTGACAGAATCGCTTCCATGCGTGCCTGTACGCATGCAGGCACGCGTGGAAGCTTGCCGGAAGCTCTCCCGGACACATTGCTGGGTCTCCGGAGTCGCTGCGAGGCCTGTGGACCGCCGTGGAGGAGCTCCTGGCAGGCACCACCACCGTCCAGCATTTCAAAGTCTTTAGCTCTCAGCGAGCTTTCCGGGAAAACGTTTTCACTTTGTCCTTTCTGGCCGGGTCGACCAACTAGCTCCACCCCGCGCCGGAATTCCTCTAGCTCATCGATGCCGAAAAGCTCTACAAGGTGCTTGCTAAGGGAAGCTCTACGAGTTACATCGTCTCTTCTGGTCGGGTCGGCCAACTAGCTCCACCCCGCGCCGGAAGTCCTCTAGCTCATCGATGCCGAAGAGCTCTACAAGGTATTACTCTTAAGCTTCCAGCAACTAGCTAAGGGAAGCTCTACAAGTTATTCTAGCGCGGGATGGAGCTAGTTGGTTCCCAGAGAGCTCTCTGAGAGCTAGAGGGCTTTGGATTAGACGCCGGACGGCTGTGGTGCCTGCCAGCAGCACATCTCCGCCGCTCCACGATCCCCGCAACGCCTCGCCCGTCCCGGCAGCTGGTCCGGGAGCGTTTCCAGCACGCGTCCACGCGCGCCTGCACGTGTGAAGGCACGCGTCGAAGCGTTCCTGGCAGCGCTTCAGAAGCGCTGCAGGGAAGCCCCCAAAGCGCCCGAAGCGCTTCCTTAGAGCGTCTGAAAGCTCGCCAGGAAGGCTTTCGGGTTCGTGTTCTCTCTGCTCTCCGGGTTTTGGACGCTACCAACTACCTTGTAGAGCTCGCCGGCATCGATGAGCTAGAGGAATTCCAGCGCGAGGTGCGCTTAGTAACTCGTAGAGCTTCCCTCAGCTAGTTGCTGGAAGCTTAAGAGTAATTCCGGCGCACTGGAGAGCTAGTACCTCGTAGAGCTCTTCTGCAAAAAGCCAAGAGGAATAACTCGTAGAGGAATAACCTGTAGGGCTTCCCTTAGCAAATTTCTGGAAGCTTAAGAGTAATACCTTGTAGAGCTCTTCGGCATCGATGAGCTAAAGGAATTCCGGCGCGGGGTGCAGCTAGTACCTTGTAGAGCTCTTCGGCATCGATGAGTTAGAAGAATTCCGGCGCAAGGTGCAGCTAGTAACTTGTAGAGCTTCCCTGAGCTAGTTGCTGGAAGCATAAGAGTACCTCGTAGAGCTCCTCGACATCGATGAGCTAGAGGAATTCCGGCGCGGGGTGGAGCTAGTACGTCGTAGAGCTCTTCGGCATCGATGAGCTAGAGGAATTCCGGCGCGGGGTAGAGCTAGTTGGCCGACCCGGCCAGAAAGGACAAAGTTCCCGGAGAGCTCTCTGAGAGCTACAGGGTTTTAGATTAGAAGCCGGACGGTGGTGGTGCCCGCCAGAAGCCCATCTCCGCCGGTCCACGATCCCAGCAGCAACTCGCCCGAGCCGGCAGCGGGTCCGCAGGAATGCAGGACCGCTTCAGAAGGGTTCGACAGAGCTCCGCAGGCGCCCCAGGAGGGTTTCACAAAGCACTGCAGGAAGGCACGCGTCCACGCGTGCCTGCAAGCGTGCGGGCACGCATGGGGTAGTAGTAGTAGTAGTAGTAGTAGTAGTAGTAGTAGTAGTAGTAGTAGTAGTAGTAGTAGTAGTAGTAGTAGTAGTAGTAGTAGTAGTAGTCTTAGTAGGCGTAATCTTTTTTGTAGTAGAAATCGTAGCAGCAGTACTAGTACCAGTACCAGTAGTAGTAGTAGTAGTAGTAGTAGTAGTAGTAGTAGTAGTAGTAGTAGTAGTAGTAGTAGCGCTTCAGGGGGGGCCCAGGGAGCTCTGTAGGAAAGATTTTCCGTCCAGAAGGGTCTCCTCTCTCCGGGTCTTGGACGCTACCAAGATGTACCTCGTAAAGCTCTTCGTACCACGTAGAGCTCCTCGGCATCGATGAGCTAGAGGAATTCCGGCGCGGGGTGGAGCTAGTAACTTGTAGAGCTTCCCTTAGCAAGTAGTTGCTGGAAGCATGAGAGAAATTCCGGGGCGCTGGAAAGCTAGTACCTTGCAGAGCTCTTCGGCATCGACGAGCTAGAGGAATTCCGGCGCGGAGTGGAGCTAGTTCCCGGAGAGCTCTCTGAGAGCTAGAGGGCTTAAGATTAGAAGCCGGACGGTGGTGGTGCCCGCCAGAAGGCCATCTCCGCCGCTCCACGACCCTCGCAGCGCCTTGCCCGAACCGGCAGCTGGTCGGGGAGAGTTTCCGGCAAGCTTCCACGCGCGCCCGCGCGCGTGCAGGCACGCGTGGAAGCGTTCCTGGCAGCGCTTCAGCAGGGCTGCAGGGGAGCTCCCCAGAGCCCCAGAAGCGCCTCACGAGAGCCTCCGAGTGCTCGCCAGGAAAGCTTTCTGGTGTTGTGTTCTCTTTGCTCTCCGGGTTTTCGACGCTACCAAGTACCTTGTAGAGCTCTTCCGCAAAGTGAGCTAAGAGGAATTCAGGCGCAGGGTGGAGCTAGTACCTCGTAGAGCTCCTCGTCATCGATGAGCTAGAGGACTACCTCGTAGAGCTTTTCGGCATCGATGAGCTAGAGGAATTCCGGCGCGGGGTGGAGCTAGTATCTCGTTCCCGGATAGCCTCGTGGGCGACGTAGGGTTGTTAGAGAAGAAGCCGGCCGGTGCGCGTACGCCGCCGCACCCTTCCGCCCACCGCTCCACGTGCCCTTCCGTGAGGTCTCGGGTTCTGCAGCGTGTCCCGGAGCGTCTGTTCCAATACGTCCCCGTAGAACGTGCTCCAGAGGCCTCGCGAAGCTCCCGGGCAGCGAGCTTCCACGCGTGCAGGCACGCGTGAAAGCGTCGCTCTCAGCCCTGCAGGGGCGCGCCAGGCAAGCTTTCCAGCGCCACCACGCACGTTTACAGCCCTTCAGGGGCGCGCCAGGCAAGCTCCCCAGCGCCAGCACGCACCTGTGAAGCGTGCTTGAAGCAACCTGACATGAACCGTATGAGACGAGCGTAGGGCACGCGCAACGCTAGGGGTGCGCTTGCGCGACGAGACGCCGCGCGCGCGTCTTGCGCTTGGCTATCCGGGTTTTCGACGACAACAGGTACAGCTCTTCGGCATCGATGAGCTAGAGGAATTTGGGCGCGGCGTGCAGCTAGAGCTTCCCTTAGCAAGTTGTTGCTGGAAGCTTAAGAGTAATTCCGGGGCGCCGGAGAGCCAGTGGCAAGAAAAATCTCGACGGACATTTTGGTGACTTTTGGTCGGTTGAAAATCTTGTTCTCAAAATTCAACCATTCGTCGGAGCTCTAGTATTTTTTCCCGTGATTCTCGATCTTATTCCCGCTCGCCATCTTGATCTTAGCTCGATCGGGTACCTTTTACTGCCACAAAGCACTGCGGCGGGATCGGCCGTTTTGGGTCATCTTGTTACGCGCTGTCGGTTTTCTCAAGATAACTCGAGCTTTAGGACAGCTACAGAGCTGGTAAGCACAGGTAATCGATTCAGAATGATCAGGCGCGTTCGCCTGTTGGACCCAGAGGTCTGAACTCGGTCTGCTAGCCGAGCTAGGTCCGCAAACTTATTCGTATTATTCGAGTGATCTTGACAGACGCTCTCGATTTCCTGTACTTAACTCGAGCTACAGGACAGCTACAGAGCTGATACGTACATAATCTGATTCAGAATCATCAGTGGCCGTTGTCTGTCGAATCCAGAGCTCTGAACTCGGTCTGCTGCCCGATCTAGAATTGCGAAACTATTCGTATTGTTCGAGTCATCTTGAGAGATGCTGTCGGTTCTCTGCACTCAACTCGGGCTGTCGGGGGGCTGCATGGCTGGTAATCACTGAAATCGATTCTGAGACATCAGGTGCGTCCGCCTTTCGAATCCAAAGCTCTGAACTCTGTCTGCTGCCCGAACTAGGTCCGCGAAATTATCCGTATTGTTCGAGTCATCCTGAGAGGTGCTGTCGGTTCCCTGCACTTAACTCGCGCTGTAGGGGGGCTGCAGGGCTGGTAATCAAAGGAATCGATTCAGAGACATCAAACGCGTCCGCCTGACGCATGCAGAGGTCTCAACTAGGTCAGATACTCGAGCTAGGTTTGCCAAACTATTCGTATTGTTCGAGTCATCTTGAGGGGTGCTGTCGATTTACGCACGTAACTCGAGCTGTAGGATAGCTACAGAGCTCGTACAGAAGACAATCCAGAAGCACCGGGGGCGTTCGGCTGTTACATCCGAGAGGTCTGAATTTGCATGGGCTGGGAAAATATCTTTTTGAGTCTATTTCTTTAAGACATTATATGTTGTCAGGAAGCTCTACGAGTCCCCCGGCGGTAACGAAGGTCGACGGTTTACCGCCGGCGCCCAGTAACTCGTAGAGCTTCCCTTAGCAAGTTATTGCTGGAAGCTTAAGAGTAATTCCGGGGCGCTGGAGAGCTAGTACGTCGTAGAGCTCTTCGGCATCGCTGGAGGAATTCCTGCGCGGGGTGCAGCTACTTGGCCAACCCGGCCCAGGCGGAGAATGTGGTGACCTGGGGTCGGTTTTTGGAAGATAGCGAGAGATTTTCCCGGAGAGCTCGCTGAGAGCTAAAGGGTTTAAGATTAGAAGCCGGACGGTGGTGGTGCCCGCCAGCAGCCCATCTCCGCCGCTCCACGATCCCCGCAGCAGCTCGCCCGACCCGGCAGCGGGTCGGGGGGAGCTTCCGGCAAGCTTCCACGCGTGCCCGCACTTGTGCACGCACGCATGGAAGCGATTCTGGCAGCGCTTCAGCAGCGCTGCAGGGAAGCCCCCAGAGCGCCAGAAGAGCTTTACGAGAGCGTTGGAGGGCCCGCCAGGAAAGTTTCCTAGTAAGTACTTCGTTGGGCTCTTCAGCAAACAGCTAAGTGGAATTCCGGCGCAGGTAAAGCTAGTAACTCGTGGATTTTCCCTTAGCAAGTTCCCGGAGAGCTCGTTGAAAGCTCAAGGGCTTAAGATTAGAAGCCGGACGCTGGTGGTGCCCGCCAGGAGCTCCTCCACGGCGGTCCACGTTCCCCGCAGAAACTCCGGCGGCCCGGCAACGTGACCGGGAGAGCTTCCGGCAAGCTTCCAAGCGTGCCCGCACAAGTGCAGGATAGCGTGGAAGGGGTCCTGGCAGCGCTTCAGCAGCGCTGCGGGGGGGCTTCCGAGAGCTCTTCTGGAAAGATGTCGGCTCTGCTACGTGACATTGAGCGCGAACCACGGTTCGTCATTCAATGGTTCAGGCCAGCCTATTGTTTGCTTGTATTTAACTCGTAGAGCTTCCCTTAGCAAGTAACTCGTAGAGCTTCCCTTAGCAAGTTATTGCTGGAATAAGAGTAATTCCGGGGAGCTGGAGAGCTAGTTGGCAAGAAAAATCTCGACGGACCTTTTGGTAACTTTTGGTCGGTTGAAAATTTTGTTCTCAAAATTTGAACACTCGTTAGAGCTCTAGTATTTTTTCCCATGATATTCGATCTTATTCCCGCTCGCTATCTTGATCTCAGCTCGATCGGGTAACTTTGAAGGCCAAAAAGCACACGGGCGGGAACGGCCGTTTCGAGTCATCTTGATACGCGCTGTCGGTTTTCTCAAGATAACTCGAGCTTCAGGACAACTACAGAGCTGGTCAGCACAGCTAGTGCATTCAGAATGATCAGGCGCGTTCGCCTGTTGACTCCAGAGGTCTGAACTCGGTCTCCTAGCCGAGCTAGGGTCGCCAACCTATTCGTATTATTCGAGTCATTTTAGCAGACGCTCTCGGTTTCTCGTACTTAACTCGATCTGTAGGGCAGTCACAGAGCTGATAATCACAGAAATCGATTGAGAATTATCAGGCGCGTTCGTCTGTTGAATGAAGAGCTCTGAACTCGGCCTGATCCCCGAGCTAGGTTTGCGAACCTATTGGTATTGTTCGAGTCATCTTGAGAAATGCTTTCTGTTTTCTGCACTTAAATCGTGCTGGGGGGAGGGCTACAGTGCTGCGGGTCACAGATATCGATTTGCACACATCAGGCGCGTCTTTTGGTCGATTCCAGAGCTCGGAACTCGGTCTGCTGCTCGAACGAGATCCGCAAAACTGTTGTATTATTCGAGTCATCCTGAGAGGTACTCTCGGTTTTCTGCACTTAACTCAGGCTGTATGGGGCTGCAGAGCTGGTAATTACAGGAATCGATCCGCAGACATCAGACGCGTCCGCCTGTCGCATTCAAAGGTCTGAACTCGGTTTCATACTCGAGCTCGATTGGAAAACTGTTCGTTTGTTTTGTTAGAGTCCTCTTGAGAGGTCTATAATCGCTTGGGCTGAAAAACTAGTCGTTCTCTAAAATTCTTTTCCACATTATATATTGTCAGGAAGCTCTACGAGTCCCCCGGCGGTAAGAAAGGTTGACGGTTTACCGCCGGCGCCCAGTTATTGCTGGAAGCTTAAGAGTAATTCCGGGGAGCTGGAGAGCTAGTTGGCAAGAAAAATCTCGACGGACCTTTTGGTGACTTTTGGTCGGTTGAAAATTTTGTTCTCGAAATTTGACATTCGTTAGAGCTCTAGTATTTTTTCCCATGATATTCGATCTTATTCCCGCTCGCCATCTTGATCTCAGCTCGATCGGGTAACTTTGAAGGCCAAAAAGCAGGCGGGCGGGAACGGCCGTTTCGAGTCATCTTGATACGCGCTCTCGGTATTTCCTACTTAACTCGAGCTGTAGGGCAGCCACAGAGCTGGTAAGCACACCTATCGCACTCAGAATCATCAGGCGCGTTCGCCTGTTGAATCCAGAGGTCTGAACTCGGTCCGCTAGCCGAGCTAGGTCCGCAAAACTATTCGTATTATTTGTGTCAACTTGATACGCGTTCTCGGTATTTTCTACTTAACTCGAGCTGTAGGGCAGCTAGAGTGCTGGTAAGCACACCCATCGCACTCAGAATCATCAGGCGCGTTCGCCTGTTGAAACCAGCGTCTTGCCAACTAGCTCTCCAGCGCCCCGGAATTACTCTTAAGCTTCCAGCAACAACCTGCTAAGGGAAGCTCTACGAGTTACTGGGCGCCGGCGGTAAACCGTCAACCTTCCTTACCGCCGGGGGACTCGTAGAGCTTCCTGAGCATATATAATGTCGAAAAAAATTGCAGAGAAGGAATAGTTTTTGAGCCTAAACGATTTCACACCTCTCGATGCAACAGCTAAACGCCCCTCATGCTTCTGGATCGTTTTCTGTGCGCACGAGCTCCGTAGCTCTCCTAAAGCCTGAGCTACGCGCGAAAATCGACAGCACCCCTCAAGATCACTCGAACAATAGAAATAGTTTCGCGCACGCCAGAACTGGCGCCGGCGGTGAACCGTCAACCTGGTCACCGCCGGAAAACCTCGTAGAGCTCCTTTTACCCTTAAGAGCGCCCAGAATCGAAGCATAGAACTTCGCAGTAGATTTCCTTAAAATCTACAATTTTCTTATTTTTTAAGTCAATCTGAGGTCAGGTTCCTGGCTTCGCTCAGAAGAATTTGTCGACGTAATGAGCTGAGAATTTCAGAGGCAACTTCTGTGATGCAAAGCTTCGTTCTGCGCAATTATCAGCCCAAACGACTGGTTAGAGCTCCAAAATCAGCTAAGCCAGGCCGCGGATGGTATGATTGCGATCCTTTAGGAAATTTCGCTAACTAGCTCCACCCTGTCGCCGAATTCCTCTATCTCTCATACCATGAGAGCTCTACGAGGTATTACTGGGCGCCGGCGGTAAACTGTCAACCTTTGTTACCGCCGGGAGACTCGTAGAGCTTCCTGACAACATATAATGTCGAAAAAAATACACCGAAAAAAATAGTTGCTCAGCCCAAGCAATTTCAAACCTCGGATGCAACAGCTGAACGCCCCCGATGCTTCTGGATTGTCTTCTGTACGAGCTCTGTAGCTCTCCTACAGCCCGAGTTACGTGCGTAAATCGACAGCACCTCTCAAGATGACTCGAACCATACGAATAGTTTGGCAAACCTAGCTCGAGTATCAGACCGAGTTCAAACCTCTGCATGCAACAGGCGGACGCGTCTGATGTCTTTGAATCGATTCCTGTGATTACAAGCCCTGCAGCCCCCCTACAGCCCGAGTTAAGTGCAGGAAACCGACAGCACCTCTCAGGATGACTCGAACAATACGAATAGTTTCGCGGACCTCGTTCGGGCAGCAGACAGAGTTCGGAGCTGTGCATGCGACAGGCGGACGCGTCTGATGTCTCTGAATCGATTCCTGTGATTACCAGCCCTGTAGTCCCCCTAGCCCGAGTTAAGTGCAGGAAACCGACAACATCTCTCAGCATGACTCGAGTTCGGAGCTCTGGATTCGAAACGCGGACGCGCCTGATGTCTTCGAATCGATTCCAGTGATTACCAGCCATGCAGCCCCGCTACAGCCCGAGTTAAGTGCAGAGAACCGACAGCATCTCTCAAGATGACTCGAACAATACGAATAGTTTCGCGATTCTAGATCGGGCAGCAGACCGAGTTCAGAGCTCTGGATTCAACAGACAACGGCCACTGATGATTCTGAATCAGATTCTGTACGCATCAGCTCTGTAGCTGTCCTGTAGCTCGAGTTAAGTACAGAAAACCGAGAGCGTCTGTCAAGATGACTCGAATAATACGAATAGGTTTGCGAACCTAGCTTGGCTAGCAGACCGAGTTCAGAGCTCTAGGTTCAACAGGCGAACGCGCCTCATCATTCTGAATCGATTAGCTGTGCTGACCAGCTCTGTAGCTGTCCTGAAGCTCGAGTTATCTCGAGAAAACCGTCACCGCGTACAAGATGACTCGAAACGGCTGATCCCGCCGGGACGCTTTTTGGCAGTAAAGGTACCCGATCGAGCTGAGATTAAGATGACGAGCGGAAATAAGATCGAATATCACGGGAAAAAATACTAGAGCTCTAACGAATGGTTCAATTTCGCGAACAAAATTTTCAACCGACCAAAAGTCACCAAAAGGTCCGTCGAGATTTGTCTTGCCAACTGGGCGCCGGCGGTAAACCGTCAACCTTCGTTACAGACGGGGGACTCGTAGAGCTTCCTGACAACATATAATGTCGAAAAAAATTACACTGAAAAAAAAGTCTTCAGCCCAAGAAATTTCAAACCTCTTGGATGCAACAGCCAAACGCCCCCGATGCTTCTGGATTGTCTTCTGTACGAGCTCTGTGCTCTTCTACAGCCCGAGTTACGTGCGTAAATCGACAGCACCTCTCAAGATGACTCGAACAATACCAATAGTTTGGCAAACCTAGCTCGAGTATCAGACCGAGTTCAGACCTCTGAATGCGACAGCGGACCTGTGATTACCAGCCCTGGAGCCCCCCCTACAGCCCGAGTTAAGTGCAGGAAACCAACAGCACCTCTCAGGATGACTCGAACAATACGAATAGTTTTGCAGAGCTAGTTCGGGCAGCAGACAGAGCTCCGAGCTCTGGATTCGAAAGGCGGACGGAACTGATGTCTCCGGATCGATTCCAGTGATTACCAACCATGCAGCCCCCCTACAGCCGAGTTAGGAACCGACAGCATCTCTCAAGACGACTCGAACAATACGAACAGTGTCGCGATTCTAGATCGGGCAGCAGACCGAGTTCAGAGCTCTGGATTGAACAGACAACGGCCACTGATGATTCTGAATCAGATTCTGTACGTATCACCTCTGCAGCTGTCCTGTAGCTAGAGTTAAATACAAAAAACCGAGAGCGTCTGTCAAGATCACTCCAATAATACGAATAGTTTGGCAATCCTAGCTCGGCTAGCAGACCGAGTTCAGACCTTTGGGTTCAACAGGCGAACGCGCAAAAATACTAGAGCTCAAACGAATTGTTGAATTTTGAAAATAAAACTGGGAACCGGCGGTAAACCGTCAACCAGACTACCGCTGGGAGCCTCGTAGAGCTCTTTTCTCACACCGCGCTTCACGTAACACATCGAGAGAGCTTCTGGAGCGAGAAACGAAAAAATCGAAAAATCACGTTTTTCTGTTTTTACCCAACGTTGGTTCCCCAAGTGTTGTGATAGTAATACTGTACCTACGGACCTGAAAATTTTACTGGCGAGTGCGGCATAACTCACTACAGGTGCGAAACATCTGCGTTCTCAAAATGAATTGTCAAATATCATTCAAATATTCGCAAAACCACCCAAAAGTTGTCACATTGTCCGCCTTAGCCGGGTGGGCCAACTAGCTCCACCCCGCGCCGGAATTCCTCTAGCTCATCGACGACGAAGAGCTCTACAAGGTATGTTCAACCGACCAAAAGTCACCAAAAGGTCAGTCGAGATTATTCTTGCCAACTAGCTCTACAGCGCCCCGGAAATACTATTAGGCTTCCAGCAATAACTTGCTAAGGGAAGCTCTACGAGTTACTAGCTCTCCGGCGCCCCGGATCTGGACGCCGGCGGTAAACCGTCAACCTTGGTTACCGCCGGGAGACTCGTAGAGCTTCCTGAGCGTATATAATATCGAGAAAAATTCAGAGAACGAATAGTTTTTCAGTCTAAACGATTTCGGACCTCTCGATGCAACAGTCAAACGCCCCTCATACTTCTGGATCGTTTTCTGTGCGCACGAGCTCCGTAGCTCTCCTACAGCCCGAGTTACGTGCGAAAATCGACAGCACCTCTCAAGATCACTCGAAGAAAACGAATAGTTTGGTTGAGACCTCTGAATGCGACAGGCGGACGCGTCTGATGTCTCCGAATCGATTCCTGTGATTACCAGCCTGCAGCCCTCTTACAGCCCGAGTTAAGTGCAGAACATCGACAGCACCTCTGAAGATGACTCGAAGAATACGAATAGTTTCGCGGACCTAGCTCGGGCAGCAGGCCGAGTCCAGGGCTCTGAATGCGACAGATGGACGCGACTGATGTCTCCGAATCGATTCCAGTGATTACCAGCCCTGCAGCCCCCTTACAGCTCGAGTTAAGTCGAGCCCTGTAGCCCACCTACAGCCCGAGCTAAGGGCAGAAAACTGTGAGCATCTCTCAAGATGACTCCAACAACACGAATAGTTTCGCGAACCTAGCTCGGGCAGCAGACCGATTTCAGACCTCTGGATTGAACAGACGAACGCGCCTGAGGACTTTCAATCGATTGCTGTCATAATGGGCTCTCTAGCTGCCCTACAGCTCGAGTTAAGTACAAAATACCGACAACGCGTATCGAGATGACTCGAAACAGCCGATCCCGCCGCGATGCTTTTTGCAGCAATATTTACCCGATCGAGCTGAGATTAAGATGGCGAGCGGGAATAAGACCGAATGTGGTCAGGAAGAAAATACTAGAGCTCAAACGACTTGTTGAATTTCGAGAACAAAATTTTCAACCGACCAAAAGTCAGGAAAAGGTCAGTCGAGATGTTTCTTGCCAACTAGCTCTCAGCGCGCCGGAATTATGCCAACCGGCGCTAAACCGTCAACCAGGGTACAGCCGGCGCCCTCGTAGAGCTCTTCTTGCTCAGTAAGTATCAAGGAAGCGTCCAGGGCAAGACCTGAGAAACTCGAGAAATCAGATTGTTATATTTTTGTATCACGTCGCTTTCTCCAAGTCAACTAATACTAGATCTCTAGAGAGCTGAGATGCTCAGAAAACAAAGTTGATGTTCGAATGCTCGGAGTAATAATCTGCTTTCCCGAAAAAATTCTAAAATATCTTTCAAATCAAAGCTACACCGGCCAAAAGTTATCATATATTCTTTCTGTCGGGTCGACCAACTAGCTCCATCCCGCGCCGGAATTCCTCTAGCTCATCGATGCCGAAGAGCTCAACGAGGTACTTGCTAAGGGAAGCTCTACGAGTTACTCTGTTGTCAGGAAGCTCAACGAGCCCCCCGGCGGTAATAAAGGTTGACGGTTTACCGCCGGCGCCCACTTACTAGCTCCATCCCGCGCCGGAATTTCTCTAGCTCATCGCTGCCGAAGAGCTCAAGGAATTTCGCTTGCTCATCTCAACCTTCCTTACCGCCGGGGACTCGCAGAGCTTCCTAAGCAGAAATAATGTCGAAGAACTTTACAGACAACAAATAATTGTTGAGCCTAAACAATTCACCTCTCTGCAACAGCCAAACGCCCCTCCGGTGGTAAGAAAGGTTGACGGTTTACCGCCGACGCCCAGTTGGCCAACCCGGCCCGGGCGGACAATGTGATGACCTGGGGTCGGTTTTTCGGAGATGGCGAGAGATTTTAAAATTCGTTTCCAAATTTGAATTAAGCTTCGCGAGTCCTCTGGAGCACGTTCTACGGGAACGTATTGGAACAGACGCTCCGGGACACGCTGCAGAGCCCGAGACCTCACGGAAGGGCACGTAGAGCGGTGGGCGGAAGCGCGCGGCGGCGCACGCGCAACCCTATGCCGAAGAGCTCTACGAGGTACGCAGCCCACGAGGCTATCCGGGAACTTACGAGCACTGGGCGCCGGCGGTAAACCGTCAACCTTGGCTACCGCCGGGGAACTCGTAGAGCTTCCTAGCTAGACTTAAGTTGAGAAAACCGACACACCTACCAACATTCTGACTTATAATGAATATTATTTGACCCCTGAATGCGACAGGCGGACGCGTCTCATGTCTGCGAATCGACTCCTGTCATTACCAGCGCTGGAGCCCCCCTACAGCCCGAGTTAAGTGCAGAAAACCGACAGCATCTCTCAGGATGACTCGAACAATACAATAGTTTCGTAGACCTAATTCGGGCAGCAGACCGAGTTGCGAGCTCTCGATTCGACAGACGGACGCGCATGATCTCTTCGAATCGATTCATGTGAGAACCAGCACTGTAGCCTGCTCTCAGCGCAAGTTGAGTGAAGGAAACCGAGAGCATCTCTCAAGATGACTCGACCAATACGAATAATTTTGCGAGTCTAGATCGGGCAGCAGACCGAATTCGGAACTCTGGATTCGACAGACAAACGCAACTGACGATTCTGGATCGGTTTCTGTGAATATCAGCTCTGTAGCTGTCTACAGCTCGAGTTGAGTACAGAAAACCGAGAGTTCCTGTCAAGATGACTCGAATAATACGAACAGGTTTGCGGTCCTAGCTCGGCTAACAGACCGAGTTCAGACCTCTCGATTCAACAGACGAACGCGCCTAATCATTCTACATCCATTAGCTGTGCTTACCGGCTCTCTAGCTGTCCTAAAGCTCGAGTTATGTTCAGAAAACCGTGAGCGCGTATCAAGATGACTCGAAACGGCCGATCCCGCCAGAGTGCTTTTCGATAGTAATATTCACCCGATCGAGCTGAGATCAAGATGGCGAGCGGGAATAAGATCGAATATCACGGGAAAAAATACTAGAGCTCTAACGAATGTTCAAATTTCGAGAACAAAATTTTCAACCGACCAAAAGTCACCAAAAGTTCCGTCGAGATTTTTCTTGCCAACTAGCTCTCCAGCGCGCCGGAATTACTGGGCGCCGGCGGTAAACCGTGAACCTTTCTTACCGCCGGGGGACTCGTAGAGCTTCCTGACAATATATACTGTGGAAAAAAACTCCACAGAACGACTAGTTTTTCAGCCCAAGCGATTTCAGACCTCTCAAGATGACTCTAACCAAAAAACAAACAGTTTCGCAACTCAGTTCAGTATCGAACCGAGTTCAGACCTCTGAATGCGACAGGCGGGCGCGTCTGATGTTTGTGAATCCACTCATGTGATTCCCAGCCCTGCAGCTCCCCTACAGCCCGAGTTAAGTCCAGAAAACCGACAGTATCGACTCGAATAATAGAATAGTTTCGCGGACCTAGTTCGAGCAGCAGACCGAGTTCCGAGCTCTGGAATCGACCAACAGACGCGCCTGATGTGTGCAAATCGATATCTGTGACCCGCAGCACTGTAGCCCTCCCCCAGCACGAGTTTAGTGCAGAAAATTGAGAGCACTTCTCAAGATGATTCGGACAATACGAATAGTTTCGCGAACCTAGCTCGGGCAGCAGGCCGAGTTCAGAGCTCTCGGTTCAATAGACGAACGCGACTGATGATTTACCATCGATGTCTGTGACAATGAGCCCTGTAGCTGCCCTACAGCTCGAGTTGAGTACAGAAAACCGAGAGCGTCTGTCAAGACGACTCGAATAATACGAATAGGTTTGCAGACCTAGCTCGGCTAGCAGACCGAGTTCAGACCTCTGGATTCAACAGGCGAACGCGCCTGATAATTCTGAATGCGATAGGTGTCTTTACCAGCTCTGTAGCTGCCCTACAGCTCGAGTTAAGTACAGAAAACCGAGAGCGTCTGTCAAGACGACTCGAATAATACGAATAGGTTTACGGACCTAGCTCGGCTAGCAGGCCGAGTTCAGACCTCTGGATTCAACGGGCGAACGCGCCTGATAATTCTGAATGCGATAGGCGTGCTTACAGAGCTCTCGGTTCAATAGACGAACGAGACTGATGATTTACCATCGATGTCTGTGACAATGAGCCCTGTAGCTGCCCTACAGCTCGAGTTGAGTACAGAAAACCGAGAGCGTCTGTCAAGACGACTCGAATAATACGAATAGGGTTGCAGATCTAGCTCGGCTAGCAGACCGAGTTCAGACCTCTCGATTCAACAGGCGAACGCGCCTGATAATTCTGAATGCGATAGGACAGCTCTGTAGCTGCCCTACAGCTCGAGTTAAGTACAGAAAACCGAGAGCGTCTGTCAAGACGACTCGAATAATACGAATAGGTTTACGGACCTAGCTCGGCTAGCAGGCCGAGTTCAGACCTCTGGATTCAACGGGCGAACGCGCCTGATAATTCTGAATGCGATAGCTCTGTAGCTGCCGTACAGCTCGAGTTAAGAACAAAATACCGACAACGCGTATCAAGATGACTCGAAACGGCTGTTCCCGCCGGGACGCTTTTTGGCAGTAAAAGGTACCCGATCGAGCTGAGATCAAGATGGCGAGCGGAATAAGATCGAATATCACGGGAAAAAATACTAGAGCTCTAACGAATTGTTGAATTTCGAGAACAAAATTTTCAACCGACCAAAAGTCACCAAAAGGTCCGTCGAGATTTTTCTTGCCAACTAGCTCTCCAGCGCTCCGGAACTGGCGCCGGCGGTGGACCGTCAACCTGGTCACCGCCGGGAACCTCGTAGAGCTCCTGTCACTGCCAAGAGTGCAGAGTATCGACACAGAGTGAAAAAATAAAGATTTTTCGAAAATCTTTGTTTTCGATTTTTTCGATGTTCATATTCGCTCAAGTCCCGGAAGTCAACTCATGCAAAAATGCATCGGGAGAGCTGAGCTGCTGTGAGAGAGGAGTTTATATGCCAATCGAACGCGCAAAAATCTGTTTTCTCAAAATGAATGGTCAAATATCTTTGAAATTTTGGCAACACCGACCGAAAGTCACCAATTTGTCCTTTCTGGCCAGGCGGTCAAACTGGGCGCCGGCGGTAAACCGTCAACCTTTCTTACCGCCGGGGGACTCGTAGAGCTTCCTGACAGTATATACTGTGAAAAAAAAAAAAAAACTTCAAAGAACGACTAGTTTTTCAGCCCAAGCGATTTCAGACCTCTCAAGATGACTCTAACCAACAAACAAACAGTTTCGCAACCCAGTTCGAGTATCGAACCGAGTTCAGACCTCTGAATGCGACAGGCGGGCGCGTCTGATGTCTGTGAATCCCCTCATGTGATTCCAGCCCTGCAGCTCCCCTACAGCCCGAGTTAAGTCCAGAAAACCGACAGTATCGACTCGAATAATAGAATAGTTTCGCGGACCTAGTTCGAGCAGCAGACCGAGTTCCGAGCTTTGAAATCGACCAACAGACGCGCCTGATGTGTGCAAATCGATATCTGTGACCCGCAGCACTGTAGCCCTCCCCCAGCACGAGTTGAGTCCAGAAAATTGAGAGCACTTCTCAAGATGATTCGGACAATACGAATAGTTTCGCGAACCTAGCTCGGGCAGCAGGCCGAGTGTAGGGCTCTCGGTTCAATAGACGAACGCGACTGATGATTCCCCATCGATGCCTGTGACAATGAGCCCTGTAGCTGCCCTACAGCTCGAGTTAAGTACAGAAAACCGAGAGCGTCTGTGAAGACGACTCGAATAATACGAATAGGTTTGCGGACCTAGCTCGGCTATCAGACCGAGTTCAGACCTCTGGATTCAACAGGCGAACGCGCCTGATAATTCTCAATTCGATAGGTGTGCTTACCAGCTCTGTAGCTGCCCTACAGCTCGAGTTAAGTACAGAAAAGCGAGAGCGTCTGTCAAGACGACTCGAATAATACGAATAGGTTTAAGGACCTAGCTCGGCTAGCAGACCGAGCTTAGACCTCTGGATTCAACGGGCGAACGCGCCTGATAATTCTGAATGCGATAGGCGTGCTTACCAGCTCTGTAGTTGCCGCACAGCTCGAGTTAAGAACCAAATACCGACAACGCGTATCAAGATGACTCGAAACGGCTGTTCCCGCCGGGACGCTTTTTGACAGTAAAATGTACCCGATCGAGCTGAGATCAAGATGACGAGCGGAAATAAGATCGAATATGATGGGAAAACATACTAGAGCTCTAGCGAATTGTTCAATTTTGAGAACCAAATTTTCAACCGACTAAACTGCGCGCCGGCAGTAAACCGTCAACCTTGGTTACCGCCGGGGGACTCGTAGAGCTTCCTAACTCGACTTAAGTTGAGAAAACAGACAGCACTTACCAACAATCTGACTTATAGTGAATAGTTTTTGACCTCTAAATGCGACAGACGGACGCGTCTCATGTCTGCGAATCGACTCCTGTCATTACCAGCCCTGCAGCCCCCCTACAGCTCGAGTAAAGTGCAGAAACCCGACAGCACCTCTCAGGATGACTCGAACAATAGGAATAGTTTCGCGGACCTAGTTCGGGCAGCAGACAGAGTTCAGAGCTCTGTATTCGACATGCGGACGCACCTCATGTCTTCAAATCGATCCCAGTGATTACCAGCCATGCAGCCCCCCCTACAGCTCGAGTTAAGTCCAGATAACCGACATTATCTCGCAAGCGACTCGAACGATCCAAAAATTTTCGCGATTCTAGATCGGGCAGCATGCCGAGTTCACAGCTCTGGAGTCGACAGACAAACGCAACTCATGATTCTGGATTGCTGCCTCTCAATATCAGCTCTGTAACTGTCCTACAGCTCGAGTAAGTGCAGAAAACCGGGCGTTTCTATCAAAATGACTCGAATAATACGAACAGGTTTGTGGCCCTAGCTCGGCTAGCAGACCGAGTTCAGACCTCTGGATTCAACAGGCGAACGCGCCTGATCATTCTGCATGCATTAGCTGTGCTTACCAGCTCTGTAGCTGCCCTAGAGCTCGAGTTATGTTGAGAAAACCGTCAGCGCATATCAAGATGACTCAAAACGGCCGATCCCGCCACAGTGCTTTTCGATAGTAATATTCACCCGGTCGAGCTGAGATCGAGATGGCGAGCGGGAATAAGATCGAATATCACAGAAAAAATACTAGAGCTCTAACGAATTGTCAAATTTTGAGAACAAAACTGACGCCGGCGGTGAACCGTCAACCTGGTTTTTGGGTTTTCGGACCGATGCTCCAGCTGGGTCAACTGGCGGCCAGAATCTGTTGCGCCAAATGCACAACAGCGCTAGTAAGCGCCTCAGCAGCACTAAGTTCGGCGTCGGTTATCGTAGCACCCTCCAGGCACCACGCGGCTTCGCACACATCCCTCCAAACGAGAGGCATATTAGAGGACACGGAATAGGGGGAGGAGGAGGGGAGAGGAGAACACGAGATACACTTATTACAATCATATCTGTGATTGATGAAACCCACTTGAAGCCAAAAGCCGCACCCCGTTCCTTTGCTGCAAACTCCCCCATCGTATCCACCACGACAGGCGATAGGTTGTAGAAAGTCCTCAAAGCTAAACTTGTACTCATATTGGTTGTAGAAGCAGTGGCCCTCGCGGGCCAAATGTGTAAGTTCATCAGCCCGTGTGTTATCTTCCCTGAATTCATGCCTATATAAGTCTTTCCCCAATCCAGAACTTCGAATACCCAGATCCCCCGCAGCTCGATCTAGAACGTTAATACATCGGTCCACCCGTCTCTGGTATTGTTTGTTGTCGCACCGCCATCGTCCCGTCAGCCAGTTATTCACAAGTAAACTATCCCCTTTGATTTCTACCCCGAATCCTGGACTTACAATGTCCCATACCGTCTGCCTCTCGCAGATGATCGCCAATCTCTTAGCAAGTTTTTGTGTATCTTTCTCACTCGGTATACGCTCAGCATCCCCCCCCATCTCGGGAGGTGTATAGTGCGCCGCTGTGCCCTTCCAGTTCTGAACAAAGTACAGGAATACCTTTGGTTTATCGTACGTACACAAAAGATTCTGCCACATCTCCAGGAAAGAACTATAACTCGTCTCGACACTCGACCACCAACAACTGCCATATGTAAGAATGTATGGATACTGCCAGCTACGCTGGCCCACCCTCTCTGGACCAGCTCTCAACCTCTTGATCGTGGATGCCTGAGTACGGTTCCCGTGTAGACGGCAACATTCTGTCATAATGTCCCTGCGCGTTGTCCACTCAACATTGTACATGAGCAATCCCCTTCTGCTGTCCACGAAAGCTCTGTTATCAGGACTGCAGTGATCAATATCATGACCTGGCAGGGAGAGTGTGGGCAGTAGAGCCGCCGACCCACTCCCTGAATCAATATTCTCAGAAGCCACACCATTAGTCCCAGTCTTTTCAAGTTCACTCAAAGAGTCACCGCCAAACCCTTTTCGTAGTCCCTGCAGTCGTCGTCTTTTCAAGTTCTGCCTGTTGAAGCTGGCGTCCTGGGTCGCAACATGCCTGGCGAGCTCCTGTGAGACATTCTCCAGCCTATCACTCAATGCAATACTCTCAGCAACAGCTTGTGAGATGGCTCCCGTGAAAGATTGCGAGGGTGTATCCGCAAAGCGTACTCTCTTCTGGGAAGGCTCTGGATCAGCACCAAACGTGGCGACGTGTGCCTGGGGTGTTCCCTCGCATTCGGGGCTTCCCCAGGACTTGCGTCCTGACGCCTCTTGCAAAACTTGGCGACGTTGCCTGAGGTGTTCCCACGCACTCGGGGCTTCCTCAGGACTTGCGCTCTGACGCCGTTGAACATGTCGTCGGTGACAATCTGACAAGATATACTCCTTGATACTTCTCATCATCGTCCAGCTCTTCCAAGCAATCATCTGTACAGCTGATGGGAAATTGGCCTCAGCGAAATGCTGTCGCACCTTGTGGAGCATCTCAGGGCGCCAGACACCCCATGTTAGCGAAGACGGCTTGCGGCGGCACCACATACGCAGTAGGCACATGCCTTCAAAAGCATGTATGGTTCGCACCGCCTCAGCATCAAGCGTGAACATCTCTCCCGCATATAACAGGCGCGATTGGACCTGAGCTTGATAACGGCGATATTTATGTTTCAGCGGTACCGATCTGCACCCAAAATATGATATCTGAGCGAAAAAGGATCCCCTGGCGCATTTAAGTCGATGCGCTAGGTCTTCGTGTCCCTCGAGAAAACTTTTGCAGACAACGCAGCCCAGAATAGAAAGCGACTCCACCGGCGTGAAGGCAATTCGTTGGTCTCCGACTTGGGCCAAAATCGGCGTAGGGTCCTGGGTCCCGCATACGAGTATCTGCAAGGATGATGACTTCCAACTCATTCCCCAGTCTGTTAAAGCAATGGTGAAAACATCAACGATCTTCTGGATTTCCTTAGCATTCCTCCCCACAAGGTACAGGTTATCAGCCCAAAGCGCATGGTTGTACGTGTGGTAGGTAGCGGGGTTGTGGGGGTCGGGGATCTCGTATCCTATGTTCTGAGCGTCCAGAGAGGCAACTACAGAGGCCCACATGGCGATAACCACGATGTTGAAAGCTAGCGGGCTCTCAGTCCCACCCGTCCTCAAGCTCTTATCCCAAGAAACCCCATCCAGTTGGATCCCTTCGAAGACGATGGTGCAATTTGTAACAGCGAGCGGCTCAATAAGTGCATATTGTAGGCGTGCTGGGATCTCTAGTTTATCCATTGCGCGTGCAAGCATACTGAGCGTGACATTGTCGAATGCTCGTGCAATATCTGCCGATGCAATATGTGCGCTCTGATCTTTGCCCCATATAGAAGCGTGCTGTGCAATACCTTTAAGTGCGGCCGCAATCTCCCATGTGTGTCGTCCCCCTGCGAAGCCGTAGATTCCCAACTTACTTTTCCACAAAGCCAGCCTGTCCTCAATAAGAATAGTGACCGCCGTGAGGTACCACTTGCCTAGAGTGTTGGAAATTATCAAATTCCTGGTGTCATCCAGGGACTCCATGTTGGACATCTTCGGCATGAGATTCAAATACACGTCACACCATGAGCTGGGAGTGCGCCGACGACCTGAATATATCTCCTGAAACACAGCAGTGATCCTGCGCATCGAGCGCCATGGCAGAGCTTTGAGTAACTCAATGCTAACACCATCGGGTCCACAAGCTTTGCCGCTACGAAGGCGAGCGCGGGCTCGATATATGACGGAAGGCGTGAGTGTGGGGCCAACTGCTTGGCTGTCAAGTGCTGCGCGACGGAGACGTGTAACAAGTTGTGCATTACGCTCACGCTCAGCAGAACATGTCATGGTACGTACTGCGTGTGCCTGCACCTCCTCCTCCCAGGCCCCCCTGTCCTCCGTGACAATACCATCCACCTTCAATTTACGAACTCTCGTCCTCTTCCCCCTCCTAGTCGGTGCTACTGAATATTCAGCTTTCTGTCGATTGCATTCGTCTTGCAATGGTCGGAGTTGCCGTCTAAGTTCACGCTGTGCTTGCCGATTGCCTTTATGTTCACGAACTTGCTTTTCAAGTAGGGCGTGCTGTGGGGTCCTCGCAGGGGGTGACCTCTGGTGTCCAGGAGCACTCAGCAGGGGCAGGGCGTGATCACGAATTGTTCTTGCCATCTCCTCTGGGCCTACTACAGGCACCTGGATATCCACCAAAGCTCGAAACATATCCTCCTCCCTATGGCTCTCGAACTGCTTATGGGCACTATGATGCCTAGGTGCAGGACGGTAACGTGATGTAGGCTTCGCTGCAACATTCAACTCAACACGAACGAGAGCATGGTCGCTGAATCGGCTGTCGTGAGCCTCATACAACATGTCCACTCTACCGTCTACAATCATGTCAGACCAACTGGTGGGCACCATGATATAATCAAGCACACGGGGAGCCGTCTGCCTGCCTAAAGGTTCAAAAGTAGGCATCCTCCGAGTCGCTAGTGTATTTGTCGCGCAGAGCCGCATCCGCTGCATGAAGCCCTCCATCTCCTCCCTCATGTGATCTTCCCTCCACCTCCTCTGTTCATGATCCCCCTTCACACCATACCCTCTATGCATAGCAATGGACAGAGCTTGGCCTGTGTGGATCCCGAACCTGGTCTCCAGTCCAGGCGTCAACTCCACTTGGCAGTCCCCCGCCAGCACAAGTCTGTAGTCGGACCCATTCTTCGAACAAAAGTGTGCAAACGTCTGCCTTATATAACTAAGCATATTCTTCTGAACATCAAGTGCATCATCACGATCGCAGTGCGGGAAATACGCCGACACCAAGAAAACACACGGACGCCTAAACGCAAGTATTGAAATACGGTCTGTTGAAAAACTGGCTTTGATATTATGACGTTGTTGCCCTCTGATCACAACACCAGCCTGCTTGCAAGTAGAGAGATAAGATTCCCATCCCAACTTTCTAAAACTGATCGAATTATGTGAGAGGTTCTGGCACTCCTGCAGACACACGATATTTGCCCCAAGTGTCGACAGCAGGCGCATGCAACTAAATCCCCTGTCCTGACTCTTGCCGATCTTGTTCACATTCAAAGTCCCAAGCTGCATAAGTAGGGAGTCAGGCAACCCACTCTTAGGACCCGTTGAGCCCCGTCAACGACTTGAATTGAGAGCGGCCGTGAAATCATCATACGTGCATGTGATATTTGTATTGTGCTTAATCGTGCCATCCCATATGTCACGATGTACTTCCCAGTTGCCCGTCGCCATCTTGAATACAGCAACCTCAACCGGTCTGCGGCTCGCATCGGAAGGCTTCGACCAGATCGTACTCGTACCATTGCCCGACCCCGTCTCGGCCTTGATATCCATCGCTGGGTTATTGCCTATCTTTTCACGCCATGTGCCGTAAAACCTCCCGCATGCCGAAATGTGATCCTTCTTCCATGGAGGTGCTTCCAAGCGAACTCTGACTGTTGCTGGGGTGGCTGTCATATTTGCGAACATGCTGGCACGTGTGGGTGGGCTACGTGCCGTCTGCTGTGGCGTGCGGGTGTTGTCAGGCGTGAAGGCATCTTCGAGAAGTTGCTTGATCTCCCAGAAAACTGAATCTTCCGTGCCCGCAGTGAACTTCATCTTCACCGAGCTCAGCATCACGCGGCTGCCGTTCAAGCGTAGGGTTCCCATCGCATCGAATCGACTATCGATCTCGTTGGGAAGTATTGACCTGATATTAGTAATGAGCTGAGCAGCATCCGAATCCCTCATCATCGACTGTGAACGCTGAAGTGTTGACCCGTTCCATTGTGTCCATCCAGTGAGCTCGACAAAGCTACGATGCCAAGAGAGCCTCTGTCCTCCCCCACCTCCCAGAGGATTGGCACCAGGGCCGGTACCGAAACCTCCAGAGGTGGATGCGCTGGCAGTGCTTGGTGGATTCGAACGGAGATCCCTCATCTGACGCTCTAGGTCACTCATGCGTTTGTCCTGCACCTCCTGATGGGTAGAAATGCGTGCGATATCAGCTTTCATCATTCCCTGCTCGGCTGCTGCTACCGCCTGACCTGCCATGATTTCCTTGTGAAAGTTTTGCATCCATCCAGGCGCCTCGCTCGCTGTGGACAAGCTGGCCGCCTTGGCTGCCTCAAGAGACTGGCGTGCCTGAGCAAGCGCATCTTGATATGCTCGTCCCTCCCCATCACGTCCCTCTGCCCCGCAATGACGAACCTGCCTCTGAAAATCCTCCCCCGCTCCCATGGCTGCATCCCTTCCTCCAGGCATGTTGGCAGCAATATTGGCCATATCTTCAGAGTCTGGGAACCCACCTTTGAAGAAAAGCACGATCTTGTAGCACTTCACTTGCACGTTTGAAACTGCGGCGTGAAGTCCCGAAATATTGATCCAAATCAACAGAAGGTATGTCCAAGGAAGGACCCTGTCTACGATACCACTGTGATGCTGTCTCTCCCCAATGTTCGAGACCACACTGCCGACGAAAGACAACTTGTGAATCCCAGGAGTCTTCCGTCCTGAGTCGTCCAGATCGTACTCTCACGATAACAATGAATCAAATATGCAAAGATGTACGGTACTCAGGCAAAAACGACTCTGAGGCACCGTGTACAGTAAGTGGAACAAAAGAACGCCTTACTGCACAATGCAGCTCGAGACGAGGGGGACCCCAGCGGTGAGACCAAGCCAAGCAGGAGGTAAGCTCTGCTCAACCTGGTCACCGCCGGGAACCTCGTAGAGCGCCTTTTACGCGTAAGGGTGCTCAGAGTCGGAAGAGAGAGCTCCTGGAAGCATTTCTCGAAAAAGGGAGATATTTACTTTTTTCGTGTCGACATGAAGATGATTCCTCCAAGTGTTTTGGTAATAAAAAAGCGTCTACAGAGCTCATACTAAGACAGAGAGCCCCTCATAGTCGTTTACAGGTGCGAACGAAAAATCTGCTTTCTCAAAATGAATTGTCAAATATCTTTCAAATAATTACAAAACCACCCAAAAGTTATCACTTTGTCCTTTCTCGCCGGGTCGACCAACTAGCTCCACCCCGCGCCGGAATTCCTCCAGCTCATCGACTGGGCGCCGGCGGTAAACCGTCAACCTTTCTTTTTTGCCTTTTGCGATCTGTCTAACGGCTGCCAAAAGCAGCCACAGTTCGTTTCTTCAGCCTAACCCTACGGGCGAAGTTACGGGTTACACTAAAGATGGCCTCGCAGAGGCTCGATAAAGCTTCGAATTCAGTGTTCATGGCAGAATATCGAGGGGGAAGGCCAAACGCCTTCGATTTGATCAGCACCCACTGTGGTCTATCCAGAAAGGCGAAGCTCCCATATATTGAATGAGATGCCGATGCTTTGATCAATCCCTCCAGCCACCAACCTGCTCCTGCTTTATCCTTATCGACTCCACCGTCGAAAGCGCCCCGCAGGGCGTAGAGGTCATACTCCTGTAGCTCGTGAGTCCTATCATACTCTATATCTCTGATGCGTGCAATGTGAGTTAATTCATCAGCCCTCAGATTTCCCTCCCGATAGACATGCTTCCCTATGTCTCCTCCGACCGTGGCTCCGACAACGTTAAACTCCTCATGCAACTCGTGAAACTCATTTTGTATTTCGGCAATCTGTCTGGCATATGTTCGGTTGTGGATCTTCCACTCCCCGTTTAACCACTTAATCGTGGCCATGTTATCTCCCTGGATCTCCACTGGCAGCCCTCGTGCAATCCCCTGTTCGTACTCCCACCAGTCCGTCATCGTCGCGAAAACATGTGCGAGTCTCTTGGCCTGCTTTGTATTTTCCGCCCGTGTTGGTGCCTCCTCCTCCTCCCAAGTGTTAGGTCCCACCCGTTTTTCCTTCTCCTGCTTAAAATGTCGATCGAATGCAAGTCCCGTCCTCTGTTTGATATGTTCAATGCATGCTTTCCGCGTCTCCTCATCATGTGTCAAGTGTTTCCAATACTCATCTCCCCGAAAACTTTCAAATGTAGCGTGCCATGATGTCTGGCCTATTACCTGGCAATCAATCCTCCGTCGTTTTTCTGACACCTCTGGGTTCTTCCAATTTTTACTCAGCACCCTGATCGCTTCATTGTACAAATCACGTCTCTCTGTCCAACGTTTCATACCATGGAACATCGCCAACCTCGCAGTCATGAAACTGTGGCAGACACTTGATGATTCTCGCCAAGCTCCACAACTCTGTTGACTGCCAACCGCATCTGTCGCGATGTCCGCCGTCTTCAAGAACGAGCAACAATCCTTATTCCACTCCCATTGTTTTTGCAAGTACAACTCTACCAGGCTGGGATGTTTTTCTCGAAATTTCTCCCTGGCAAAGTTATAGGCTCTGACATTGAAGCTGAACCATGATTCATCAATCCTATTTCGTACACCAACTATTTTTATCAAGCAACGCCCCTCAAACTTATGAATATCCTGCAATGCCGATTTGTCGATACTCGATCCTTCAACGCTATACAAGAAAGTGCTCTGTACTTTGCTCACATACTTCTCCCATTTCACCGTCCACGGGACCGACCGACATCGATACAAGCTCATGTCTTGAAAGAACGCATGCTGAGCTTTCTGGATCCGATACTGCACATCCAAGTGCGTCCTCATTCGAGTGTGCAGCCGCACACCTAGAAAAGTAATCTCCTGCACTCGCGGAACGAAGAGTGTCTCCACCAAGCCGGTGGACGCGCCAGCACCCGCATGCTCAGACAATTCGTGCACACTGCAAGCTGAGGCAACAGGCTGCACACTACAAGCTGAGGCAACAGGCACTCTTATCCACGACGACGAAGACACACGAGAATGAAGAGAATCCGCTTTTGCAGGCAACTGCGAAAGAACAACAGGCACTCTTATTAACGACGACGAAGGCACATGAGAGTGAACATCTGGCACTGACATTGGCAAATGTGCATAAGAAAACGTCGTTGGTGCTGTCTCAGTGCAGAGATCGGGCACCGCGATGGCTGTCACGGAGTCTGCGCTTGAAGCCTTTTGGCCGGGTATATTTCTATTCAGCGTAGCTGTCTGATATGTCTGTTCAGCGTAGCTGTCGGATATGTTGCTCAGCGTAGCTGGCGGATATGTCGAATGAAGATGTGATTGCGGCTCTGCCAACTGTGAATGAAAAAGTGATTGTGACACTGGCATAGAAGGATGAGGAAGCGGTGTATGTCCTGTCAACGGGGTTACTCTCGCAGCTGAATCCAAAGATGTGATCTCTGATCTCTGTCTTTTCGGTCCTTGCTCAAAAGATTTGGTCGGGATTGGGATCTCCAACGCCTCTGCCTCAAAGTCAACTCCAAACGTCGCTAACTCAATCGAACTGGGCTTCCACTCGAAGCCCCATTCTCGTATCGATATCGTAAGTTCCTGCATCATCGTGGAAATCATCTTCTTACCCTCCTGTCGATCACCTTGGGCAAAGATGAAAAAGTTATCCGCCCATATCGCATGACTGAGACTCTGATGGACCTCCATCTCCTGGGAGCCTTCGATCGTGCGAGAACTGGCTCCAACTTTAGCCTCGATCGAATCTGCATACGCCCTCGGTCTCTCGATGTTGTATCCGAGGCCTCTCTCTTTCCACGAGTGTATCGTCGGGGCAATCATCGCAATCGTGACAAGCACAAATAAGATGGGGCTCTCAACTCCTCCCGTCCTAACACAGGTGTCCCACGGCACTGTCTCGCACTGGGTACTCTGGAAATTTGCCGACGCCGTGTTTCTCAGCATCGGCTCCAAGATAGCATACTGAAAAGAAGAAGGAACCCCCAGCACTCTCATTGCTCTCACACATGTCGTAAGTCGAAGGTGATCGTACGCTTTCAGAATATCACAACTGCAGAGCCAAAAGCTCTGTCCCTTCCCCCAAATCGAGGCATGTTTACCGATATGCTTAATCATCGAAGTGACCTCCGTCGTTTTCCTCCCAGACATAAACCCATATACATTCATCTCGGGATCCAAGTTTTTGGCCAGGAACCTCTCCAGGACCACAACCAGGGAAAGCGAATACCACTTAGTTAAGCATGAAGAAACTGCAATCGCTCTGGTATCCTCCAAACTCGTAATCTTCTCACTCTTGGGAATGAGCGTGAGTATTATCTTGCGCCAGTCCTCTGGCGTCGGCTCCCGCCCCTCATATATGGCCGAAAACGTCTTAAATATCTCCTGAAGGTTCCCGAAGCCTCGAGTCTTCAGCATGCTAACCGTGATCCCGTCCTCCCCCGTCTGCTTGCCCACCGACAGTCTGGATCTGGCATTCATCATCGCACTAAAGTCGAAAGTCAACCTGACGGTGTCCGTGTGGGCCTGGTCCCTGAGCTCCTCCATCACCTCCTCCGTCTCCCTCCTGATGTGCTCATTCGTAAACTTCCCCTTGGTATGCTCATACAGTGCCGAACTCAATTTTGTTTGATCCTCCTCCATCCTCCCATTGATGTTTAACTTAGTGATCATATCGGTCCTGGTATTCTTCTTTGATCTGCTGGCATACTTAAGCATGGCACACTTTAGGACATTCTTTTCCTTTCGCAACTGTCGGTTTATTTCTTTCCTCTCCTCCTCGTCCTCCCATTGTTTCAACCTTTTGGCTCTTTCCAGGGCTTTGTGTTTCTCTGACTTCTGAGGAACCTCTCGAATCATCTGCTTCGTCGGGATCCCCTCCGCCGCGCCTAGCATCACCTCGGACAACTTACCTGGTGGCACGTAGTCTCCCTCCCCCCGCTCCGTCACTAACCTGTCGTAGTTCTGGGCTGAGAACAATCTGCGGCCTGGCTCGGTCTCTGGCTCCCATGTGGGGTGCACGGGTCGTCTCATTTTTACTCTCGGGGCCGGGCGGATCGATACGGGCAACTCCAGCAACACCGCTGCATGGTCCGACGTCTCATTACCTGTGTCCCTGACGTCCTGCCACTGTACTCGAGCTTCCCCCCACCACGCCGGAGCAAGAATATAATCGAGCACCTGCGGTACCTTTTGTGCACGAGTAAAGTGCGTTGGAAGCCCTTCCCGAAACGTGTTCGACGCCACAAGGTCCAGCTCAACAATAAGGTCGACTAGGGCTTCACGCATCCTCCTTTTCCTCCTCGTCCTCTCCGTCTCGAAGCCTCCCACCGCCTGTCCCACCTGCAAGTCCGTACGTACACCTCCTCCAGTGACCTCCTTTCCTCCTTCACCCCGTACATGTGCAGGCAACTCAACATTCGCATCTGTCAAGATGGCCACCTCAAAATCTTTCCCCCCTTCTTGCTCAAACTGCATACGTGCTGCCTGGATCTTCGACCTCACCAAGTTGGCTAGGGCATTGAACTCTGCCACCGCATTCCTTCTCCCCTCATGTGGAAAGTAGGCCGAGACAACGATGATTTTGCCGACTACGATGAGCACAACCCGATTTGACTGGTTGTCTGTGTATCTAATAGGAACACTCGCTCGGAACATGAAACCCGCTAGCTTGTCTTTACTACGCAACAATCTCCATCCCTCCTTTGAAATGATACTGTGTGTGAGGTGCAGGCACTCCTGGAGGCCTACCAAAGCCACACTTCTCCCATGCATTTGAATTCGTTGTAAAACTTGAGTTGTTTTGTCTCTACCTGCCCTCCAGACGTTCCAACTCATCAAACTTCCTTTCAGATCACATCTGGAGTGGCCCCGTCAGGCTAGGGCCTCGAGGTCTGCTTTGAACTTTGCCGCTGTGAACGTCGGCATCAGGGTCATCATCGAATCATTGTGAATCGTCCAGCCTGCTGTCTCCGTCCACTCCGCCAGCGACACTGGGCGAGTCTGGCTGTCGGGTGCGATCGTGAGAATCTCCGTCACTGGAGGCCCTGCTTTTCCCCTCACCTCTGGAACATTCTGGGCAACATTGGCGGCATCCTGGTACATTTGACGATGTTTCCAGATCTCTTTGAACTGACCGATCTTGGCAATGTGTGGGTGTTTCCACGGTGCACTCTCAATCACACACCTGACGTTTCCTCCTGTGAAAGTATCTGGCTTTGACGTCATACCCGTGATGAGCGGTCCTTCAGGCAACACTCGAACATGAGGATCAATGTTACGTTTGATCTCCCACAACTGACTCGAATCAGTGCCTCGCGTTGCAATCAAACTCACTTTTGAAATAAGTGAACGAGTGTTTTGACGGCCCTGATTATCGGTATATGCTCCCATCATCTCCAAGCTGGCTTTCTGATCGATCCTCTGCCTCAAATCATCCGATAAAATGGCCATGACATTCTCAATCAGTTTCTCCGCATCGTATGGTGTCAGCATTTCTGCCGTACGCATTGGGGGGTCTTTCCAATGAACAACCCATCCTTTGATTTCAATCTTCGATGCACTCCATGCGCCCTGAGCTCCTTTACCCAATCCTTTTGCCATCCCCCATGCTAAGTTCGGAGTGGTGCCCGTTCCCGTCGATCCTGATGCAATACTCCCACTCTTTCCCGCCTCCCTTTTGAGCTCTGTAAACTGCTTTTGCAAATCATTCATCTTAATATCTGCCTCATCTTGACGTCTCTGAATGTTTCCCACATCGTTTTGCAAACTCTTGACCTTACGCTCCGTCTTACGTGTGTTTTTGCTAATTGCTTTGTTCATGTTGAGCATCTGTTGCTGCCAATTCTCTGGATCAAACTGCTCTCCATCGGAACTGATCGACTCATCCAGTCCATCCATGCCTGCCTTTCCTCTTTCTGCGTCCTCTCCCTCCTCCTCTGTCCTCCGTCGGCGACGACCATTGGCAGGTGTCCTGTCTGTTGGAGCTGCTGCTGCTGCTGCCATTGGAGTCGATGCTGCATCATTGAGGGCCATATTTCCTACAATGTCAGTCGGGATACTCCACTTCTGCAAAAACTGCTGATCCTCCAATCGACGTCGCTTCTCCTCTTGTCGTTGAATGAAAATATTGTCCCGTCGCTGGTGCTCTGAAACGTGTTCAGGCTCAACAATCGCCGTTGCTTCGAAAATGATGGTATACAATCGAAACGAAAGATGTTAGCCTCACTCTCCCCACGGAGGCTCGATGCTGTCTGGTGTGTTCGTTACCGCTGGGTAAACAAAGCTCAGCCCACTGATCACTGGCGCACAACTACGAGGAGGTTCCCCAGGCAGTCGTAGCTGTACGCGTCCGCGACCTTGAGCCAACACACCTTACCGCCGGGGGACTCGTAGAGCTTCCTGACAGTATATAGTGCTGGAAAAATCCAGAGAACGACTAGTTTTCAGCCCAAGCGATTTCAGACCTCTCAAGATGACTCTAACAAAAAAAACAAACAGTTTCGCAACCCAGTTCGAGTATCAGACCGAGTTGAGACCTCTCAATGCGACAGGCGTACGCGTCTGATGTCTGCGAATCTACAGCCCGAGTTAAGTGCAGAAAACCGACAGCATCTCTCAGGATGACTCGAATAATACAATAGTTTCGCGGACCTGTTTCGAGCAGCAGACCAAGTTCTGAGCTCTCGAATCGACCAACGAACGCGCCTGATGTGGAAATCGATTTCTATGACCCGCAGCACTGTAGCCCTCCCCCAGCACGGGTTGAGTGCAGAAAATTGAGAGTACTTTTCACGATGATTCGGACAATACGAATCGTTTCGCGAACCTAGCTCGGGCAGCAGGCCGAGTTCAGAGCTCTCGATACAAGAGACAAGCGCGCCCGATAAGTCCCAATCGATTTCTGTGACTATAGGCTCTGTAGCTGCCCTACAGCTCGAGTTAAGTGCGGAAAACCGAGAGCGTTTGTCAAGATGACTCGAATAATACGAATATATTTGCGGACCTAGCTCGGCTAGGAGACCGAGTTCAGACCTCTGGAGTCAAGAGGCGAACGCGCCTGATGATTCTGAATGCGATGGATGTGCTTAACAGCTCTGTAGCTGCCCTGCAGCTCGAATTAGGTACAAAATAACCACGCGTATCAAGTTAACTCGAATAATACGAATAGGTTTGCGGGCCTAGCTCGGCTAGCAGACCGAGTTCAGACCTATGGATTCAACAGGCGAACGCGCCTGATGATTCTGAGTGCGATAGGTGTGCTTACCAGCACTGTAGCTGCCCTACAGCTCGAGTTAAGTAGAAAATACCAACAACGCGTATCAAGTTGACTCGAATAATACGAATAGGTTTGCAGACCTAGCTCGGCTAGCAGACCGAGTAAAGACCTATGGTTCCAACAGGCGAACGCGCCTGATGATTCTGAGTGCGATGGGTGTGCTTACCAGCTCTGTAGCTGTCCTACAGCTCGAGTTAAGTACGAAATACCGACAACGCGCATCAAGATGACTCGAAACGGCCGATCCTGCCAGTGTGCTTTTTGGCAGTAAAAGATACCCGATCGAGCTGAGATCAAGATGGCAAGCGGGAGTAAGATCGAATATCACGGAAAAAATACTAGAGCACAAACGAATTGTTGAATTTCGAGAACAAAATTTTCAACCGACCAAAAGTTGTGAAAAGTTCTGTTCTTTCTTTTCGAGCCAACTAGCATTTCAGCGCGCCGGAATTACTGGGCGCCGGCGGTAAACCGTCAACCTTTGTTACCGCCGGGGGACTCGTAGAGCTTCCTGACAACATATACTGTCGAAAAAAAATGGAGAGAACAAATAGTTGTTCAGCCCAACTCGAGTATCAGACCGAGTTCAGACCTCTGAATGCGACAGACGGATGCGTCTAATGTCTCCAAATCGATTCCTGTGATTACCCGCCCTGTAGCCCTCCTACAGCCCGAATTAAGTGCAGAACGCCGACAGTAGCTCGCAAGATGACTGGAAGAATACGAACAGTTTCGTGATTCTGGATCGCGCAACAGACCGAGTTCAGAGCTCTGGACAACAGGCGAACGAGCCTGATGATTCTGAGCGCGGTAGGTGTGCTTAAAAGCACTGTAGCTGCCCTACAGCTCGAGTTGAGTAGAAAATACCGACAACGTGTTTCAAGTTGACTCGAATAATACGAATAGGTTTGCGGTCCTAGCTCGGCTAGCAGACCGAGTTCAGACCTATCGATTCAACAGGCGAACGCGTCTGATGATTCTGAATGCGATAAGAGTGCTTACCAGCACTGTAGCTGCCCTACAGCTCGAGTTAAGTAGAAAATACCGAAAACGCGTATAAAGTTGACTCGAATAATACGAATAGGTTTGCGGACCTAGCTCGGCTAGCAGACCGAGTTCAGACCTCTGGATTCAACAGGCGAACGCGCATGATCATTCTGCATGTATTACCTGTGTTCACCAGCTCTGTAGTTGCCCTAAAGCTCGAGTTATGTTCAGAAAACCGTCAGCGCATATCAAGATGATTCAAAACGGTCGTTCCCGCCACCGTGCTTTTCGATAGTAATATTCACCCGATCGAGCTGAGATGAAGATGGCGAGCGGGAATAAGATCGAATATCACGGGAAAAAATACTAGAGCTCTAACGAATGGTCAAATTTCGAGAACAAATTTTTCAACCGACCCAAAGTCACCAAACTGGACGCCGGCGGTAAACCGTCAACCGTGTTTTTTTTTTGGGGGGGGGAGGCTGACCAGGCACCGAGCGCCCCAGCGCCCGTTAAGTGCCTACCTAGTCTCTCTGCAGCTGGAGGTCTTGGGCCACCTGGGCTGCGGCCCGCAAGAGGCCCTCGAGGCCCGAAAGCTCAGCGTCAGTGATACTGCTATGGGAGGGGAGTGCCTGTGCACAACGCCCTACTACTTCCCGTATAATTGGACAAGGAGAGGAGGCTTGGGGGAAGAGGGAGACTACACGAGCTCTCTTATCTCTATGCTCAGGGTCAGGGTACGGATCATGGAAGCGAGGGATATATCCAATCTGCAGAAACCAACCAACGCCCACACCTTGGGCACACACTCCGCCATCGAAGGATCCGCGGAGGCCGATAACTCGAAAGTTGTCTTGAACATCAGGACGGAAGATATGGTGGTGGAACAGCTCTCTGAATATCTGGCCTTCCCGTGCTAAATGGGTAAGTTCATCAGCTACTGTATTACTCTCCCGATATATGTGTCGAATAAAGTCATTGCCCCATGAGGGGGGTCGTACTCCTTCCTCCTCCAATTCTTCCAAAAGAGAAATAATATTTGCAACCCGCCTACGATAAGAAGCCCCATCTCCTCCTTCTCCTCCTTCAACCTTCCAGAGACCGTTGATCCAATTACAGATAAGAAGCGAATCGCCCGTCAGCTCCAGACCGATCCCATCATCACTCAGATCCCAAGTCGGCTCCTGTTCATTGTTCGAGGCCAATCTCTGGGCCAGCTTCTCAGACTCCTTCACCGACAACGGACGAGCCATCATCTCCTCCCCCCTCTCCTTTATGTAGTTTCCTCGTCCTCCAGTTCCTCCACGGACAACAAACAAGTCAAACAGAGAACCCAAAGTACAAGCTTCCAGGAACTGCCTGCAATACTGAACGAAGTCAGAGTAAGAGAAAGAGCACGCCCTCCACCACCGATCCTCCAGATTCACAAACGAGGGAAATATCGTCTGGAACATGAAACACCAAGGATGTTCACCCGTCGCCCTCCCCTTAGCACTGCCTAATCGTGTCAGTTTCGAGGCCTCCTTCCACTTCCACTGGGAACGCAAACATTCTGACTCAAGTGTCCTTTTCTCCTCCCACCTCGGGGTACAACACATCAGAAGCCGACGTGCGTCTCGATGCGCTCGAGGAAACACCGTCTGTTGTCCAGGTCCAGGAACTGCCACCCTCCGACGCTTCGGGGGGGGCCTGGGGGGATCCCTAGGCCCCCCCCCGCTCACAGGGAACTTCAATATCTCGAGAAGAAGAGGCCCTATCAGAGGGCAAAGCAGAAGAGACCATCCCATGCATATCTGAAGAGACCACACCCATCCCATTCGTATCTGAAGAGACCGCACCCATCCCATTAGTAACTGAAGAGACCGCACCCATCCCATTGGTAACTGAAGAGACCATCCCATGCATATCTGAAGAGACCACGCCCATCCCATTCGTATCTGAAGAGACCGCACCCATCCCATTAGTAACTGAAGAGACCGCACCCATCCCATTGGTAACTGCAGAGACCTCAAACATCCCATTGGTAACTGAAGAGACCGCGACCATCCCTGGGCTCAGCTCCGACTCAGGAATCTGATATCCGCTATCAGCATTGGCTCCGAAATATGAAGCTATGTCCGCTCCAAGCTGCCACAAGGAATAAAGGACTCTCTGCACTGCGCTCTGGCACTTGGCTTCAAAGAACATCCGTCTAGCAATTCTGAGTCGAGCTGGCTTCCAAACTACCCAACTTTCGGAGGCCGGCTTTTGGGGTGACGTCATCTGGTAAAGGCAATTTCCCTCAAAGACATTCAGGCTATGCAAGGAGTCCCTGTCCCAACTAATACCTTGACTTCCATAAATGAGAATGCTCTGAACCCGAGTGATATAACTCCTACACTTGGCCGAAAAAGGGACTGCCTTCGATCTAAAATAGGCTGCATGCGCATGAAAGGCTCGTCGTGCAGACCCGATCCGTCGCTGAAGGTCTTGGTGTGCCTCCCTATAGCTACAGTATATGCTGTTCCCCAAGACATTCATCTCGTCTACTACTTTGAACGGCACCATCTGATCCCGAACCCGAACCAGGATAGGATATTTTGGCTTCTCCGAGAAACCGATAAACGCAACCTCGAGCGACTCGATCTTCCATTCGAATCCCCATCCCCGCAGAATCTCTGTCATTTCTCCTACCTGTCGCCTAAACTCCTCCGCCGAAGATCCCAAGATATAGATATTGTCAGCATATAGCAAGTGGTGCACAGGAACCGAGGCCGACACTTCTCCCACCGAATTTGGATCCAGACAATGAAACCCAATCCCCTGCTCATCCCAAAGCTTAAATAAAGGAGCCCACATCGCAACAACGATCAGGTTCCACAAGGAGGGGCTGTCGTTCCCGCCTGTCCTGATATGGGTATCGATTCCCACATCCGGCAGCTGAAGCCCCTGAAAGAGCAGCGAAGTGACCTCACACGGCATAGGCACGAGCACCCCGTACTGGAGCCAAGAAGGGATAGAGAGGGTGTCGAACGCACGCTTGACCGTCGAGATTTTCGTGTTCTGAAATGCTTGTTTCACGTCAGCTGACCCAAGAACCAGGCGTCGATCCTTCCCCCACTATGAGGCATGTTGGGCTGCTGCCTTAAGTCCTGCAAATATCTCTGTGCACGATCTTTTGGGAACGAAGCCGAATAGTGATGCATGAGTGCCTGCCTGGAGACAATAGGGTTCAAGCAGGATCGAGAGGCAAGTACTGTACCATTTCTTAAAGATACTCTCCACAGAAATACGTCTCGTATCAGAAACATCACATATCGGATAAGATTTGGGAAGTAGCGTCGTCAATGTTCGATGCCACGAAGATGGAGGTACAACAGTGCCACGTAAGATATCACAAAATAATCGCTTGATAGTGCGAACGGCTCTCCACGGCAGCGCTTTGACAATTTCTGCCCCCACCCCGTCGGGCCCCGTGGCTTTTCCAGGGTTGAGTCGAGCTCGGGCCCGAAGGACCACCACCATCGTCAGCGTCGCCTCCTGGGGCCTGGGGGACCCCTGGAGCTCCTCCCTGAGGCCCTGGACAATCTCGATCGACCGCAGACGCTCCTCCTCATCCTCGCAGACCTCCTTCAACTTCATCATCTCTTCCATCCACCTCTCCCTGTCCACGCTCTCCTCCCCCTCAATCTTCACCGCCTTCAAAGCTGCTTTACGTGGACGCTCCGCCTCCCATTCCAGCTTCGCTCGTTTGAATTTTCTGGCTTCCCGATCTCTTTTTCTGCGTAGAAGTCGATAGGCTAACGTCCCCCTCTCCGCCCTCCTCTGGTAGACCTGCACATCCAAGGACCGTAACAATTCCGATCGTTCAGGGGCTCGAGCTGGGCGCTTAGGGGTACATTCAATGGCCGACGCACAAGAATAAATAACACTCTCTGCCTGACACATAGATTGGCACGAAAATAGATTGGCATCCAACAACTGGCGACACGATCGACAAGCCGACAAGTTGAGTGGGCCCCAGCCTTTTAGAGTACGAGCACGACGTGAGAGATTCCGTCTCGCCAACTCCCTGGAAGCCACTCTCAGAGAAGCTCGAACAAGGGCATGATCTGATAATCTCATCACGGCTCCCTGCTGCTGTCCTACGTACTGAAACTCAACCGAGCACCCCGACACCTGCGATCCATAAGGAACAAGGATGTAATCAAGCACTTCACGACGGGACCCCTTCCGATAATCAAACCAAGTCGGCTTCCTAGCTCCAAAAGAATTCGAAGCACACATACGCTCCTGAACCAACCAATCCTCCACCTCCTGTCGCAAGCTCTCCACCTTCTCCTTCCTCTCCCGCTCCTTGGTCCCCGTGGCCTGGATCTGCACTACCTCCAAGCCTCCTCCCGAATAAACCTCCTCCTCATGCTGTAAGTGTGGCTGTATCTCAACATTCGCATCCATGGCAACAACAAGACGACAGAAACCATAACGACGGCATACGTACTTTCTGAGCAAGCTTACCGCCTGGAGTGCACATTGTGATCTCTCCAGAAACTCGGGCTGGCTGGCATCAGGCAAGTACAATGAGACAAAGAGAATCCGTCCAGCAAGGATCGCGCACCACCTCTCTGAGGCCCATTGGCCTCGAACGCTATCGGCCCTCCGATAGAGTATCATAGCACGGCGATCCTCCGAAACGTGGTAATACAGTCCCATTTTGACAAACCATTGCGCCTTAACGTCGATGTTCTGAGACTCCTGTACCCCCAGGAAGTCCCAGCCTAGGTGTGCTCCGTAGACTACCCTCGACAGAACACTATAAGCCTTGTCATCCTTCCTCCCAGCACGTTGAAGGTTGAGCGTGGCGAAGCGGACTTCCGTCGGCCCCGCCCGTAGGCGTCACTGAGAAGCAGACCTGGAATCCGTGACTAACTCCTCGAGCTCTGCCGCCGTCATGGTGATGCCGTGTCTCTGGGCGAAGGATGTCCAAGATGCTGGAATAACTCGCCACTGCCCAGATCCTCCGAAGCCAGCCGCCTGATACTCGGCCAGCAAGCTCCGCTTCCCCTCCACGGGGTCAGAGTACATCGTGGACGGTGACCTCCCGTACCCAGCCGATCCTTTGAGAAAGATGGTGGGGTGCGTCCTGCTCCAGACGCCATAAAATCGGCCAACCGCTTGATTGTGTGGAATCTTCTCGTCGGGGACCTCTGCACGAACTCTCAAACGAGACATCTTCGACTTCACCTTGGTGTAAAAGGCGTGGTTAAGAGCTGCGTCATCATTTATACGTGTGAGAGTGCGTTGTACAGCATAAACCACATCACTCCCTGTCCCGACCTTAAATCTAATCTTGATATTCCCAGTCATCGGTTTCGATCTGGCAAGTTTCTCAGAGCTGACCACATCCACTTGACCGTGCAAATGCTCGTTGTCCGCTTTCAAAAGACCCAGGGTATTCTGGAGTAAGGTGCAGGCGTCCGTATCGTCTATCATCGTAAGTTCCCTACTCGTGCGATTCGACCAGTCCTGGACCCATCCGTACAGTTCTACATATGTAGGAGTAAGTTTTGCCGTCGCTGTTCGTCCTGCAAATCTAGGGGCTGCTATCGTAGAGTTAGAAGATCCAATCGAAGCAGTGTCCTGGCTAGCCAGAGTCTCCAAGTTCTTAAGCCTAATCTCCTGTTCCTGTTGTTTCTTCTCAATGGCCGAGAGTTTCGCAGTTTGAACCCCGAGACGTTGATCCATACCGCTGATGCGCACGTCAGTGGCCACCGAAGCGGCCTTCGACTCGTCATGATTCTGAAAGGACATCTGCATGAACAATCGCAAACTCTCATCTTTTTGAAGGCTCAGAATTTTCTCTCTCATGGCCTTCTGGTCAAGAAGATCACCTCCCGTCTTGTCCACCTTCTCCTCCTCCTCCATATCCGTCTTCATCCTCTTGCTACCCTGACCGTCAACCTCCATTTCTTCTGGAAAGAACGGACGAAACGACCCTTCTTGAACTTACAGAAGCACCAAGAGCGACGCGAGTAGTGCCGATAAGGTCGGGAACGACGAAATATGCAACACTCTAAGCGACAATAATCTTCCCAGTAAAAGTCTTCCAGATCTGCAAAGAATCGATCCCAACCACAGCTGGGCTCTCCGAGAGGATATAAGACGTTCCACCCTCCTGCTGGCTCTCCGAAGCTGTTCGTGGCTGCACAGAAAGATACAACAATACTCAAACTCGCACTCGTAGAATGGATAATGGACCAGAGCAAAAATGGAAGAAGGCACGCTCCCAAGAACAAAAGCAGATGCAGACGTATGCGTGCTCCACTCGTACCAGCAAGGGCGTTGCCTCCCAGTACCCAGTTCAATCAGGAGCCTGATGCCAGCAGAGGGGCCGCAGGCTGTCCAAGATGTGCGAAACTGTGTACAGTATGTGGAACCCAACTCCCTACTGCACAATGCAGCTCGAGACGAGGGGACCCCAGCGGTGAGGCCAAGGCTGAGCAGGAGGTAAGCTCTGCTCAACCTTCGTTACCGCCGGGGGACTCGTAGAGCTTCCTTGAGCCAACCGTGGTTACCGCCGGGAGACTCGTAGAGCTTCCAGCTCGACTGAAGTTGAGAACACCGAGCTACCAACATTCCGACTCATCGTGAATATGTTGTGATCTCTCAATGCGACAGGCGGACGCGTCTGATGTCTGCGAGTCGACTCCTGTCATTACCAGCCCTTCAGCCCCCCTACAGCCCGAGTTCAGTGCAGAAAACTGACAGCACCTCTCAGGATGACTCGAACAATACAGTAGCTTCTAATTCGGGCAGCAGACCGAGTTCTGAGCTCTGGATTCGACAGGCGGACGCGTCTGATGTCTTCAAATCGATCTCTGTGACCACCAGCACTGTAGCTCCCCTGAGCGCGAGTTGAATGGAGGAAACCGAGAGCACTTCTCAAGATGGCTCGACCCATACGAATAGTTTCGTAATTCTATATCGGGCAGCAGACCGAGTTCAGAGCTCTCAATTCGACAGACAAACGCAACTGATGATTCTGAATCGGTTTCTGTGAATATCAGCTCTGTAGCTATCCTACAGCTCGAGTTAAGTACAAAACATCGAGAGTTCATGTCAAGATTACTTGAATAATACGAATAGATTTACAGACCTAGCTCGGCTAGCAGACCGAGTTCAAACCTCTGGATTCGACAGACGAACGCGCCTGATAATTCTGAATGCGATAGGTGTGCTTACCAGCTCTGTAGCTGCCCTGAAGCTCGAGTTATGTTCAGAAAACCGTCAGCGCGTATCAAGATGACTGAAAACAGCCGTTCCCGCCACCGTGCTTTTCGATAGTAATTTTCACCCGATCGAGCTGAGATCAAGATGGCGAGCGGGAAAAAGATCGAATATCACGGGAAAAAATACTAGAGCTCTAACGAATGGTCAAATTTCGAGAACAAAATTTTCAACCGACCAAAAGTCACCAAAAGTTCCGTCGAGATTTTTCTTGCCAACTAGCTCTCCAGCGCTCCGGAATTACTCTAAAGCTTCCAGCAATAACTTGCTAAGGGAAGCTCTACGAGTTAAGTTCCGTCGAGATTTTTCTTGCCAACTAGCTCTCCAGCGCTCCGGAATTACTCTTAGCTTCCAGCAATAACTTGCTAAGGGAAGCTCTACGAGTTATGCCGAAGAGCTCTACGAGGTACTTGTAAGCGTCCACAACCCGGATAGCGAAGCGAAGCGCGGAACGCCGCACGGGGACCTCTGCCAGTAAGCGTCCAAAACCCGGATAGCGAAGCGAAGCGCGGAACGCCGCACGGGGACCTCTGCCAGGCCGCCTGAAACGATGCGCGGGACGCTGGAAATCTCGCAGGAGACGCTTACAGGGGCGCCGTTTACGATGCGTGGGGCCCTGCAAAGCGCGCAAGGAAGATCTGCCTAGGAGCCTGGAAGAACTGCCGAAGCTCTTCCGAAGCTCTGCCGAAGCGCTTCGCGCACCCTGGAGCCACGCGTATTGGGAAACGCTAGGATGCCACGCTCCCGGACCCGCCGCCGGTTCTGGCAAGTTGCTGCGAGAATCGTGGACCGGCGGAGGTGGGCGTGTCTCCCTCACCACCCACCTCCGGCTTCTTATCTGAAACCCTCAGCTCTCCAAGGAGCTATCCGGGATTTTCAACCGAGCAAACATTGTGAAAACCGTTTCGAGTCATCTTGATACGCGCTGTCGGTTTTCTCAAGATAACTCGAGCTCCAGGACAACTACAGAGCTGGTAAGCACAGCTAATGCATTCAGAATGATCAGGCGCGTTCGCCTGTTAAATCCAGAGGTCTGAACTCGATCTGCTAGCCGAGCTAGAGTCGCAAACCTATTCGTATTATTCGAGTCATTGTAGCAGACGCTCTCGGTTTTTCGTACTTAACTCGATCTGTAGGGCAGCCACAGAGCTGATAATCACACAAATCGATTGAGAATTATCAGGCGCGTTCGTCTGTTGAATCAAGAGCTCTGAACTCGGCCTGCTCCCCGAGCTAGGTTCGCGAAGCTATTGGTATTGTTCGAGTCATCTTGAGAAGTGCTCTCGGTTTTCTGTACTTAAATCGTGCTGGGGGATGGATACAGTGCTGCTGGTCACAGGAATCGATTTCGAGACATCAGGCGCGTGCGTTCGTCGAACCGAGAGCTCGGAACTCGGTCTGCTGCTCGAACGAGATCCGCGAAACTCTTGTATTATTCGAGTCATCCTGAGAGGTACTCTCGGTTTTCTGCACTGAACTCAGGCTGTATCGGGGGCTGCAGAGCTGGTAATCACAGGAATCGATCCGCAGACATCAGACACGTCCGCCCGTCGCATTCAGAGGTCTGAACTCGGTTTCATACTCGAGCTCGACTGGAAAACTGTTCGATTGTTTTGTTAGAGTGATCTTGAGAGGTCTATAATCGCTTGGGCTGAAAAACTAGTCGTTCACTGAAATTCTTTTCCACATTATATATTGTCAGGAAGCTCCACGAGTTTCCCGGCGGTAAGAAAGGTTGACGGTTTACCGCCGGCGCCCAGTTGTGAAAAGTTCAGACGAGATTTTTCGAGCCAACTAGCTGTGGAGCGCGCCGGAATCTCTTAGCTTCCAGCAATAACTTGCTAAGAGAAGCTCTACGAGTTAAGTCAGCAAAAGGTCCGTCGAGATGTTTTTTGCCAACTAGCTCTCCAGCGCTCCGGAACTGGACGCCGGCGGTAAACCGTCAACCTTGGTTACCGCCGGGAGACTCGTAGAGCTTCCAGCTCGACTGAAGTCGAGAACACCGAGGACCTACCAACATTCCGACTCATAGTAAATATTTTGTGTCCTCTCAATGCGACAGGCGGACGCGTCTGATGTCTGCGAGTCGACTTCTATCATTACCAGCCCTGCAGCCCCCCTACAGCCCGAGTTCAGTACAGAAAACTGACAGCACCTCTCAGGATGACTCCAACAATACAGTAGTTTCGCAGACCTAATTCGGGCAGCAGACGAGTTCCGAGCTCTGCTCTCCGCAGACGGATGCGCCTGATGTCTCTGAATCGATTGCTGTCCCCAGCAGCACTTTAGCCTCCCCCCAGCACGAAATACCGACATCACTTCTCAGGATGACTCAAATAATACGAATAGTTTTGCGAACCTAGCTCGGGCAGCAGGCCAAGTTCAGCGCTCTCGAGTCAATGAACAAAGGCGCCTGGTGATTTCCTATAGATTTCTGTGTCGAGTTAAGTACAGAAAACCGAGGGCGCCTATCAAGATGACCCACATAATACGGATAGGTTTGCGGACTTATCTCGGCTAGCAGACCGAGTTCAGACCTCTAGATTTAACAGGCGAACGCGCCTGATGATTCTGACTGCGATAGGTGTGCTTGTCAGCTCTGTAGCTGTCTTAGAGCTCGAGTTGAGACCATAAAACCGAGAGTTTCTGTCAAGATGACTCGAATAATACGAACAGGTTTCCGGACCTAGCTCGGCTCACAGACCGAGTTCAGACCTCTCGTTTCAACAGACGAACGCGCCTCATCATTCTGCATGCATTAGCTGTTCTTATCAGCTCTGTAGCTGCCCTAGAGCTCGATTTATGTTCAGAAAACCGACAGCGCGTATCAAGATGATTCGAAACGGGCGTTCCCGCCAGAGTGCTGTTTGGCCTTCAAAGTTACCCGATCGAGCTGAGATCAAGATGGCGAGCGAGAAAAAGATCGAATATCACGGGAAAAAATACTAGAGCTTAACGAATGGTCAAATTTCGAGAACAAAATTTTCAACCGAGCAAAAGTCAGCAAAAGTTCCGTCGAGATTTTTCTTGCCAACTAGCTCTCCAACGCTCCGGAATTACTCTAAAGCTTCCAGCAATAACTTGCTAAGGGAAGCTCTACGAGTTACTTGTAAGCGTCCATGTAAGCGTCCAAAACCCGGATAGCGAAGCCAGGCGCGGTGCGCGAAGCGCTCCAAAACGCCGCACGGGGATCTCTGCCGCGCCGCTTGAAAAGATGCGCGGGACGCTGGAAACCTCGCAGGAGACGCTTGCAGGGGCGCCATTTACGATGCGTGGGGCCCTGCAAAGCGCACAAGGATGATCTGTCTAGGAGCCTGGAAGAACTGGGCGCCGGCGGTAAACCGTCAACCTTTCTTACCGCCGGGGGACTCGTAGAGCTTCCTGACAGTATATAGTGTGGGAAAAAACCCAGAGAACGACTAGTTTTCAGCCCAAGCGATTTCAGACCTCTCAAGATGACTCTAACAAAAAAACAAACAGTTTCGCAACCCAGTTCGAGTATCAGACCGAGTTTAGACCTCTCAATGCGACAGGCGGGCGCGTCTGATGTCTGCGAATCGACTCATGTGATTACCAGCCCTGCAGCCCCCCTACAGCCCGAGTTGAGTGCAGAAAACCGACAGCATCTCTCAGGATGACTCGAAAAATACAATAGTTTCGCGGAACTGTTTCGAGCAGCAGACCAAGTTCTGAGCTCTCGAATCGACCAACGAACGCGCCTGATGTCTCCAAATCGATTTCTATGACCCGCAGCACTGTAGCCCTCCCCCAGCACGAGTTGAGTGCAGAAAATTGAGACCACTTTTCACGATGCTTCGGACAATACGAATAGTTGTGCGAACCTAGCTCGGGCAGCAGACCGAGTTCAGGGCTCTCGATACAGCAGACAAACGCGCCCGATAAGTCCCAATCGATTTCTGTGACTATAGGCTCTGTAGCTGCCCTACAGCTCGAGTTAAGTACAGAAAACCGAGAGCGGTTGTCAAAATGACTCGATTAATACGAATAGATTTGCGGACCTAGCTCGGCTAGCAGACCGAGTTCAGACCTCTGGAGTTAAGAGGCGAACGCGCCTGATGATTCTGGATGGGATGAATTTGCTTACCAGCTCTTTAGCTGCCCTGCAGCTCGAATTAAGTACAAAATACCCACCACGCGTATCAAGTTGACTCGAAGAATGGAATAGGTTTGCGGACCTAGCTCGGCTAGCAGACCGAGTTCAGGCCTATGGATTCAACAAGCAAACGCGCCTAGTGATTCTGAGTGCGATAGGTGTGCTTACCAGCACTGTGGCTGCCCTATAGCTCGATTTAAGTGGAAAATACCGACAACGCGTATCAAGTTGACTCGAATAATACGAATAGGTTTGCGCACCTAGCTCGGCTAGCAGACCGAGTTCAGACCTATGGATTCAACAGGCGAATGCGCCTGATGATTCTGAGTGCGATAGGCGTGCTTACCAGCACTTTAGCTGCCATAGAGCTCGAGTTAAATAGAAAATACCGCCAGCGCGTATCAAGATGACTCGAAACGGCCGTTCCCGCCGGGATGCTTTTTCGCCTTCAAAGTTACCCGATCGAGCTGAGATCAAGATGGCGAGCGGGAATAAGATCGAATATCACGGGAAAAAATACTAGAGCTCTAACGAATGGTCAAATTTCGAGAACAAAATTTTCAACTGACCAAAAGTCATCAAAAGGTCTGTCGAGATTTTTCTTGCTAACTAGCTCTCCAGCGCTCCGGAATTACTCTTAGCTTCCAGCAATACGAGTTACTGCCGAAGCTCTTTTCGAAGCTCTCCCGAAGCGCTTTGCGCACCCTGGAGCCACGCGTATTGGGAAACGCTAGGAAGCCACGCTCCCGGACCCGCTGCAAGCTCCGGCAAGTTGCTGCGAGAATCGTGGACCGGCGGAGGTGGGCGTGTCTCCCTCACCACACACCTCCGGCTTCTTATCTGAAACCCTCACCTCTCCAAAGGGCTATCCCAGAACTGGGCGCCGGCGGTAAACCGTCAACCTTGGTTACCGCCGGGGAACTCGTAGAGCTTCCAAGCTCTAAGTTGAGAAAACCGAGAGCACCTACCAACATTCTGACTCATATCGAATAATATAATAGTTTCGCAAAGTTGTTTCGAGCAGCAGACCAAGTTTTGAGCTCTCGAATCGACCAACGAACGCGCCTGGTGTGTGCAAATCGATTTCTATGACCCGCAGCACTGTAGGCCTCACCCAGCACGAGTTGAGTGCAGAGAATTGAGAGCACTTTTCACGATGATTCGGACAATACGAATAGTTTCGCGAGCCTAGCTCGGGCAGCAGGCCGAGTTCAGAGCTCTCGATACAACAGACAAACGCGCCCGATAATTCTCAATCGATTTCTGTGACTGTAGGCTCTGTAGCTGCCTACAGCTCGAGTTAAGTACAGGAAATACCGAGAGTGTTTGTCAAGATGACTCGAATAATACGAATAGATTTGCGGACCTAGCTCGGCTAGCAGACCGAGTTCAGACCTATGGATCCAACAGGCGAACGCGCCTGATTATTCTGAGTGCGATAGATGTGCTTACGAGCACTGTAGCTGCCCTACAGCTAGAGTTAAGTAGAAAAAATCGAGAACGCGTATCAAGTTGACTCGAATAATACGAATAGGTTTGCGCACCTAGCTCGGCTAGCAGACCGAGTTCAGACCTGTGGATTCAACAGGCGAACGCGCCTGACGATTATGAGTGCGATAGCTGTGCTCACCAGCACTGCAGCTGCCCTAAAGCTCGAGTTAAGTAGAAAATACCGACAACGCGTATCGAGTTGACTCGAATAATACGAATAGGTTTGCGAACATAGCTCAGCTAGTAGACCGAGTTCAGACCTATGGAGTCAACAGACAAACGCGCCTGATTATTCTGAGTGCGATAGATGTGCTTACGAGCACTGTAGCTGCCCTACAGCTCGAGTTAAGTAGACAATACCGACAACGCGCATCAAGTTGACTCGAATAATACGAATAGGTTTGCAGACCTAGCTCGGCTAGCAGACCGAGTTCAGACCTCTGGTTTGAACAGGCGAACGCGCCTGATGATTGTGAGTGCGATAGCTGTGCTTACTAGCTCTGTAGCTCTCCTACAGCTCGAGTTAAGTACAAATACCGACAACGCGTATCAAGATGACTCGAAACGACCGATCCCGCCAGTGTGCTTTTTGGTAGTAAAAGATACCCGATCGAGCTGAGATCAAGATGGCAAGCGGGAATAAGATCGAATATCACGGAAAAAAATACTAGAGCTCTAACGAATGGTCAAATTTCGAGAACATAATTTTCAACCGACCAAAAGTCGTGAAAAGTTCAGTTCTTTTTTTCCGAGCCAACTAGCTCTCCAGCGCGCCGGAATTATTCTTAGCTTCCAGCTATAACTAGCTAAGGGAAGCTCTACGAGTTAAAACCCGGATAGCGAAGCCAAGCGCGGAACGCCGCACGGGGACCTCTGCCAGGCTGCCTGAAACGATGCGGGAAGCTGGAAACCTCGCAGGACACGCTTGCAGGGGCGCCGTTTACGATGCGTGGGGCCCTGCAAAGCGCGCAAGGAAGATCTGCCTAGGAGCTTGGAAGAACTTCCGAAGCTCTTCCGTAGCTCTGCCGAAGCGCTTCGCGCACCCTGGAGCCACGCGTACTGGGCGCCGGCGGTAAACCGTCGACCTTGGTTACCGCCGGGGAACTCGTAGAGCTTCCAAGCTCTAAGTTGAGAAAACCGAGAGCACCTACCAACATTCTGACTCATATCGAATAATATAATAGTTTCGCAAACCTGTTTCGAGCGGCAGACCAAGTTTTGAGCCGCGCGCTCGCCTGTTGAATCCAGAGGTCTGAACTCGGTCTGCTAGCCGAGGTAGGTCCGGAAACCTATTCGTATTATTCGAGTCATCTTGAAAGACGCTCTCGGTTTTCTGTACTTAACTCGAGCTGTAGGGCAGCTACAGGGCTGATTGTGACAGACATCGATGTGGAATCATCAGTCGTGTTCGTCTATTGAACTGAGAGCTCTGAACTCGGCCTGCTGCCCGAGCTAGGTTCGCGAAACTGTTTGTATTGTCCGAATGATCTTGAGACGTGCTCTCAATGTTCTGCACTGAACTCGTGCTGAGGGAGGGCTACAGTGCTGCAGGTCAAATATATCGATTTGCACACATCAGGCGTGTCTTTCGGTCGATTCCAGAGCTTGGAACTCGGTTTGCTGCGCGAACTCGGTTCGCAAAACTACTATATAATTCGAGTCAATACTGTCGGTTTTCTGCACTTAACTCGGGCTGTGGGAGGCTTCAGGGCTGGGAATCACATGAGTGGACTCGCAGACATGAGACGCGCCCGCCTGTCGCATTCAGAGGTCTGAACTCGGTTTGATACTCGGACTAGGTTGCGAAACTGTTTGTTTTTTGTTAGCGTCATCTTGAGTGGTCTGGAATCGCTTGGGCTTGAACCATAGTCGTTATTTGGAGTTTTTTCCCACAGTATATATTGTCAGGAAGCTCTACGAGTCCCCAGGCGGTAAGAAAGGTTGACGGTTTACCGCCGGCGCCCAGTTTCGCAAACCTGTTTCGAGCAGCAGACCAAGTTTTGAGCTCTCGAATCGACCAACGAACGCGCCTGATGTGTGCAAATCGATTTCTATGACCCGCAGCACTGTAGGCCTCACCCAGCACGAGTTGAGTGCAGAAAATTGAGAGCACTTTTCACGATGATTCGGACAATACGAATAGTTTCGCGAACCTAGCTCGGGCAGCAGGCCGAGTTCAGAGCTCTCGATACAACAGACAAACGCGCCCGATAATTCTCAATCGATTTCTGTGACTGTAGGCTCTGTAGCTGCCTACAGCTCGAGTTAAGTACAGGAAATACCGAGAGTGTTTGTCAAGATGACTCGAATAATACGAATAGATTTGCGGACCTAGCTCGGCTAGCAGACCGAGTTCGGACCTATGGATCCAACAGGCGAACGCGCCTGATTATTCTGAGTGCGATAGATGTGCTTACGAGCACTGTAGCTGCCCTACAGCTAGAGTTAAGTAGAAAATACCGAGAACGCGTATCAAGTTGGCTCGAATAATACGAATAGGTTTGCGGACCTAGCTCGGCTAGCAGACCGAGTTCAGACCTATGGATTCAACAGGCGAACGCGCCTGACGATTATGAGTGCGATAGCTGTGCTCACCAGCACTGCAGCTGCCCTGAAGCTCGAGTTAAGTAGAAAATACCGACAACGCGTATCGAGTTGACTCGAATAATACGAATAGGTTTGCGAACATAGCTCGGCTAGTGGACCGAGTTCAGACCTATGGAGTCAACAGACAAACGCGCCTGATTATTCGAAGTGCGATAGATGTGCTTACGAGCACTGTAGCTGCCCTACAGCTCGAGTTAAGTAGACAATACCGACAACGCGTATCAAGTTGACTCGAATAATACGAATAGGTTTGCAGACCTAGCTCGGCTAGCAGACCGAGTTCAGACCTCTGGTTTGAACAGGCGAACGCGCCTGATGATTCTGAGTGCGATAGCTGTGCTTACCAGCTCTGTAGCTCTCCTACAGCTCGAGTTAAGTACAAAATACCGACAACGCGTATCAAGATGACTCGAAACGACCGATCCCGCCAGTGGCTTTTTGGCAGTAAAAGGTACCCGATCGAGCTGAGATCAAGATGGCGAGCGGCGAATAAGATCGAATATCACGGGAAAAAATACTAGAGCTCTAACGAATGGTCAAATTTCGAGAACATAATTTTCAACCGACCAAGTCGTGAAAAGTTCAGTTCTTTTTTTCCGAGCCAACTAGCTCTCCAGCGCGCCGGAATTACTCTTAGCTTCCAGCTATAACTAGCTAAGGGAAGCTCTACGAGTTATTGGGAAACGCTAGGAAGCCACGCTCCCGGACCCGCTGCCGGTTCCGGCAACCTGCTGCGGGGGTCGTGGACCGGCGGAGGTGGGCGTGTCCTCCCACCACCCACCGGCTTCTTCTCTGGAGCCCTTCAGCTCTCCAAGGAGCTATCCGGGAATTACTCCCAAGCTTCAAGCACTTGTAAGCGTCCAAAACCCGGATAGCGAAGCGAAGCGCGGAACGCCGCACTGGGCGCCGGCGGTAAACCGTCAACCTTGGTTACCGCCGGGGAACTCGTAGAGCTTCCAAGCTCGACTTAAGTTGAGAAAACCGAGAGCACCAACCAACGTTCTGACTCATAGTGAATATTTTTTGACCTCCGAATGCGACAAGCGGAGGCGTCTCGAATCGACTCATGTGATTACCAGCCCTGCAGCCCCCCTACAGCCCGAGTTAAGTGCAGAACACCGACAGCATCTCTCAGGATGACTCGAATAATATAATAGTTTCGCAGACCTGTTTCGAGCAGCAGACCAAGTTCTGAGCTCTCGAATCGACCAACGAAACGCGCCTGATGTGTGCAAATCGATTTCTATGACCCGCAGCATTGTAGCCCTCCCCCAGCACGAGTTGAGTGCAGAAAATTGAGAGTACTTTTCACGATGATTCGGACAATACGAAATAGTTTCGCGAACCTAGCTCGGGCAGCAGGCCGAGTTCAGAGCTCTCGATACAACAGACAAACGCGCCCGATAATTCTCAATCGATTTCTGTGACTGCTAGGCTCTGTAGCTGCCTACAGCTCGAGTTAAGTACAGAAAATACCGAGAGCGTTTGTCAAGATGACTCGAATAATACGAATAGATTTGCGGACCTAGCTCGGCTAGCAGACCGAGTTCAGACCTCTGGAGTCAAGAGGCAAACGCGCCTGATGATTCTGAGTGCGATAGCTGTGCTTACCAGCACTGTAGTTGCCCTACAGCTCGAGTTAAGTAAAAATACCGACAACGCGTATCAAGTTGACTCGAATAATACGAATAGGTCTGCGGACCTAGCTCGGCTAACCCGGATAGCGAAGCGAAGCGCGGAACGCCGCACGGGGACCTCTGCCAGGCCGCCTGAAACGATGCGTGGGACGCTGGAAACCTCGCAGGAGACGCTTGCAGGGGCGCCGTTTACGATGCGTGGGGCCCTGCAAAGCGCGCAAGGAAGATCTGCCTAGGAGCCTGGAAGAACTGCCGAAGCTCTTCCGAAGCCCTGCCGAAGCGCTTCGCGCACCCTGGAGCCACGCGTATTGGGAAACGCTAGGAAGCCACGCTCCCGGACCCGCTGCAACCTCCGGCAGGGCGCTGCGAGAATGACTCGTAGAGCTTCCCTGAGCTAGTTATAGCTGGAAGCTAAGAGTAATTCCGGCGCGCCGGAGAGCTAGTTCGCTCGAAAAAAAAGAACTGAAGTTTTTGACTTTTGCTCAGTTGAAAATTTTGTTCTCGAAATTTGACCATTCGTTAGAGCTCTAATATTTTTTCCCGTGATATTCGATCTTATTTCCGCTCGCCATCTTAATCTCAGCTCGATCGGGTAACTTTGAAGGCCAAAAAACACACTGGCGGGATCGGCCGTTTCGAGTCATTCGTTAGAGCTCTAGTATTTTGTCCCGTGATATTCGATCTTATTCCCGCTCGCCATCTTGATCTCAGCTCGATCGGGTAACTTTGAAGGCCAAAAAGCACACTGGCGGGAACGGCCGTTTCGAGTCATCTTGATACGCGCTGTCGGTATTTTGTACTTAACTCGAGCTGTAGGGCAGCTACAGAGCTGGTAAGCACAGCTATCGCACTCAGAATCATCAGGCGCGTTCGCCTGTTGAATCCATAGGTCTGAACTCGGTCTGCTAGCCGAGCTAGGTCCGCAAACCTATTCGTATTATTCGAGTCAACTTGATACGCGTTGTCGGTATTTTCTCTTTAACTCGAGCTGTAGGGCAGCTATAGTGCTGGTAAGCACACCTATCGCACTCAGAATCATCAGGCGCGTTCGTCTGTTGAATCCATAGGTCTGAACTCGGTCTGCTAGCGAGCTAGGTCCGCAAACCTATTCGTATTATTCGAGTCAACTTGATACGCTTTGTCGGTATTTTCTACTTAACTCGAGCTGTAGGGCAGCTACAGTGCTGGTAAGCACACCTATCGCACTCAGAATCATCAGGCGCGTTCTGCCTGTTGAATCCATAGGCTGAACTCAGGTCTGCTAGCTGAGCTAGGTCCGCAACCCTATTCGTAATATTCGAGTCAACTTGATACGCGTTGTCGGTATTTTGTACTTAATTCGAGCTGCAGGGCAGCTACAGATCTGATAAGCACACCTATCGCACTCAGAATCATCGGGCGCGTTCGCCTGTCGGATCCAGAGGTCTGAACTCGGTCTGCTAGCCGAGCTAGGTCCGCAACCCTGTTCGTATTATTGGAGTCATCTTGACAAACGCTCTCGTTAATTTCTGTACTTAACTCGAGCTGTACGCAGCTACAGAGCCTACAGTCACAGAAATCGATTGAAATTTATCGGGCGCGTTTGTCTGTTGTATCGAGAGCTCTGAACTCGGCCTGCTGCCCGAGCTAGGTTCGCGAACCTATTCGTATTGTCCGAATCATCTTGAAAAGTGCTCTCAGTTTTCTGCACTCAACTCGTGCTGGGGGAGGGCTATAGTGCTGCGGGTCATAGGATTCGATTTGCACACATCGGGCGCGTTCGTTGGTCGATTCGAGAGCTCAGAACTTGGTCTGCTGCTCGAAACAGGTCTGCGAAACTATTATATTATTCGAGTCATCCTGAGAGATGCTGTCGGTTTTCTGCACTTAGCTCGGGCTGTAGGGGGGCTGCAGGGCTGGTAATCACATGAGTCGATTCGCAGACATCAGACGCGTCCGCCTCGCATTGAGAGGTCTGAACTCGGTCTGATTAGACGCGTCCGCTTGCCGCATTCAGAGGTCAAAAAATATTCACTATGAGTCAGAATGTTGGTAGGTGCTCTCGGTTTTCTCAACTTAAGTCGAGCTTGGAAGCTCTACGAGTTCCCCGACGGTAACCAAGGTTGACGGTTTACCGCCGGCGCCCAGTCGTGGACCGGCGGAGGTGGGCGTGTGCTCCTCGCCACCCACCGCCAGCTTCTCATCTGAAACCCTCAGCTCTCCAAGGAGATATCCGGGAATAACTGGGCACCGTCAACCTTCCTTACAGCCGGGGGACTCGTAGAGCTTCCAGAGAATATATAATGTGGAAAAGAATTTCAGAGAACGACTAGTTTTTCAGCCCGAGCGATTATAGATCTCTCAAGATGACTCTAACAAAACAAACGAACAGTTTTCCAATCGAGCTCGAGTATGAAACCGAGTTCAGACCTCTGAATGCGACAGACGGACGCGTCTGATGTCTACGGATCGATCCCTGTGATTACCAGCTCTGCAGCCCCCCTTACAGCCTGAGTTGAGTGCAGAAAACCGAGAGTACCTCTTAGGATAACTCGAATAGTACAACGGTTTCGCGAATCTCGTTCGAGCAGCAGACCGAGTTCCGAGCTCTCGGTTCGACAAACGGACGCGCCTGATCTCTCGGAATCAATTCCTGTGACCAGAAGCACTGTAGCCCTTCCAGCACGATTTAAGTACCGAAAACCGAGACCACTTCTCAAGATGACTCGAACAATACGAATAGGTTCGCGAACCTAGCTCGGGGAGCAGGCCGAGTTCAGAGCTCTTAATTCAACAGACGAACGCGCCTGATAATTCTCAATCGATTTGTGTGATTATCAGCTCTGTGGCTGCCCTACAGATCGAGTTAAGTACAAAAAACCGAGAGCGTCTGCTAGAATGACTCGAATAATACGAATAGGTTTGCGACCCTAGCTCGGCTAGCAAACCGAGTTCGGACATCTGGATTCAACAGGCGAACGCGCCTGATCATTCTGGATGCATTAGCTGTGCTGACCAGCTCTGTACTCGTCCTGAAGCTCGAGTTATCTTGAGAAAACCGAAAGCGCGTATCAAGATCACTCGAAACAGTCGTTCCCGTTCGTGTGCTTTTTGGCCTTCAAAGTTGCCCGATCGAACTGCGATCAAGATGGCGAGCGGGAATAAATTCGAATATCATGGGAAAAAATACTAGAGCTCTAACGAATTGTCAAATTTTGAGAACAAAATTTTCAACCGACCAAAAGTCACCAAAAGGTCCGTCGAGATTTTTCTTGCCAACTAGCTCTCCAGCTCCCCGGAATTACTCTTAAGCTTCCAGCAATAACTTGCTAAGGGGAGCTCTACGAGTTACTTGCTAAGGCAAGCTCTACGAGTTACTTGTAAGCGTCCAAAACCCGGATAGCGAAGCCAAGCGCGGAACGCCGCACGGGGACCTCTGCCAGGCCGCCTGAAACGATGCGCGGGACGCTGGAATAACTCGTAGAGCTTCCCTTAGCTAGTTATAGCTGGAAGCTAAGAGTAATTCCGGCGCGCCGGAGAGCTAGTTGGCAACAAAAATCTCGACGGACCTTTTGCTGACTTTTGGTCGGTTGAAAATTATGTTCTCGAAATTCAACAATTCGTTTGAGCTCTAGTATTTTTTCTCATGATATTCGATCTTATTCCCGCTCGCCATCTTGATCTCAGCTCGATCGGGTAACTTTGAAGGCCAAAAAGCAGGCAGGCGGGAACGGCCGTTTCGAGTCATCTTGATACGCGCTGTCGGTATTTTGTACTTAACTCGAGCTGTAGGGCAGCTACAGAGCTGGTAAGCACAGCTATCGCACTCAGAATGAGCAGGCGCGTTTGCCTGTTGAATACAGAGGTCTGAACTCAGTCTGCTAGCCGAGCTAGGTCCGCAAACCTATTCGTATTATTCGAGTCATCTTGATAGAAGCTATCGGTTTTCTGTACTTAACTTGAGCTGTAGGACAGCTACAGAGCTGGTAAACACAGCTATCGCATTCAGAATCATCCGGCGCGTTCGCCTGTTGAATCCAGAGGTCTGAACTCGGTCTGCTAAACCTATTCGTATTATTCGAGTCATCTTCATAGTCGCTCTCGGTTTTCTGTACTTAACTCGAGCTGTAGGGCAGCTACAGGGCTCATTGTGACAGACATCGATGGGAAATTATCTGTCGCGTTCGTCTATCGAACCGAGAGCTCTGAACAGGGCCTGCTGCCCGAGCTAGGTTCGCAAAACTATTCGTATTGTCCGAATGATCTTGAGACGTGCTCTCAATTTTCTGCACTCAACTTGTGCTGGGGGAGGGCTTCAGTGCTTCGGGTCACATATATCGATTTGCACACATCAGGCGCGTCTTTCGGTCGATTGCAGAGCTCGGAACTCGGTCTGCTGCTCGAACTAGATTCGGAAAACTATTATATTATTCGAGTCGATACTGTCGGTTTCTGCACTTAACTCGGGCTGTAGGGGGGCTTCAGGGCTGGGGATCACATGAGTGGATTCGCAGACATCAGACGCGCCCGCATGTCGCATGGAGAGGTCTGAACTCGGTTTGAACTGGGTTGCGAAACTGTTTGTTTTTTTGTTAGTGTTATCTTGAGAGGTCTGAAATCGCTTGGGCTTAAAAAATAGTCGTCCTTTTGAGTTTTTCCCCACATTATATATTGTCAGGAAGCTCTACGAGTCCCCCGGCGGTAAGAAAGGTTGACGGTTTACCGCCGGCGCCCAGTTCTCGCAGGAGACGCTTGCAGGGGCGCCGTTTACGATGCGTGGGGCCCTGCAAAGCGCGCAAGGAAGATTGCCTAGGAGCCTGGAAGAACTGCCGAAACACTTCCGAAACTTTGCCGAAGCGCTTCGCGCACCCTGGAGCCACGCGTATTGGGAAACGCTAGGAAGCCACGCTCCCGGACACGCTGCGAACTCCGGGAGGGCGCTGCGAGAATCGTGGACCGGCGGAGATGGGCGTGTGCTCCCCACCACCCACCGCCGGCTTCTTATCTGAAACCCTCAGCTCTCCAAGGAGCTATCCGGGAACTAGCTCCACCCCGCGCCGGAATTCCTCTAGCTCATCGATGCCGAAGAGCTCTACGAGGTATTACTCTCAAGCTTATGCTGAGGCGCTACTGGAATCGCTTCCATGCGTTCCTGCCGAAGTGCGGGCACGCGTGGCAGCTTGCCGGAAGCTCTCCCGGACCCGCTGCTGGGTCAGGCGAGCTTCTGCGGGGATCGTGGAGCGGCGGAGATGGGCTGCTGGCGGGCACCACCACCGTCCGGCTTCTAATCTTGAGCCCTTTAGCTCTTAGCGAGCTCTCCTGGAAAACCTGCTTCTTGAAAGCGAACTGTCAAATATCTTTCACTTGGCAGCGTCCAAAACCCAAAGAGCGAAGAGAATCTCCGGGACGGGAAGTCTTTCCTGGAGAGTCCCGGGCCCCCTGGAGCGCTGCGGAAGCGGTGCCAGAAACGCTTCCATACGTGGTTCCTCTAGCTCATCGATGCCGAGAGAGCTCTACGAGGCACTGCCAAGAACGTTTCCACGCGTGCCTGCACGCGTGCGGGCAAGCGTGGAGGCTTGCCGGAAGCTCCCCCGGACCAGCTGCCGGCTCGAACGAACGTCTCCGGGGATTCTGGAGCGGCGGAGATAGGCTGCTGGCGGGCACCACCACCGCCGGGCTTCTACTCTGAGACCCTCTAGCTCTCAGAGAGCTCTCTGGGAAAAAAATTGCAAAACCACCCAAAAGTTACCACTTTGTACTTTCTGGCCAGGTCGACCAACTAGCTCCACCCCGCGCCGGAATTCCTCTAGCTCATCGATGCCGAAGAGCTCTACAAGGTACTCATAAGCTTCCAGCGACTAGCTAAGGGAAGCTCTACGAGTTATTACTCTTTAGCTTCCAGCAATAACTTGCTCAGGGAAGCTCTACAAGTGTCTCGTAAGCTTCCAGCAACTAGTTCAGGGAAGCTCTACGAGTTACTCTTGAAAGCTTTTCGGCGAAGCCCTGGGAAGTTCCTCTGACGCTCTGCTGAAGCTCTTCTGAAACGCTGCCTGCGACGCTGCCGCGCGACCCTGCACGCGTGCGGGCACGCCTGCACGGGTGCCGGAAGCGCTCCCGGACCCGCTGCCGGGTCAGGCGAGCCGCTGCGGGGATCGTGGACCGGTGGAGGTGGGCGTGTCCCGAAGCGCTGACAGAATCGCTTCCATGCGTGCCTGTACGCATGCAGGCACGCGTGGAAGCTTGCCGGAAGCTCTCCCGGACACATTGCTGGGTCTCCGGAGTCGCTGCGAGGCCTGTGGACCGCCGTGGAGGAGCTCCTGGCAGGCACCACCACCGTCCAGCATTTCAAAGTCTTTAGCTCTCAGCGAGCTTTCCGGGAAAACGTTTTCACTTTGTCCTTTCTGGCCGGGTCGACCAACTAGCTCCACCCCGCGCCGGAATTCCTCTAGCTCATCGATGCCGAAAAGCTCTACAAGGTGCTTGCTAAGGGAAGCTCTACGAGTTACATCGTCTCTTCTGGTCGGGTCGGCCAACTAGCTCCACCCCGCGCCGGAAGTCCTCTAGCTCATCGATGCCGAAGAGCTCTACAAGGTATTACTCTTAAGCTTCCAGCAACTAGCTAAGGGAAGCTCTACAAGTTATTCTAGCGCGGGATGGAGCTAGTTGGTTCCCAGAGAGCTCTCTGAGAGCTAGAGGGCTTTGGATTAGACGCCGGACGGCTGTGGTGCCTGCCAGCAGCACATCTCCGCCGCTCCACGATCCCCGCAACGCCTCGCCCGTCCCGGCAGCTGGTCCGGGAGCGTTTCCAGCGCGCGTCCACGCGTGCCTGCACGTGTGAAGGCACGCGTCGAAGCGTTCCTGGCAGCGCTTCAGAAGCGCTGCAGGGAAGCCCCCAAAGCGCCCGAAGCGCTTCCTTAGAGCGTCTGAAAGCTCGCCAGGAAGGCTTTCGGGTTCGTGTTCTCTCTGCTCTCCGGGTTTTGGACGCTACCAACTACCTTGTAGAGCTCGCCGGCATCGATGAGCTAGAGGAATTCCAGCGCGAGGTGCGCTTAGTAACTCGTAGAGCTTCCCTCAGCTAGTTGCTGGAAGCTTAAGAGTAATTCCGGCGCACTGGAGAGCTAGTACCTCGTAGAGCTCTTCTGCAAAAAGCCAAGAGGAATAACTCGTAGAGGAATAACCTGTAGGGCTTCCCTTAGCAAATTGCTGGAAGCTTAAGAGTAATACCTTGTAGAGCTCTTCGGCATCGATGAGCTAAAGGAATTCCGGCGCGGGGTGCAGCGAGAACCTTGTAGAGCTCTTCGGCATCGATGAGTTAGAAGAATTCCGGCGCAAGGTGCAGCTAGTAACTTGTAGAGCTTCCCTGAGCTAGTTGCTGGAAGCATAAGAGTACCTCGTAGAGCTCCTCGACATCGATGAGCTAGAGGAATTCCGGCGCGGGGTGGAGCTAGTACGTCGTAGAGCTCTTCGGCATCGATGAGCTAGAGGAATTCCGGCGCGGGGTAGAGCTAGTTGGCCGACCCGGCCAGAAAGGACAAAGTTCCCGGAGAGCTCTCTGAGAGCTACAGGGTTTTAGATTAGAAGCCGGACGGTGGCGGTGCCCGCCAGAAGCCCATCTCCGCCGGTCCACGATCCCAGCAGCAACTCGCCCGAGCCGGCAGCGGGTCCGCAGGAATGCAGGACCGCTTCAGAAGGGTTCGACAGAGCTCCGCAGGCGCCCCAGGAGGGTTTCACAAAGCACTGCAGGAAGGCACGCGTCCACGCGTGCCTGCAAGCGTGCGGGCACGCATGGGGTAGTAGTAGTAGTAGTAGTAGTAGTAGTAGTAGTAGTAGTAGTAGTAGTAGTAGTAGTAGTAGTAGTAGTAGTAGTAGTCTTAGTAGGCGTAATCTTTTTTGTAGTAGAAATCGTAGCAGCAGTACTAGTACCAGTACCAGTAGTAGTAGTAGTAGTAGTAGTTGTAGTAGTAGTAGTAGTAGTAGTAGTAGTAGTAGCGCTTCAGGGGGGGCCCAGGGAGCTCTGTAGGAAAGATTTTCCGTCCAGAAGGGTCTCCTCTCTCCGGGTCTTGGACGCTACCAAGATGTACCTCGTAAAGCTCTTCGTACCACGTAGAGCTCCTCGGCATCGATGAGCTAGAGGAATTCCGGCGCGGGGTGGAGCTAGTAACTTGTAGAGCTTCCCTTAGCAAGTAGTTGCTGGAAGCATGAGAGAAATTCCGGGGCGCTGGAAAGCTAGTACCTTGTAGAGCTCTTCGGCATCGACGAGCTAGAGGAATTCCGGCGCGGAGTGGAGCTAGTTCCCGGAGAGCTCTCTGAGAGCTAGAGGGCTTAAGATTAGAAGCCGGACGGTGGTGGTGCCCGCCAGAAGGCCATCTCCGCCGCTCCACGACCCTCGCAGCGCCTTGCCCGAACCGGCAGCTGGTCGGGGAGAGTTTCCGGCAAGCTTCCACGCGCGCCCGCGCGCGTGCAGGCACGCGTGGAAGCGTTCCTGGCAGCGCTTCAGCAGGGCTGCAGGGGAGCTCCCCAGAGCCCCAGAAGCGCCTCACGAGAGCCTCCGAGTGCTCGCCAGGAAAGCTTTCTGGTGTTGTGTTCTCTTTGCTCTCCGGGTTTTCGACGCTACCAAGTACCTTGTAGAGCTCTTCCGCAAAGTGAGCTAAGAGGAATTCAGGCGCAGGGTGGAGCTAGTACCTCGTAGAGCTCCTCGTCATCGATGAGCTAGAGGACTACCTCGTAGAGCTTTTCGGCATCGATGAGCTAGAGGAATTCCGGCGCGGGGTGGAGCTAGTATCTCGTTCCCGGATAGCCTCGTGGGCGACGTAGGGTTGTTAGAGAAGAAGCCGGCCGGTGCGCGTACGCCGCCGCACCCTTCCGCCCACCGCTCCACGTGCCCTTCCGTGAGGTCTCGGGTTCTGCAGCGTGTCCCGGAGCGTCTGTTCCAATACGTTCCCGTAGAACGTGCTCCAGAGGCCTCGCGAAGCTCCCGGGCAGCGAGCTTTCACGCGTGCAGGCACGCGTGAAAGCGTCGCTCTCAGCCCTGCAGGGGCGCGCCAGGCAAGCTTTCCAGCGCCACCACGCACGTTTACAGCCCTTCAGGGGCGCGCCAGGCAAGCTCCCCAGCGCCAGCACGCACCTGTGAAGCGTGCTTGAAGCAACCTGACATGAACCGTATGAGACGAGCGTAGGGCACGCGCAACGCTAGGGGTGCGCTTGCGCGACGAGACGCCGCGCGCGCGTCTTGCGCTTGGCTATCCGGGTTTTCGACGACAACAGGTACAGCTCTTCGGCATCGATGAGCTAGAGGAATTTGGGCGCGGCGTGCAGCTAGAGCTTCCCTTAGCAAGTTGTTGCTGGAAGCTTAAGAGTAATTCCGGGGCGCCGGAGAGCCAGTTGGCAAGAAAAATCTCGACGGACATTTTGGTGACTTTTGGTCGGTTGAAAATCTTGTTCTCAAAATTCAACCATTCGTCGGAGCTCTAGTATTTTTTCCCGTGATTCTCGATCTTATTCCCGCTCGCCATCTTGATCTTAGCTCGATCGGGTACCTTTTACTGCCACAAAGCACTGCGGCGGGATCGGCCGTTTTGGGTCATCTTGTTACGCGCTGTCGGTTTTCTCAAGATAACTCGAGCTTTAGGACAGCTACAGAGCTGGTAAGCACAGGTAATCGATTCAGAATGATCAGGCGCGTTCGCCTGTTGGACCCAGAGGTCTGAACTCGGTCTGCTAGCCGAGCTAGGTCCGCAAACTTATTCGTATTATTCGAGTGATCTTGACAGACGCTCTCGATTTCCTGTACTTAACTCGAGCTACAGGACAGCTACAGAGCTGATACGTACATAATCTGATTCAGAATCATCAGTGGCCGTTGTCTGTCGAATCCAGAGCTCTGAACTCGGTCTGCTGCCCGATCTAGAATTGCGAAACTATTCGTATTGTTCGAGTCATCTTGAGAGATGCTGTCGGTTCTCTGCACTCAACTCGGGCTGTCGGGGGGCTGCATGGCTGGTAATCACTGAAATCGATTATGAGACATCAGGTGCGTCCGCCTGTCGAATCCAAAGCTCTGAACTCTGTCTGCTGCCCGAACTAGGTCCGCGAAATTATCCGTATTGTTCGAGTCATCCTGAGAGGTGCTGTCGGTTCCCTGCACTTAACTCGCGCTGTAGGGGGGCTGCAGGGCTGGTAATCAAAGGAATCGATTCAGAGACATCAAACGCGTCCGCCTGACGCATGCAGAGGTCTCAACTAGGTCAGATACTCGAGCTAGGTTTGCCAAACTATTCGTATTGTTCGAGTCATCTTGAGGGGTGCTGTCGATTTACGCACGTAACTCGAGCTGTAGAATAGCTACAGAGCTCGTACAGAAGACAATCCAGAAGCACCGGGGGCGTTCGGCTGTTACATCCGAGAGGTCTGAATTTGCATGGGCTGGGAAAATATCTTTTTGAGTCTATTTCTTTAAGACATTATATGTTGTCAGGAAGCTCTACGAGTCCCCCGGCGGTAACGAAGGTCGACGGTTTACCGCCGGCGCCCAGTAACTCGTAGAGCTTCCCTTAGCAAGTTATTGCTGGAAGCTTAAGAGTAATTCCGGGGCGCTGGAGAGCTAGTACGTCGTAGAGCTCTTCGGCATCGCTGGAGGAATTCCTGCGCGGGGTGCAGCTACTTGGCCAACCCGGCCCAGGCGGAGAATGTGGTGACCTGGGGTCGGTTTTTGGAAGATAGCGAGAGATTTTCCCGGAGAGCTCGCTGAGAGCTAAAGGGTTTAAGATTAGAAGCCGGACGGTGGTGGTGCCCGCCAGCAGCCCATCTCCGCCGCTCCACGATCCCCGCAGCAGCTCGCCCGACCCGGCAGCGGGTCGGGGGGAGCTTCCGGCAAGCTTCCACGCGTGCCCGCACTTGTGCACGCACGCATGGAAGCGATTCTGGCAGCGCTTCAGCAGCGCTGCAGGGAAGCCCCCAGAGCGCCAGAAGAGCTTTACGAGAGCGTTGGAGGGCCCGCCAGGAAAGTTTCCTAGTAAGTACTTCGTTGGGCTCTTCAGCAAACAGCTAAGTGGAATTCCGGCGCAGGTAAAGCTAGTAACTCGTGGATTTTCCCTTAGCAAGTTCCCGGAGAGCTCGTTGAAAGCTCAAGGGTTTAAGATTAGAAGCCGGACGCTGGTGGTGCCCGCCAGGAGCTCCTCCACGGCGGTCCACGTTCCCCGCAGAAACTCCGGCGGCCCGGCAACGTGACCGGGAGAGCTTCCGGCAAGCTTCCAAGCGTGCCCGCACAAGTGCAGGATAGCGTGGAAGGGGCCCTGGCAGCGCTTCAGCAGCGCTGCGGGGGGGCTTCCGAGAGCTCTTCTGGAAAGATGTCGGCTCTGCTACGTGACATTGAGCGCGAACCACGGTTCGTCATTCAATGGTTCAGGCCAGCCTATTGTTTGCTTGTATTTAACTCGTAGAGCTTCCCTTAGCAAGTAACTCGTAGAGCTTCCCTTAGCAAGTTATTGCTGGAATAAGAGTAATTCCGGGGAGCTGGAGAGCTAGTTGGCAAGAAAAATCTCGACGGACCTTTTGGTAACTTTTGGTCGGTTGAAAATTTTGTTCTCAAAATTTGAACATTCGTTAGAGCTCTAGTATTTTTTCCCATGATATTCGATCTTATTCCCGCTCGCTATCTTGATCTCAGCTCGATCGGGTAACTTTGAAGGCCAAAAAGCACACGGGCGGGAACGGCCGTTTCGAGTCATCTTGATACGCGCTGTCGGTTTTCTCAAGATAACTCGAGCTTCAGGACAACTACAGAGCTGGTCAGCACAGCTAGTGCATTCAGAATGATCAGGCGCGTTCGCCTGTTGACTCCAGAGGTCTGCACTCGGTCTCCTAGCCGAGCTAGGGTCGCCAACCTATTCGTATTATTCGAGTCATTTTAGCAGACGCTCTCGGTTTCTCGTACTTAACTCGATCTGTAGGGCAGTCACAGAGCTGATAATCACAGAAATCGATTGAGAATTATCAGGCGCGTTCGTCTGTTGAATGAAGAGCTCTGAACTCGGCCTGATCCCCGAGCTAGGTTTGCGAACCTATTGGTATTGTTCGAGTCATCTTGAGAAATGCTTTCTGTTTTCTGCACTTAAATCGTGCTGGGGGAAGGGCTACAGTGCTGCGGGTCACAGATATCGATTTGCACACATCAGGCGCGTCTTTTGGTCGATTCCAGAGCTTGGAACTCGGTCTGCTGCTCGAACGAGATCCGCGAAACTGTTGTATTATTCGAGTCATCCTGAGAGGTACTCTCGGTTTTCTGCACTTAACTCAGGCTGTATGGGGCTGCAGAGCTGGTAATTACAGTAATCGATCCGCAGACATCAGACGCGTCCGCCTGTCGCATTCAAAGGTCTGAACTCGGTTTCATACTCGAGCTCGATTGGAAAACTGTTCGTTTGTTTTGTTAGAGTCCTCTTGAGAGGTCTATAATCGCTAGGGGTGAAAAACTAGTCGTTCTCTAAAATTCTTTTCCACATTATATATTGTCAGGAAGCTCTACGAGTCCCCCGGCGGTAAGAAAGGTTGACGGTTTACCGCCGGCGCCCAGTTATTGCTGGAAGCTTAAGAGTAATTCCGGGGAGCTGGAGAGCTAGTTGGCAAGAAAAATCTCGACGGACCTTTTGGTGACTTTTGGTCGGTTGAAAATTTTGTTCTCGAAATTTGACATTCGTTAGAGCTCTAGTATTTTTTCCCATGATATTCGATCTTATTCCCGCTCGCCATCTTGATCTCAGCTCGATCGGGTAACTTTGAAGGCCAAAAAGCAGGCGGGCGGGAACGGCCGTTTCGAGTCATCTTGATACGCGCTCTCGGTATTTCCTACTTAACTCGAGCTGTAGGGCAGCCACAGAGCTGGTAAGCACACCTATCGCACTCAGAATCATCAGGCGCGTTCACCTGTTGAATCCAGAGGTCTGAACTCGGTCTGCTAGCCGAGCTAGGTCCGCAAAACTATTTGTATTATTTGTGTCAACTTGATACGCTTTCTCGGTATTTTCTACTTAACTCGAGCTGTAGGGCAGCTAGAGTGCTGGTAAGCACACCCATCGCACTCAGAATCATCAGGCGCGTTCGCCTGTTGAAACCAGAGGTCTGAACTCGGTCTGCTAGCCGAGCTAGGTCCGCAAACCTATTCGTATTATTCGAGTGAACTTGATACGCGTGGTGGGTATTTTGTACTTAAATCGAGCTGCAGGGCAGCTAAAGAGCTGGTAAGCACATCCCTCGCATTCAGAATCATCAGGCGCGTTCGCCTCTTGACTGCAGAGGTCTGAACTCGGTCTGCTATCCGAGCTAGGTCCGCAAATCTATGCGTATTATTCGAGTCATCCTGACAAACGCTCTCGGTTTTCTGTATTTAACTCTGTGCGGCAGCTACAGAGCCTATAGTCACAGAAATCGATTGGGAATTATCGGGCAGGTTTGTCTGTTGCATCGAGAGCTCTGAAGTCGGCCTGTTGCCCGAGCTAGATTCGCGAAACTATTCGTATTATCCGAATCATCGTGAAAAGTGCTCTGAATTTTCTGCATTCAACTCGTGCTGGGGAGGGCAGTGCTGCGGGTCATAGAAATCGATTTGCACACATCAGGCGCGTTCGTTGGTCGATTCGAGAGCTCAGAACTTGGTCTGCTGCTCGAAACAGGTCCGCGAAACTATTAGATTACTCGAGTCATCCTGAGAGATGCTGTCGGTTTTCTGCACTTAACTCGGGCTGTAGAGGGGCTGCAGGGCTGGTAATCACATGAGTCGATTCGCAGACATCAGACGCGTCCGGCTGTCGCATTGAGAGGTCTGAACTCGGTCTGATACTCGAACTGGGTTGCGAAACTGTTTGTTTTTTTGATAGAGTCATCTTGAGTTGTCTGAAATCGCTTGGGCTGGAAAATAGTCGTTCTCTGGATTTTTTTCCCACAGTATATATTGTCAGGAAGCTCTACGAGTCCCCCGGCGGTAAGAAAGGTTGACGGTTTACCGCCGGCGCCCAGTGCCAAATGCAGATTATAAGGATGAGGAGGTTTGCTCGGTTGAAAATTTTGTTCTCGAAATTTGAACATTCGTTAGAGCTCTAGTATTTTTTCCCGTGATATTCGATCTTATTCCCGCTCGCCATCTTGATCTCAGCTCGATCGGATAACTTTGAAGGCCAAAAAGCACTCTGGCGGGATCGGCCGTTTCGAGTCATCTTGATACGCGCTATCGGTATTTTGTACTAAACTCGAGCTGTGGGACAGCTACAGAGCTGGTAAGCACAGCTATCGCACTCAGAATCATCAGGGCGCGTTCGCCTGTTCAATCCATAGGTCTGAACTCGGTCTGCTAGCCGAGCTAGGTCCACAAACCTATTCGTATTATTCGAGTCAACTTGATACGCGTTGTCGGTATTTTCTACTTAACTCGAGCTGTAGGGCAGCTACAGTGCTGGTAAGCACACCTATCGCACGCAGAATCATCAGGCGCGCTCGCCTGTTGAATCCATAGGTCTGAACTCGGTCTGCTAGCCGAGCTAGGTCCGCAAACCTATTCGTATTATTCGAGTCAACTTGATACGCGTTGTCGGTATTTTCTACTTAACTCGAGCTGTAGGCCAGCTACAGTGCTGGTAAGCACACCTATCACACTCAGAATAATCAGGCGCGTTCGCCTGTTGAATCCAGAGCTCTGAACTCGGTCTGCTGCGCGATCCAGAATCACGAAACTGTTCGTATTCTTCCAGTCATCTTGAGAGCTACTGTCGGCGTTCTGCACTTAACTCGGGCTGTAGGGAGGCTGCAGGGCGGTTAATCACAGGAATCGATTCGGAGACATGAGACGCGTCCGTCTGTCGGATTGAGAGGTCCGAACTCGGTCTGATACTCAAGTTGGGCTGAAAAACTATTCGTTCTCTGCAATTCTTTTCGAGATTATATGTTGTCAGGAAGCTCTACGAGTCCCCCGGCGGTAACAAAGGTTGACGGTTTACCGCCGGCGCCCAGTGCAGATTATAAGGATGAGGAGGTGAGGGGATTCAGTCAAGTGCTGGAGGAGGTGAAGAGGAGGATCAGAGAGTATCGCAGACGTCACCCAGATCAGCCAGACATAACTCGTAGAGCTTCCCTTAGCAAGTTATTGCTGGAAGCTTAAGAGTAATTCCGGGGAGCTGGAGAGCTAGTTGGCAAGAAAAATCTCGACGGACCTTTTGGTGACTTTTGGTCGGTTGAAAATTTTGTTCTCAAAATTTGACCATTCGTTAGAGCTCTAGTATTTTTTCCCATGATATTCGATCTTATTCCCGCTCGCCATCTTGATCTCAGCTCGATCGGGTAACTTTGAAGGCCAAAAAGCAGGCTGGCGGGAACGGCCGTTTCGAGTCATCTTGATACGCGCTGTCGGTTTTCTCAAGATAACTCGAGCTTCAGGACAACTACAGAGCTGGTCAGCACAGCTAATGCATTCAGAATGATCAGGCGCGTTCGCCTGTTGAATCCAGAGGTCTGAACTCGGTCTGCTAGCCGAGCTAGGGTCGCAAACCTATTCGTATTATTCGAGTCATTGTAGCAGACGCTCTCGGTTTTTCGTACTTAACTCGATCTGTAAGGCAGCCACAGAGCTGATAATCACAGGAATCGATTAAGAATTATCAGGCGCGTTCGTCTGTTGAATCGAGAGCTCTGAACTCGGCCTGCTCCACGAGCTAGGTTCGCGAACCTATTGGTATTGTTCGAGTCATCTTGAGAAGTGCTCTCGGTTTTCTGTACTGAAATCGAGCTGGGGGAGGGCTACAGTGCTGCTGGTCACAGGAATCGATTTCGAGACATCAGGCGCGTCCGTTCGTCGAAGCGAGAGCTCGGAACTCGGTCTGCTGCTCGAACGAGATCCGCGAAACTGTTGTATGATTCGAGTCATCCTGAGAGATACTCTCGGTTTTCTGCACTTAACTCAGGCTGTATGGGGGGCTGCAGAGCTGGTAATCACAGGAATCGATTTGCAGACACCAGACGCGTCCGCCTGTCGCATTCAGAGGTCTGAACTCGGTTTCATACTCGAGCTCGATTGGAAAACTGTTCGTTTGTTTTGTTAGAGTCATCTTGAGAGGTGTATAATCGCTTGGGCTGAAAAACTAGTCGTTCTCTGAAATTCTTTTCCACAATATATATTGTCAGGGAGCTCTACGAGTCCCCCGGCGGTAAGAAAGGTTGACGGTTTACCGCCGGCGCCCAGTGCTTATCTTGTTCACGGATGCCAGCGTTGAGATGACTCCGAATATTTCCCGGATAGCTCCTTGGAGAGCTGAGGGTTTCAGAGAAGAAGCCGGCGGTGGGTGGTGGGGAGGACACGCCCACCTCCGCCGGTCCACGATCCCCGCAGCAGGTTGCCGGAACCGGCAGCGGGTCCGGGAGCGTGGCTTCCTGGCGTTTCCCAATACGCGTGGCTCCAGGGTGCGCGAAGCGCTTCGGCAGAGCTTCGGAAGAGCTTCGGCAGTTCTTCCAGGCTCCTAGGCAGATCTTCCTCGCGCGCTTTGCAGAGCCCCACGCATCGTAAACAGCGCCCCTGCAAGCGTCTCCTGCGAGGTTTCCAGCGTCCCGCGCATCGTTTCAGGCAGCCTGGCAGAGGTCCCCGCGCGGCGTTCCGCGCTTGGCTTCGCTATCCGGGTTTTGGACGCTTACAAGTATCGCCAACGGCCGTGCTATCACAATATGGGAGTGAAAGAAGTGGTGCAGGTTCTATTCAGAGGAGGAAGGGAGGGTGTGAGGAAGAAACAGTTGGAGGAGATGAGGTTCTTGTTGACTGAGTTTTATAGTGTGGCCCTCGCTCTGCGACTTGGCGCGGTAGGACAGCACCCCGAGGGGAGGCGGTGCTCGACTATATAGGCATCAGTGCTTCTGATCAATTCGACTCGGGGACTACTGCTCAGCGGATCCGGGCCCCAGGAGGTCGGCTACAATCCAGGAGATCAGCGACCACAAACTAGTATATCTTGCGTTGCTGTAGGAAGACGACGACGCTACAAGAATAGGAAGCGAGCTGCCCTGCATCAATGGGAACCTGTTGACCCTGCTGCGGCTGCTGCCAGCTTCGAACGTGCCATGTCACGGCAGTTTCAAGATGCAGCCTCTCGGTATCGCCTATTGCAGTCTTTGGTTGAAGAGAAGGAGAAGGATGACATCAAAAGGGACGTGAAACCCGTGAAGGAGGAGGAGGGTGAGCAGAGCAGGTATAGCAGGGGCACAGTCAGCCAGATTATCGAAGATACGGCGGCAAGTATCCCTAGCCGCCAGGCGGCCGCACTTTGTGCACCTGTGAGGCCGGAACGTCTATGGACGCTCGAACGGCTCTTACGGCGCGCTCTTTGGCCCAGAGAACTTCGACGCCAGAATGAAGTCAGGAGTCTTCGAAGATGGATCAAACCACTGCGAAAACAATATGATGCCGACATGCTCGAATACAATTACAAAGTTGAACAGCGTAAATTACGTACACAAGCACAGGCACTTAAAGTCAAAAAGATGACAGGGGAGTGGGAACTTACTCACGATGTCGAGGGCGAACAAGTCGAAATTGGTAGGTGCTTGAAAGACAGGGTGGAGGACTACGGGGCGAGGAGGGAGGTGCAGTCTATTCTGGAAGGTCTGGCATCGAAGCTGAACCAGTCCCAGTGCGTGAGCATCACCATGCATGACTTCTTGCGAGCGAGGGCTCGCCTCAAGAGTGGGGCGGATGGACCCGACCAAGTGACACGGGAGATGCTCCAGCTGATCCCCTTTGCCAGCCTCAAGACAACCCAACATCATTTCAGCCAGATCGCCAATCGTTGTCAACAGGTCCCCTCGGATTGAAAGAACTTTCTGGTGACTCTCATCCCGAAGTCGCCGTTCATCCTGGAGCTTTCAGATACTAGGGCGATCTGCCTCCTGAGCCTGGTCCAGAAGTGGTACAACCATGTCCTAGTCATTAAAGGGGAATAACACCTGGTGAATATCAAACCATCTCTTAGCATGTATAGGAAGGTTTCAGAGGTCACATCGTTTACCAAACATCTTTGCCAACATGCTGCACAATGGGAACAAGGGGAGAAGCTCTGTCTGGCCAGCCTCGATGTACTACAGGCGACCACGTTACTATCAAGCTAGCTTGGTTTTGACCCCGCTTTGATTTATGCCTTTCTTTGCCGTATGACCGAAAACACGTGTAACGCCACCTTCGAAGGGACCCAGAATTTGGACTGGATTGGTTGGGATCGGAGTATCAGGACGGGCGGGGTGGACGGACCATTCATATTCAAAGTGGTGAGTGTGGCCTTGTGGAATGATATCGTCGGGACCGGGCCAGGGCGTGATCTGGGATACGTAGTTGAGTCCCCCGTCCCCATGCCCACTAGATCGACGATTTCACATGCCCTCTGGGCAGACAATCTGTTGCTGTACGCCAGAGATGAACGGCAGCTTAGGACCATGATGACTGAGCTCACTCTCTCTCTGCTCAAGGCTGGCCTCAATTGGAAACCATCCTCTCTCAAGCTCATCCCCTTTGGCGTCAATGGCTCGAATGATGTAGTTCTTGATATTCAGTTGCCCACACAGACCCACACGTATAAACTTGAATGCGTTAACACTTTGGACATCCTGGGTTACAGGTTGGACAGATATTGGACACAGCATAGCGATCTGCAATTCAACTTGGATTGTGCCCGTGGTGCCTTCTTTGCTGACAATGAATATTATAGAAGTCATCGCATCCCGATTGAGAGACGATTCCAACGATACCGACTCCGTATCGAGAGTAAGCTACTCTTCGCAATCGAGGGGATGACGATTGACAACAACACGGCACAAAAAAATATTCTCTTGGGAAGGAAAGCTATTAGCCATCATCGGAGGAAGGAGGAAAGGAGTGACAGAAGATTGGACGGTTTACCAAAAGAGGAGGTTCAAGTATGCACGCGACCAGTTCGCCAACCATGGATTTCTGTCGGCGGTGGAACTCTTCATTCACAAGAACTGGCTCTGGGCGAAAGATATCGCTTGCTTTGCCAGAGGCTTTGCGTGTCAAAATATCCCGACAGCTGCGCTGCACACGGACGGAGTACATGCAGATCCGACAGCTTCGCTGCACACGTACAGTCAGGCTCATACACATGTCCATTCGTCATTGCCTGTGCCTCAGTTGAATGGTCAACGTTCTTTTGATTTCGGACGGTTGCCTTGTTATATTCCGACAGCTACGCTGCACGCGCACAGTACACACTTTATTCATTCTCATAGTCCGCCTCGTGCTTTGCCTCAGAGTGTTTCGCCTGAGCCCCAGAGCTCCGCGGCTACGTTTGGTAGCCGTGGGGGACTGACCGAGCACAAAAAAGATTGTCAACGTTCTTCTGGTCGTGTGTCGTCTGCGTCCAGTATAAGAGTTCCTTTGGAGCCGAACAAAAAGGATGCTCATTGTTCTTCTGGTCGTGTGTCGTCTGCGTCCAGAATAAGAGTTCCTTTGAACGATCCGCTGCAAGTGGCGCATCTGTTTGAGTGCGCCAGGCTCCTGGAAGAAAGGAGCAGGCAGCGCGAATCGCAGGGCACTGTCAGTCCTGCGGCCACAGCCCCCCCAGTCGACGGTGAGAGCGAACCCGCGCCCGTGGCCAAGAATCGTCGCAGGCAGATCGTGGAGACCCGTCTGGCCGCCAGGGGAGAGAAGAGGAGCTCTGGCCCGAGTCTCACTGCGAGCCAGGAGGAGCTCGCCAAGCGTGTCAGACAACCCCAGCGCCCATGCGACAAAAGAGATCGGGATGAAATATGTTCGCCGAGGGGCAGTCAAAAGAGACGGTGTATTGCACATGTGAATGATGACCCCATCGCTTCCGCCGATAGTCCGTCTGCTGCCCCACAGGGAAGTAAGCGACCACGGGACCCCCCCTCTTCTAATCATGATAGTGAGCCGCGTGAGGCACGACCCTCTGGCGCAAACGTGAATGCCTTCAAACTCAACGCCTACTCTCAGGCGCGGTTGGGCATGATGCATGCGTCAGGTGACTGGTCCGCTCATCGTCGCGCGTTCGCTGCACGCTCGAGGGATTCTCAGGCTGCTCTTCTTGGATGGCGTGGTGGTACTAAATACGTCGGTTGGAGAAAATGGGAAGATGTCTTCATTGCGGATCAAAATGGCAATACAAAGTGGTGGGAGACTATGATGTTTGGGAAAGAAGATTGGTCGATTTTCGTTGAGAAGTTACTCAAAAGATTGCGCCTGCCCGCCATTCTTGACTATCTGGCCAAACCTAGAGTTTCGGTTGCCCGTACGGAGGAGGAGGAGAAGAAAGTTAACAATGATAGGATTGCGCGTCGCATTGCTCATAACTTTGAAAATGAGACCATCTTTGACTATGAGTCGGATAAGATTCCATTTGAAATACTGGGTGACAGCTTGTGTGTTGTCCAATGGATAAGAGGGCACTGGAGGTGCACGAACATGGGCTATAACAACACCTTGGAGGCGGCACAAAACACTCTTAATGCTGTAACGGACACCTGCTTGAGAACTGCGTGTGCGGGGGCTGACCCGATCAAACATCTTTATAGGGAGGGTAACAGTTATGCTGCTGAACTCACGTGGGCTTGCAGAGCCTGCCCACACACATCGAAGAGAAACGAGTATCTTGCCCCTTTATATACTTCGAAAGTTTTAGGATTGAGAGGTTACTTCGATGGAGGCACCTCGGATATTGGGGCTGGGGGAGGCTGGTGGCTGCAGGCTTTTGTAGAACATCAAAATGCTATACGGTGTCACGTGATTGCCGAGGAGGCGTTTGGCCTCGATAGGGAGTCAACCGTGACGGTCTGTGAGTTAACGGCCGCCTCGAAGCTAATTCACGCAATCTCGCAGATTGCGTCTGTTATAGATAGCGTCTCACACGCTCGGTAGAGCCACTTGCGCCTGGTGGCCGCGGGGAGCACCGCTGCTTGCATGTGCTGGAGGACCCCGCCGCAAATCCCGCAAAAACCTGGTTGACGGTTTACCCCCGATTCCAAGTTGGTCGACCCGGCGAGAAGAGAAGTTGTGATAACTTCGGGACGGGGTTCCTTTCCGTCTGAACGATACTGTGTACTACGTCGTAAAAGATTCGGACAATGCTTTCGGAATGACCGGAAGCATTGCAAGGCCGAGCATTTTGTTCGGTGCAAACTCTGTGCTCGTCAAGTTTAAAAAGGTCCGCTCCTTAGTTTGTCTCTTCCATCAGTGATTTCTTTGCTCTGTGAAAACAATCGGATCAGGACGTTCTACTCACGCAATTGCATCAGCTGGTGTTGATGTGTTCTAAACACATTGGTTTTGATTAGATCCGGGAAGATCTTCTCATGCGATTGAATCAGCTTGTGTTGATGTGTTCTAAGGACGTATCTCACTGCAGAACCATTGACACCAGCCAGTTTAATCCATCAACCTGCCAGAAGGCTCGGCGGCAGGCCAGACTGGCGGCTATGTCGTCCAATGACATGTGGCGGACAGTGACGCTGACTCGCCAGAGAGTTCTGCAGATGAAGGTGGGCATGTCCCAAACGTCCCAGACCTTTCCAAAAAGTATCCGGCGTCATCCAGGTGCTGGGCATACATGTATTCTCAGCAGAGAAGTCGTTTATCTAGACGCACAAGGAAGATTTGTTCCAGGACACTAGGTATAGTAATCTCGTGATGAACGAACACCAACACGAATAAGTGAACAAAAAATGTTTTCCGAATTGTGAAACATACTTTTGATTTCGCTGAGTTTGTTGATGCTTCCCGCAGGAGATGCAAGCGCGACGCCGATCACATATCTTCATCAGCCACTTCTTCGTCGACCTTTGCTTCCTCATACGGCGGCTCGTGTTCCTCAATCAGCATGCTCTTGAGCGCGCACATGTGCTACATGATTTTCAAACGCATTAACGAACGTGCGACTGACGAGCCTGATGTCTGCGAGGTCTGCGACAACATCCTCGACTGCGGAGCGCCGCTCACGGTGGATTGTCTGCGCAATCAGCTTTGCGAGGTGCATGCGCATTGGGCGCAGGTGCAAATCGATTGTCGGTATGGCATTGCCGGTCCTTGCCCTGTTCTCGGTTTATGTGGCGCCCGTCGCCTACGAGATGGTCTTTTTTTTTCTGAGCAGGAAAGTTTGTGGAGGATGACTCCTGATCGCGCTCATCGCGTGGCACCAAATCGAGTGCTTGTCTCTGGGGAGAATTGAACTCGCGACGTGGACAAAGTTTATGCGTGTCTGTCACGCGCACTGCGCGCGCACGATTTACCTGTGCAGTGCACGGCGGACATCCCATTGTGGGTGCTGGAAGATGGAAACAACCTGCTGCGCCCCCTGAACTACTACATCAAGCTAACTCTTCGGGATGAGTTAGGACGGGTGGGCCACGGGCAATTCATTCTTCACATTTCCAACGCGGCATACGTTGAGGACGAAAACGATATTGTGGACCACTGCGAGGCTGTTAAGACATGTAATGGAGACGTTTATCGTTTCCGCAACGATCAATGGGTTTTGTGGGATCGTCAGCTATTCGAAGTGATCTTGTCGTTGTATTCGGTTCGTTTGTTCCAAATGCAATTTGCTGGGCCGCTCGGGATCCCAGATTTGTCTTCCGATTTGCAATTTGACGTGTTCGGCGGTAGAACCACGACCTTCCCTCTGATGGGGCGGAGCAACCATGCGCCCCAAAACGGTTCAAGCCGAACAGCGCGTTCGCGGAGCTCGGCCGCGGCGCCGCTTCCGCCCCTGCCGCGCCGCCGCCGCCCGCGGCGGCCGCGGCCGCCGATGAAGCGTTGTCGTTGCAGGAGAAGGTTCAGAAGTTGCTTGATAAGAGCAAAGAAGAGTCGCCTAATTACACTCATGACGAGATCAAGATTTGCGCCATTGCGAAGTATTTGATACAGGATGCTAAGATGACTGGATTTGATTACGAGCTTGACCACCAACTTTTCGTGTTTTTGGTGTTGGATGGCATCAATTGGAGAGCTCACGCACAGCAGTTGTTCAGGTACCATATGTTAGGGAGCTGGGACACGCAGGAGGAGAAGGAAGGCAAAACTCTTAAACTACCAGAGCGCGGCAGAGACATCTTGATGGCAGTTGAAGGTCTATTGATACGTATTTACACCGACGAGAGTTTTAAGGGTGCGATTTGGACATGGGCCTCTGTATCGCGACATATTGTCAACGTAGTCTATGGTGCCCGGCAAGACCCCCAGGGCACGGCGCAGGTTTTGTTGAACTTCGCTAAGATCCAGGGCGACTATCTTCGGAAGCAGACGAAAAACAAGGTGTGGGATGCTCATTGGTGCAGTCGACTTGCAGACATGGTACAGCGAATCAGGCGCAGTTTCTCCAACAGGCACAACCTTAGGGAGATCGCGATCCATTTTTCGAGGGTGTGCAGCACACCGAAACCACTCAGCCAGGGTATCGCTTTCACTGCTTGTTACATCAACGGTGATTTGCAAGAATATCCTCCAGATCGCCAGAACAATTGTTACTTCAGGGTTTGCTACAAGTTGCACGTCAGAGAAGCAGGCATTGTCAAGCCGGGTTCGACGTTGCAAAAGTACAGAGAGCAGCTCCAATTGATTGTTCGATCTTGGTCTTTTAAGAACGAGGAGTTCTTCTGGGTGAAGCTCGCCTCGTACGTGCTCGTCTTTCGCGGCGTGGGGGGTGGCAGGTGGATTGTTGAGGTTGGCAAAGGAGGTGACGAAAAAGGTAAGGAATGGCTTCTAGAACGTGGGCTCTTCGGCAAGGCCATCACGTCCACCGTTGATATTGGTTGCTTTTTGTCCAGGGACGAGCGCCGCTCTTATCGACAGCGATGATCATTGCGATCTCGATAGCGATGATGATTGCGATCTGCATTTCGGTCCGACAACGATGACGATTGCGATGTACATGCCGGTCCGACAGCAATGACGACTACGATCTCCAGGTCGATCAGCGTCGGTATTCGGTTGATTCAATCGAACGATTGTGTTGCGTCGCTGATTTCCGATCAGGATCGATAGAAGATCTGTGTTCACATCGAACCGATATCTCCCCGTTTGCCGTAGTGATTGGTATCGATCGTGGATTTGTGGTTCAACCCAGGTTCCGGAAGTCTGCCCAGATTCGCGTGGTCCAAGGAGGCTGTTCGCGTTCAGGAAGCGGACAGGACATCGCCCACCGTATCCGACATCTGGAAACGCTTTCCTGAGGGCGAAGAGTTCGATCTTCGGGCGACCTGCGGTTTAACGAGCAAGCGAACGCTTGAAGAGTCTTCGAAGGTACACGAGATGAACCCAGAGAACATCCCAGTGATGGCAGAGCTTGAAGTTCAGAAGGAGGACGAACCCTTGGAGAGCATTGGGGGGAGACTGATCGTGGGGATGACGGGCAGGGCAACCCTCGTCAAGGTCGAATCTGAAGTAAACCACGCAGAAGGCCAATTTCTGATTATTCCGAGAGAGGGTTTGACATCTCTACTGGAGGATCCTGTTGCGCATAGCTTATACTTCAGCGACTGGGTGCTACCAGGGGAAGGAGTGGGATACGGTTGAGATTTTGCGTGCTTTTGATAATCTTGATTTAATTGGGGGTACGGTCGCTGAAGACACACGTTCGGTTGCCAAGATTATGTCCGGCGTAGGAAGTCCTCAACCTACCACCGAAGCGCCAGAACACGAGCTGTGGGTTTTGGCTGCGCACCGCCATTTGCCGAGGAAGACAGCGTTCATGAAGCCGTACCACATTAGCGATGTCGCTGGTATGCCAGGACTGAAAAAGCAAGCGTCCAGTTCAAAGGGGAAACCAACTAAGATGGATAACTTCGAGATCGCAATGCGGGGGAAGTCGGCTGCAGCAAATTGATTACAATTTGATGAACAAAAAAATCTCTTCATCGTCTTGCATTTGCGTACGATGAGATGGTTAGCGGCATGGAAGATAATGGAGGTACGGAAGTTTTGGGATATTGGGACGACTGGTCAGATATTTTTGGCATACGGCAAGCGCAATTCCAATCCTCTTCTTTCCTTGAAGGTTTAGACGCATTCGAGGACGTCTTCGAGAGAGACATCCACGCGTGCGCCCCAACCTCTATCTTGCCACAATCTACTACGAAACGTACTTTTAGAAACGTTGTGAATGGCAACGCGATTCGCCTCCATCTAGCTGGCGGTGCTTCCCGGCCAGAACAAGTGCAAGGGCTGCTTGGATTTATTCAAACGCGGGGCTCAACTTACCCAACGAATCCAGACCTTATGGAGTTTGATGAGGAGTATCTTTTGAGATCTTGGTACTCGCGGCTCACGTGCACAGAGCAGATCGGAATGCAGAGCAATGCCTGTGGAGTTCGCGCTGCCGCGAACTATGGCCACGCCGCAGACGTTGACATGGAGGATCGTGGGCCGATGTTCCGCTACCACTATCATAACTTCCTGTCATATCTCTTCTTGTTTCTTCTCCCTCATCTCATTGTCCTTCTCTGTTTTCCCTGCTTCCAATGATGATGGTAGTGGAAGATCGCTCCACGTGAGGACGCCCACGGCGCCTTGTTTTATGAGATGTTTGTTGGCGAGGGTTTGTACGATGAGAACTTGTAGTCCATGATCCGAAGAAAGACCGTGCGTCATAAGGCTTGGCTTTTTTCTTTTCAACATACCATGCGTGTTCTATGGTCGATGCGAAATAAATGATTATCCGCATTCGGTTTGGAGGAAGGCAAATCTGCGATCTCCCTTTTCTCCGAAAGCTTGCTGCTGAAATGCATCACGCTGTTAACGCGCTCCTTGCTTTGCCGAAACACCATTGGGTGAATAGTCGTTATGCGGACAGACGGAATCCTACATTCAGTCGCTTGGCTGCTTTGTTGACTTTCCCAGAGCACAAGGCTCTTGAAACCATTGTGACAGCGGCGGATGAGATCGGCGCGAAAACCTTATGTCCTATATTCGATGGGTGCGTCCTCTACAGCCCTGTGCCTGCTAGCCTCATCATCATAAACAACCAAATGACCAAGGTGTCGGACTACATCGGCGTGGGCATTGCCGTGAAGCCATGGGAGAACATGCCCCTGCCTGTTTTTGCCGATATTCCAACCGACGCTGCGTTAACGAGATCGTCCGTGCATTTTCCGAACGATCGTCGTGCATCGTCGTATCCTGGCTTGGGAAAGTGCTAGTTCAACTCCGTATCACACCTAGCGCCAAATCATTGGCAGACAGAGGATCCTGTCGAAGGAGGACCGTACTCAGTCTGGGATTTCAACAGTTTGGTTTCGAGTTCCCAAGGAGTTTCTCAATGTGTTTTTTTCCCAACCATCCTGTGGTGTTGGGTCCTCGTTTTGAAGAGACGGTGCCCCGCGTTCCCCTCCTTCCTCCCTCTCCTCCTCCCTCCTCCCCCTCCTTGCCTCTGCTCTCGGCACACCTCTCACGCGTTTCGTAGCCCCATAGGGAGCTCCACCGAAGGCCCCAGTGGGGGTGTTCGCATGCGGTTCCCCCACCCAGGGCAGCGTTTCGTGGCCCCATAGGGAGCTCCACCGAAGGCCCCAGTGGGGGTGTTCGCATGCGGTTCCCCCACCCAGGGCAGCGTTTCGTAGCCCCATAGGGAGCTCCACCGAAGGCCCCAGTGGGGGTGTTCGCATGCGGTTCCCCCACCCAGGGCAGCGTTTCGTGGCCCCATAGGGAGCTCCACCGAAGGCCCCAGTGGGGGTGTTCGCATGCGGTTCCCCCACCCAGGGCAGCGTTTCGTGGCCCCATAGGGAGCTCCACCGAAGGCCCCAGTGGGGGTGTTCGCATGCGGTTCCCCCACCCAGGGCAGCGTTTCGTAGCCCCATAGGGAGCTCCACCGAAGGCCCCAGTGGGGGTGTTCGCATGCGGTTCCCCCACCCAGGGCAGCGCTTTGTGGCCCCATAGGGAGCTCCACCGAAGGCCCCAGTGGGGGTGTTCGCATGCGGTTCCCCCACCCAGGGCAGCGTTTCGTGGCCCCATAGGGAGCTCCACCGAAGGCCCCAGTGGGGGTGTTCGCATGCGGTTCCCCCACCCAGGGCAGCGTTTCGTAGCCCCATAGGGAGCTCCACCGAAGGCCCCAGTGGGGGTGTTCGCATGCGGTTCCCCCACCCAGGGCAGCGTTTCGTGGCCCCATAGGGAGCTCCACCGAAGGCCCCAGTGGGGGTGTTCGCATGCGGTTCCCCCACCCAGGGCAGCGTTTCGTGCCCCCATAGGGAGCTCCACCGAAGGCCCCAGTGGGGGTGTTCGCATGCGGTTCCCCCACCCAGGGCAGCGTTTCGTGGCCCCATAGGGAGCTCCACCGAAGGCCCCAGTGGGGGTGTTCGCATGCGGTTCCCCCACCCAGGGCAGCGTTTCGTGGCCCCATAGGGAGCTCCACCGAAGGCCCCAGTGGGGGTGTTCGCATGCGGTTCCCCCACCCAGGGCAGCGTTTCGTGGCCCCATAGGGAGCTCCACCGAAGGCCCCAGTGGGGGTGTTCGCATGCGGTTCCCCCACCCAGGGCAGCGTTTCGTGGCCCCATAGGGAGCTCCACCGAAGGCCCCAGTGGGGGTGTTCGCATGCGGTTCCCCCACCCAGGGCAGCGTTTCGTAGCCCCATAGGGAGCTCCACCGAAGGCCCCAGTGGGGGTGTTCGCACATGCGGCACCCCCTCAGCACGTTTCGTGGTCCCATAGGGAGCTCCACCGAAGGCCCCAGTGGCTGCGTTCGCATGCCACCCCACCACCCATGTCGGCACACCCTTCACACGTTTCGT